>CM028345.1:36275775-36668136 GCA_016618105.1 Dendrobium huoshanense
GTGAAAGGGAGAGTAGCCAATAATGTGCATTCTGTTGATCGCGGTGAGAGTTTGTTTGCGGCGTAGGGTCGTAGCCAAGGGAAGCATTGACACCCAAAAGTGCAGAGGTGGGTGTAGGTTGGATGATGGCCGTGCAAGCGATGAAAAGGAGTTTGGTTTGCAATAGAGGAGCAGGGAAGGCGGTTTACCAAGTAATTTGCGGTGGATACGGCTTCTGCCCCGAGAAAAGTGGGCAAGTTTGCAGCGTGGAGCATGGTGCGAGCTAGATCAAGTAGATGACGATTTTTCCGCTCGGCGATCCCATTTTGCTCAGGCGTGTGCGGACAGGTGAGCTGCCGTTGTATCCGTGTAGGTGAAGGAAATCGGTAAATTCATGGCTTGTAAATTCGCCTCCGCCGTCGGACCTAAGAGCTTTCGGAGTCATGTGAAACTGGGTTCGGATGAGTTGCTGAAATAGCTTGAACTTGGAGAACGTTTCCTGTTTTGTTTTCATGACTCCGAAAGCCATCCATAGAGTTTATCGGGGCGGGACCCAAACGTCGAAATGTATGAGGTCAACGCAGCAGATGAAACAAAATTATTTTTATTAAAGGGAATTTTGTGACATTTTGCTACAGAACAGGAAATGCAAGAAAATTTATTAGAGATGTGCGAAATGTCAGGAATAAAAGGTAACAGTTCTTTGAGAAGCCCGTGGTGAGGGTGGCCAAGACGGGCATGCCGGATCTTTTCTTTGCTCATTTGAACGTGGAAGGCCGTTGATTTGGAGGGTGCTGATCGGCGAAGTTGATACAGGCCGTCACGAAGATGCCCATGAAGAAGTAGACGGTGGTCCTTGCAATCCTTTATTTTGAAACATTAGCATCAAAAACTCACAGATACCGGATTGTCGTTAGTTAACTTAGAGACAGATAAAAGATTGTGAGATAAACTTGGAACATGAAGAAGATTACGTAAATAAAGCTTACGAGGCGTGTCGGGTAAGGGTAGAAGGCCTTGTCCGGAGTGAGCAACGGGAATTTGTGATCCGTTTGCTATGGAGACGCTATCTTGACCGTCGTACTGGGCGGGATATTGAATATTGCTGAGATCTGGCGTGAGATGGTTTGAAGCGCCCGAATCAACGATCCAATCTTGAGAGGCAGTCTGATTTGGTTGAGCAAGAAGTGCCTTCATAGACCTGGGATTCGTAGGTGCGAAGCGTGGGTTCGAACGGTGCCAACAATTTAGCGCTATGTGACCGATCTTGTTGCATATTTGACAAGTGGGACGAGCAGAATTTTGAGAGATCTGGTTCGGTGTGTTCGCGGACTGAATAGGTTGAGGCAGAGGTTGTCCAGTGTTTGTATTTCGATTCTTGACAGGTCTACGCTGAAGGCGATTCCTGGATTGGTTAGAGGACATGGCGTAGAAGGCAGTATTACCTGAGGTATTTGATCCTTCTCGGGAGATCTCTTGATTGACGTTAATCTCTTCGCTGCATAGAAGAGAATAAAGGTTATCAAGAGTCATCGGGAGGGGTGACGTGCGGATTGCTGCTTTGAACGAGTTGTAGGTAGACGGAAGTCCGTTAAGGATGTGGAGAATAACGTCTTCCGCATCGACGTTGGAGCCGGAGACGGAAATATTGTCGACGATGGATTTGACGTGATTGAGTTACTCTTGCATGGTCTTGTTCTGCATTTGAACGTGATGTAGCTCATTCTTGAGCTGAATGACTCGTGACCGGCATGTGGACTGTAGACGCCTTTCAAGAACGAGCCAAACGTCGTGAGCGGTGGTGCAAGAAATGACATAAGGAAGGATGGGGGGAGAAATAGTGGAGAAAAGTGCGGAGAGGAGGTTGTTATCAGCTAATTGCCAGTGCTGAGATGCCTGAGAGGTGATGTCAGGTGGGCAAGAAGTGGTGCCGGTGAGATGTCCGACATAGCCATTTGCCGTAAATTGTTGAAGGAGCTGAATGCGCCAAATGGCATAGTTCTCGGTGGTGAGGGCATTGGGAACGAGGTTCTTGATGTTGGAGATGAGAAACTTGAGCTGCAGCGGAATGTGGATCTCGGGGGAGGAGTCACCGGAGAGAGCGGCAGAGGAGGGAGGGTGAGAATGTGCAGAATCTTGATCTCCCATGGATTGGCTCATGATACCATGTTAGAACATGAGGGCAGAGACGGACGGAGCAATCAGAATGAGCCAGGTCACCAATACTGAGTGCGGTAGCGAGCTGGGATGCCAAGCGGTACCGAGCAGTACCGAGCCGCGGTACTGACATGGCTCATTCTAATTGGTCTCCGGACGGAGTTCGGCGTCCGCACAGAATAATTTATCGAGGTCCTGAGACCATATGCTAGGTGCACCAACAATCTATATGGCAGAGGTCAGAAGAGTCGTGGTGCACAAATCACTATATGAAGTCGCCAATGAGCTATACTTTTCTTCATCAAAATCAACGGCATCATTGGCACTAACCCACTATTTGGGATAAATTTTATGAATGCTTGTTCTCTCCATTCATTCCAGCTGAGTGATGCTGCTATGATGTTGATGGTCTACGGTGATGATCAGAGTTTCTACCTCATCGAGCTTTCAGTAAAAGTAATACTTCTCGAACCCAACGCACTTCATATTTTTCAGACAAATCTTAGCTTGAATAAGCTCGATTTCACGTATCTACCACCCTCTTCAAGGAATACAAACAAAAGGTCATTGCTCTCCACCCATTCTAGCCTTCAGAATTTGCAAGATGGAAATTCGGAAGCAACACCCTAATACTATAAAAAGTTTAAGCACACCTCCACATCGAATTAAGGACGTAAATAGAATTCAAGGAGGGAAATTAAAGGGATATTGCAGATCGGGGGAAAAAATCCACTTACTTGAACAAGATGAAAGAGAGGAGAGCAGGGTTTCGCAATAGATCCCCGAGGGTTTGTTGACGACCACGAGCCATTCGTCCTCAAAGATGATATCTTTAGAGCAAATAGCGTATGCCCCGGACCTAGCGGCCGCCGACATTGCGCGGTGGAGCTCCACCTCCTTCGACAGTTCTGGGTACGGTGGGGATATTGGGCTCGGGTAGCTGCCGGTTATTGTTGCGTCTGTGCACGCGCAGTCGGAATCAGCCGCCGCCATGATCCGCTGACGGGGAAGGTGGCGGCGGGAGAAGAAGAGTGTAGAACAGGGCAGATGGAGAGGAGGAGAAATTATTAGCTGCGAAGGAGAAGGCAGATTGAATTTAGATAATAATAGAGGCATAGAGTTGAATCAACCTTGAGTGAAAATTCGACCAAGGTCTCCAGCACCATGAATGACATTTCATTTTAAAAGATGTATATAAAATTATTAATGACAATTTTGAGAATAGTGGGCAATAAATAAGAAAAAATGTTTAGATAAGGAAAATAATATTTTCAACATGATATTCACAACGATAGAGATATAGAGTTTAACATCCTATCTTTGTACGAAGATCTAGCACGGTCAAGTCATAAGAGATATCAAAATTTTTACGTGAAAATCCTGAAAGTTGGAAAAACATTAGGGCATGGCTAGATCAAATGATTCTGCTAGTGTTTGTTATTAGTTACAAAGGATACCCTTATTCGGAGGAAGGTGTTGATACAACTTGAAAATATATATCATGTAGAGCATGTTACATGGTTGGAGTTAAAAGAATATCATGGCATGAGAATTGTTCTCAAGAAAATGTTGTTATGTTCATTTGGTCGGTAGGATCGTGGTCAGACGATGGTGGTTGGATGGATCGTATTCTGGCAATAGAGATCATATGAGTCATAGTTAGGCGATAGGGGTCGAAGGAAGAAAGAGGTTGGAGGCAACATTTTTTTTTCTTGGCGCATCTAGTAGGTTGGAAGCAACATTGTTTGGTGATATAGGTTGGAGGGACCATTGTTTGACGGTTTAGATCGAAGGGAGCTTAGACGACGGATGACTGTGGTCGGAGGGACCGTGGTTAGGTGACTTAGATCGAAAGGACCGTTGTTGGGTGATAGAGGTTTGGAGGGGCCATAGTCGGTGGACGATTGTTGGTTGGAGGGATCATAGTAGGGCGATGAAGGTCAAAGGGACCGTAGTTAGGCCACTAAGGTCGAGGGGATTGTTATTGGGTAATAGAGGTTGGAGGGATCATAATCAGGCGACAAAGTCAAAGGGACAGTAGCCGATCGACTGTGTCAAAGAGACCTATGTCGAGTTGTAGAGGTTAGAGTGGTCGTAGTTGGCGGGTGACATAGGTAGAAGGGTTTTTAGTAAGAGAACGACGGAAGTTGGAGGGACCATAGTCAGGCGACATAGGTCAGAGGGACTGCAATCGGGCGGCTGATGTTGAGGGGAACATTGCCGAGAGGCAGAGGTTGGAGGGACTATTATTGGGCGATGGAGGTTAGAGGGATTGTTGTCAGAAGGAGACTATGATCAAAGGGACCATAGTCGGGAGACGAAGGTTGAAGGGATCGTTGTTAGGAGACCTAGGTCGAAGGGACTATAGTTTAGAAACTAAGGTCAGAGGGACTGTAATTGACAGGAGATGGAGGTCTTATGGGGACGGTCGGGTGGAAGTCCAACTATGGTGGTCGAGGGGAGAGGATTCACTGATGATGGTGCCTGGGTGGAGCTCTGTGGCTCTTTGAGCTTCATAGCTCTCTTGAGTCTCTAGCCCAGGGTCTAAGCCTCCAAATGTCTCCTTCATGTTGATGTTGGGGGGTATTTATAGATTTTGAGAGTAGTATGCTCCATAAATATGAAAAGTGTGTTGAATTGATATATTTTTTTTCTTTAAGTAATTTAAACTTCCATAAATAATGTCATTGAAACTTGAAAGCTCAAAATATTACCAATTAAAACTACAAATCAAAAAAGAGAACTTAATTGTTGATTAAATAATGAACATGTGAGTGATTCTATGGCTATTTAAGCACAATGTTACTGATGAAATCAATCATGTATGCTATTCCAATTTAATCAACTAACAACAATTATAATTATTTTTATATATGAAATAAACTGATTACAAAGATGTATGGCATAAGTAAAAAAAATAAAGATTTAGGCTTCGTTTGGGATGACTTTTTTACTACTTTCTAAAGCAGCTTTCTAGTAAAAAAAAATTCTTGAACTAGAATTTTTTGTAAAAAAAGCCATCCCAAATGAAAACTTAGGCTAATTAAGACAAAATCACATGCACATTATATATATAAGACTTGAACTCAAGACATATTTGTTGGTAACTAAAGTTTCCAACCAACAGAATAAGATGAGTTGCGATAAATAAGGACTATGAATAATTTATGTTTTCCTTGCAAACTCCCCCAAATATTGACAAAGATATAATGCATGACAAGTTGCTTAATGATAAGTCTCTTATCTTCAAAACTTTATAATTAGACTCTTATAAAAACATCAATACTTGTCAAGTGCACATTAATAAATATTAAAAAAATTTAATATTCATTAAGTTATTATATTTCCATCATATTTTATGCAAATTCATACCTTATCTTCAAAATTTTAGAATATGACTTTTAAAAAGTTTGACTAGTTATACGATATCATTCAAATTTTTAATTATAGGCTTTTTTTGCAAATTTATGTGACTAAATAATCTTTTTTAATCAGAAATATTTTTAGCCAAACGATTAATAATTACTCTATAAAAAATAGGATTAAAAATTAAAAAAAAAATTAAAATGATTTTTTATTTATATATATAACTAATAATGTGTTAGTTTGTCACATTTCTAAAATATATGAATGCTATAGGGCTACTTGTATTGTTTGGATAAAATAAAAAAATAGAATTAAAATGAATTGATTTTATTTGAATCGCTAAGATTGGTTAATAAAGCACAAATCCAATTTTATAATGTGATTACAAAAATTTTAAATTTTTTGGTTATTAATTTAATTTTTTATTTTTTTTAATCAATCAAATGAAAAGGAAAATTGTAGTAATTTTTCAAATATTAAATCAACAAAGTTTGTAAATAATAAATAAATAAGTGACAGGGAGATCATCATTAAAATTATTTATTGCACAAATCAAAATTATAAATTTTAGAAATATAACTAAAAATAATTAGGACATTCAAAACTAAACAAACTGACCAAATTTTTGTTCATTTCAATTCAAATCATTTTGAAAAAAAGTTTGATCCATTCAATATTTTAAAATTTAAAATTAAAATCATTTAATTCATCTAATCCGAAAGCCAAATTGATCAAAATGACCAAATACAAGCCCCTAGGGTTAGTCATTGTAATGGTTAGTTTATGACTGGGTATTAAGGTCTTTTTATTTTATTATTATTATTATTTTATAACAAATAAATTTTATTCCAACATCAAAAAGAGTACAACCAGCTAAAAAATGATATGAAAAAAGTTAGAGAGGATGAAAGGGTTAACAACCCGTCAGGCTAGGGGTGTTAATTTTGGGTTACGGGTTGGGTTTGGGTCGAACCCGGTACTGACCCGATGTTATTCGGGTCAACCCGAACCCGACCCGACACGAAAAAAGCCGCAGGAGTTCGGGTTGACCAGTAGCCAGCGCGTGAATGTGAGAGCTTTCGTCCGATAGAAGGAGAGGCGGACCGCGGACGGCGTCGAGCTTGATCATCTGATTGCGGGATCTCTGGGATGATGTCTTTGACGCCTCGACGGCGGGAGAACGGGGTCGCGGGACGCCCGAGCGGCGGGTAATGGGGTCAGTGTGTCGGGCAAAGTGGCCGACCGACGTGACATCTGACTACGGGATTTTAAGCCTGAGATGACGCAATTTGAAGCCTGAGATGACAAGGAGGCGGAGCTGAAGCCTAACGCGATGCGGGCAGGTGAGCTGAATCAGACGTAGTTTTCGAGTCAGTCCGGGTCAATGTCAGGTTTCCGGGTCTACCCGGACCCGACCCATTTTTTTCAAAAAGGTCAAAACCTTTAACCCGAACCCGACCCGTTTCGGGTCCGGGTTGACCCGAACCCAAAATTTTCAAGTCGAGTTTTCAGGTCGTGTCAAATATTGACACCCCTATGTCGGGCTCAGTAATTGGCAGAGACTTCCAACACCCTCGAAGCAAGTCACGGGCTATGCAGTATGGAGCGAGAGCAGTAACGAACGAAATAGCCATGAGCAGAAGACGCACTACCAAAGGTTGCCACGAGCCACAGCTTCCGGGAGATGAGCCCTAGCCACATCATTGCCCATAAACAAACATTTGCCTTGGTAATTCTTAAATGTAGCTCCAGCGAACCGGTAACCACCAAACGAAATAGATGAAAAGGAAAAAGAGAGCCTTCCAACCAAAGAATCCACAGCCATAATCTGAAGGAGGAAAACCGACAAAAGGCCCAAAGCACCAGCACCAAAACCCCAATTCATTTCCTACCACGCCTTCCCCTCCCACGAGAGGAAACAGACACAATAGGCATGTCTTTCTGCCCAGCCAAATTAACCTCAGGAACTTCATCCCCGCTATCCTCCCAAGATGAATCAGACGAACAATGAATCCAATCTAATTACATTCTCACACTCTCACATGAGTTAGCACCCACCTGAGAAAATAAAGCCTCAGATGAAATAAACTTAGCAGGAACTTCAACAAAAGGGCTAGGAACCAAAACAGTAGGCATCACAGGGTTAACATCAGAATCAACAGCCTACACATTCGAAGCTAGATTAATAGAGGATGAAGTAGTAACAAGAGTATCGATAGCCAACAAAGACAAATCTACAGCACAAGTAGGAGAAACGTGAGAGACAGAAGGCACAACATCACTCAGGACAGACCTAACCGCACAGGATATAGAATGTTTCAAATTAAAGCCACATTTCACAGCACCAGACTCACTCATACACAACCGAGGGAGTTGGGAAACAGGGGCCACTCCCTCCTAACCCTCAACAGAGTCCAACTGGACTAAATTAACTAGAATAACCTCCTCACACTCCACACCATTCTCAACTGGAACAGGAGAAATAAGTTCAGCAGAAACAAAAGTAGGGACATTAGTAGGCACAGGCAATTCAATCCCAACAGGCTCAATTCCTTCAGTCGGGGCCATAGGGGCCACTCCCTCCAAATCCTCCACAGAAATAGATGGCTTAAACCCACTGTCAGCCGCCTCCACCGAAACAGAAAGATGATGCAAGGCAGCAGATTCAAGATTTGGATGAAGAATCTTACACCCAGCCTTAGAATGATCCAAAGCAAGATAATGCCTACAATAGTCCGGAAAATCTTCAAAAATCACATATTGAACAAAACTAGTGCTATATTGGCATATCCAAATTTTGTCCGAGTAATGTTTGGACACATCCAGTTCAACTAAAATATGAGAAGTAGATGGGCATGAACCAAAAGAGGTCGCATTGTCCGTTTTCAAGGGTTTGCCAAAAATCAGACATAATCCATGAAGAATACACGGGGCGAACAAATGAGGCCGTAAGTTAGGGAAGGAAATTTAGATGAGGATAACAGACGATTCAATCTCAACATCCAAAGTAGGTGACCATTTAATTAATTTCATATAGCAATTACTCACAAAATATGATCTATGAGCAAAAATCCTACAATAATCCAAGTCGTTAAAGAGCTTAATCAAAACATTTCACTAGTTTAATACTGTGATGGAAACCTCTTCTTTAAGCTTAAGCTTGAAAAAGAAACTCTTAATTGCTTCAAGGGATGGCATACGGCCTAGAAATTTTTCAACCAGGGCAAATTCAAACAGAGCAGCCAGCGACACAATTTCCGCCTCGAAAATCCACAACGCCGGCAAACCCCTATGAGAACAGACCTTAAGTTCGGGAAAAACACCAGAAGAAGGCGAAGAACCAGAAAACACATCCTTAAACGAAACAGAGGAAGATCCAACCAAAAAATTAGGATCACGAAATATTGGAGGTGCCATAAAAACGAAAACAACGTGAAGAGTGAAATAACAAGTGGAAAAAAACTTCCTTGAGCCACTCGAGAAGAAACACCCATCAGAAAACGAGGGGGGAGAAGCGGCCGGAGCGATCGGAAGGTGGGCTAGGGCGATGCCCTAGCACAGCCCAGAGAGCGAGGGTGAGAGTTTTCAGAAATACTTAAAGCGATTTTTTTACTGAGATCCAGGGGTTTTTAAGTCATTTTTGACCATGGTAGTATGAAATTAGGTCGTTGTATTGAATAACTATTATGTGGTTAACAAGTCATAAGAAGTATTTACAAGTCTATTAATACTCTTTATTATAGAGTATTAAGTGAGAAAAGAAGGAAATGAAATAGCCTAAATCATGGTTATTCTGGTTCATTCTTCTCGATCCTTTCTAAATTTTGGTTTCTTTCTTTCCCCCCATCCTAAGATTTGGAGTGGTTTGCGTCCTTGAATCTTTCGTCTATGGCCTCGCCCAACAATAGATGGGTATCAATAGAGCTCTTGTTGATCCTTCCGTAGGGCGCTCTACCTTTCATCATTTATAATTGACACCTCGTTGAATCCCTAATACATGAAGTCATGTACATCTAGATCTCAATAATTTCTTTACCCAACCCAAATCCAACAAATCTACCATGATATAGCCAATAATAATAATAATAAATATAACATTTCACTCAAAATAGTTAAAACAACATTTCAATCACCTTCTCGAATGTCAGCTCCCTAACCCACAGGACCCCAGCTCATTGTCTTTTGTTGACACTCATTGTCAAATACATCTTGATCCAATCGCTCATGTCTGCGGTCCCTTCCATATAATTACATATGGTATCGTTCTACTATCTCCCAGGTATCATCCAACCTAAACATATCTTGCCTTTTTAGATATGATAAATACATCCAATCCATCTTTTTATCCATTTTTAGACTTGACAAACTCCTACAAATCACCGCTAATCTTATATCTACTGTCCCATTTTCCGTTGACCACGCATTTCATTTATGTTTTATTTCTCCAAACTTGAGGAGAATATTGATTTTAAAGGGATAAGTAATAATAGGGTTAATGATTGTAATGATATATTTAGAATTGAGAATTAATAAGTCATTATATCATGTTAGTTCGATAAACAGCATGTATTGGAGGTTAATTGATAGGGAATCTTTATAATCCTATAAATACTCTTAATTAAGAAGTATTAGAGCCTAAATAAATGAATTAAAATAACCAGCTTCTCTATTATTCTATTTCCCTTCCTTATGCCTCCTAATTTTGAAGTCATCGGCATCTTTGAAATGGTTGTTTATCCCTATCCTATCAATAGTTTGTACCATTTTGAAGTCACCATTTCTTACTGCAAGTGTGAAAAAAATAATAATAATAAAATTTTATCAATATTAGGAGTATAAAGAAGAAGAACATCAATTAATAAACACCTTATATATACCCAATGATTTCCCCTACAAAAAACTTTACAAACCAACATTAAAAAAGCATCACTAATTTCAAAATCCTACACCAAAATAAAAATCCTTCATTTCACATAACATTACAAGAATTAGGATTCTCATCACTAAAAGCAGTGGCATATCTCTCCTCAAGCGAGGAAGCGCGTGCAAGCTGTCCAATGTTAGGATCATCGTTGACATTACGAACATAACCTGGTGGCGCCTTCTTATCATATGCACCAGCAATATACGGATGATACACCAAATCATGCTTTACGTATGGCCACATCACCGCCGCCTTCTTAGTTTTTCGTCTCACCCTCTTCAACACTTTCTTAGGGTCAACGAAACCATATACCGTCAGCTTACTTTCTTTTGCTTCGACTTCCACTTTAGTTACACCCTTCATTCCTTTAACCGAGTGACGCGCTCTCTTCTCGCAACCCTCGCAATCAAGTCTTATCTTTATCTCCACCATCTGCATGCATTTATACAATAATCATCAATGTAATCTCAATCAAAGCATCTATATGATCAGAACAATAGAGAAAGGACCAAAATCATATGAACAGTCAAAGTCATTCAAAATCACCTGAAATTGCTTCTTTTCCTTCTTGTTGTTGAGGCTATCAGTAAAGTCAGAATAGAGTTCTGAGATATAAGTTAAAACGCCCATCTGAGTTCCCAAACAGATCAGAAAGCAGAAAAGAGGAAGTGAGGTAAGCTTATCGTTAAAATTACCTTTGCTTATATGTACATGCTCAGCGGATTTGTGGAAGACCACATGGAATTCTACCATTCGACGCGTGGCGGAGGATTCCACGTGGAAGGCCAATGTTGTAAATTATGAAAACGAGAAGTAGCACCGTGAATTTTGGCGCACCAAGAGCATTCACTTATGTTTCGTAATGCCACGTGTCGAGATGGACAGATGGTGGGCTGCTATTGAAGCAGGAAAGAGCGGGTGTGATGGTGAGCGTAGAATCGGTGGGTTGTGGTGGTTAATTAACGGAAACGTGTCGGACGGCTTTGTCCTGAGTGGATGATGTGGTAAGGGGCCGCAAGAGATATGGATGAAAATAAAAAATTTATACCATAATTTAATATATAATATTCTGAATAATATTAAATAATTACTGCATAAATATTAAATATTTTATATTATTTTTTATTTATATTATGCTTCTTTAAAATTTAAACCCTCTTTTAAAAAATTATGAAATAAAAAAAGGCTTATGCAATAATTGGCTTCTCCAAGCTTAAGAATAGTCTACCACACATCATTCACACCAAGTTAATATGGATAGCAAATAAAGTTTGATTAAAGCTCCCAAAAAAAAAATATATAATTCCATATCAAATATGCATTCGAGTTGATTTGTTTAATAAACGAGTTGAATTTGAATCTTATTTATATGTCGGGTTGACCCACCAAACCAATTTTGATTTTAATATGACCCGTTTAATCTTTTTTTCTTATTATATTTTTTAATTTTATTTATATAATATTTTTTATAAATTAACCAAAAATTTATAAAATATTTTTTAATTAATATGAATTATTAGGTCAAATTTGGATTGCTAGTTGATCGAGTTTAAATTCACTTTTTTGATCGGTTTATTAAAGGGGACGTGCAAATTCAAATCGAGTTAATTTAGGCCAGACTTAAACCAGATCCATCTTTCTCGTCTAAATAAACGAAAATCTACAATCTAAAATGACAACTATAAAAGATTGATCAAGTTTGCAATCATTCCTCCACCATCCGCACTAACCTAACAATGATGCATCTTCTTTCCAAAATCAAATATGGAAATCTATCATCGAATCTTAATTGAAATTTTTTATCTTAATTAAAAATTTTACAAAAAAATGAAAAGAACACCATGTAGAGTAAAGACTACAAAGAATAGATAGAAAACCAACTGCAATGATTTTTACCCTTTTATATTTCAAGAGATTTCGTTTAGGACAATTTTTTTAGTACTTTCTAAAACAAATTTTAGTGCAAAAATTTCTTAAACTCAAAATTTTTATACTAGAAAGCTACTATAGAAAGCACCAACAAAGTCATCCCAAACAAAGCCTAATTCAATTGTTTACCACTTTCCCAGCTAGAAGATTGCACATGCATCAATTCTATGAATACCTTCCACCAATGAACACAAGGATTATCATCTTCTTTTTCTACTTTCTACATTATAAAAAGAGTAATGCTTCTCAAACACCACAATTAATATGTAAGAACATTTGTTCATTTAAAAACTTTATAAGAAATAAAAGGACATCAAAGACTAGCATGGCATTGTTTTATGGCAGATGGAGATGATGCAAACATGATTTATCCTTCCAAAAATACACTTCGCATTTGCTACTTTCAATTGGCTACAATGAAAACAGTTCACTAAGGTTTCGTTTGAGACGACTTTTTTACAGCTTCTTAAAGCAGTAAAAAAGTCATCCCAAACGATGCCTAAGACAAACTGGCAGACAGGTTATTCCATACATCACCTTATGAGAAGCATAGATATAGTTATACACAAAGCATTGAAACAACTGGAATTAAAAAGAAAATCATATGTTACTGAAAACATAATAACACAGAATTGAGTATCTTACAATCAAGAAATTATTCTGTGCGGACGCCATACGTAGCACTATATCCCGAGGCGAATAAGGTGCAGCCATATCAGCGGTACCGAGCAGTACCGAGCCGTGGTACCGAGCGAAGGGGTGACATGGTGCATTCTGGTTGATTTCCGAATGACATTCGGCGTCCACACAGAATAATTTTTCTTTACAATCAGGTGATTAATTTGCGCTGACAAGGAAGGGATGCTGGCAAACACCACACTCTATAGTATCTGAACCAGAGGTGGGAACCTGAACCTGCAAAAAAGCAATAAATTTACTTTGGATATAAGGAAAAAATCCATTTATATTTGTATCAAATGTGCATCACATGACCTGGAGGAGGACTGTACAGGTTGGGCAAGCAACTTCCTTCATTCGTTGATTGAACCCATCTGATGACGATTTTGTATCTACAATGGAAGGCAGAATTGTCACCATTGAGCATGTCTATAACAAGAATGTTGAGCAAGATGAAGAATAATAGCAAAATTTTAGGTCAGATATCCTGATCAAAATAGGATAGGTCTCCAGCTTTTAGATTTGCTATGAGAAGAGTGAAATAACTGATAAATCAATCAAAATTTATATTGCACTAATATTAAAATAAATATAAAGGCGTTTAGACTCAA
This sequence comes from Dendrobium huoshanense, assembly GCA_016618105.1. NCBI lineage: Eukaryota > Viridiplantae > Streptophyta > Magnoliopsida > Asparagales > Orchidaceae > Dendrobium > Dendrobium huoshanense. The sequence continues at coordinate 36,289,420 of CM028345.1, forward strand.
TCTAACTTAAAATTTGATCGGATATCCTAAGCCAATTTTTCCCATTAAATACCTGCAAGTGTCCTCCGCTTCTTGTCCAACTCTTCCTGTTGATAGAAAAATAGCATTACTGAGAATATTATCACATTTATTAGTTCAGTTAACAGAGTAAATGGCTTCTATGGTGCCTCTATGCAGAGAAAAAATGTTATTTAATAGCACCAAAGAAGCACTCTAGTACAGAAAGTTAACCACCTGTTACGTTCAGTTGTTATATAAAAGCTAATGTAACAGCCAGTTATGACTAATATGCAAAAAATAAATGTGCACAGGTTTGGATGATGTGGCATCGACAGAGACAATAATACGACTTTTTTACAGCTTCTTAAAACAACTTTTTAGTACAAATATTAATTTTTTTACTAAAAAATTGCTTTAAGAAGCAGTAAGAAAACTATCTAAAATGAAGCCTTAGTTCAAATTTTGACCGACTTCTTAAATATGCTCATAAGGCTAACAAACACCAGAAAGAAAGATAACAATTCAAGTACATCAGAACTCTCACCTACCATTTCTACGCAGAAGATTAATACTAGCCTGACAATGAGTCTGTTGCAGATTAGTAAGTCAACACTACTTGGAATCTGACGGCTTTTCCAAGCGTGAATGACAACATCACTAGTAAAGCATTTGGGAACAACAATTATATAGGCCATGTTAAAGCTGTCAGCATTGGCTGAGGAAACAACCTATTTAATGGAGAGGGTTAAAGGGTGAGGGAGCAAAAGATGCAGATTCTTGAAGAGAATAATGAGGATTTCTTAAGTTGGCTGATATATTAAATACATGTATGATGGAGAATTGATTAATAATAGAAGTATTTATGAAGTGGCTACAAGAGTTTTGAATTATAGCAGATTTACATATAGGGTCAAGATCAAATTCATATTTTCTTGTATTGATTATGAATATTATAAAGAATGTATACGGAAACATGCTTTATTGCATGTTTTATTAATTCTGCCATAAAACACAACAAATCAATTCACATGGTACTTAAATCATAATCCTTCTCAAAATCAATAAAAATCATTCGAAGATCCTTTTGTGCTCTATACTTCTCTGATAATTGTCTAAACATGAAAATTGATTTTATAGTAATTTCTCGGCATGAAATATAATTGATTCTCCTAAACTGAAGTTTTTTCTTAGTATGTGTTTCATTACTCGCTCCCATAGCTTTATTATATAAACCATAATTTTGATTCCTCTAAATTTCCCAACATTGAACGATACCTTTATTCCTAAATATTGATATCAAAATGCTTCTCTAATTTTTGTATCCTCTTTGAAAATTTTGTAATTTTTTACTCTAATTGATGCACCAACTTCAAAAAAGATTGATATTATACTGAGGAGATTTTGACTTAGTTCATGACCTTAATGGGAGATCCACGTGTTGATGTCTAAGAAGTGGTCATATTTATATCAATGTATATTTTTGAATGACGTAGATTTTGACATTTGAAAATAATGACGTATCATCCAAAAAATTATTTGATCAAGCACAAATTTTGATGCGATATTTGAAATGAAAACTTTTAAAAATAAATTTAGAACCATCTAAACGCCTATCTTAGCAGACTTATATAGTCAAATCAAATATTTTGATGAGATAACTCCAACAACACTAAATGTTTCGATTCAAGTCCAAATTCTCATAATTTATGTTCAAAATAATCCTCAAAATCTTCTTCATCTATAATATTTTTTTCTTTATCCCCTATATTATTTAACATATCATTAGTTCTAAAATGAAACAACAAATTAATAACATTAAAATAATTCATTATATTTAAGATTACCTTTGAATTTTTTAAAAACTCTAATCTCACATGTTTCTTTCTTTTATATACTTGGGAAGTAAAATATAACTCCAATTCAATAGACCTTTCAATATCTACAGTGATTACTTCATTTTTCTCAATGAAATGAGTTTATCCTTCAGCTTCAACTTCAAGAACACTAGCACCATTAAGAGTAACCCATTAGTCATCACATTATAAATTATCAAAAAGTAAATGGTCTAATTCATTATCATTATTTCTTGCTTCTGTAATTTGAGATATCTATCCTTCAGTTTTTTGTTAAACATAATATATACTAATTTGTTCATTTGTCTTACAGTCAATCGATTTCTTCTTTTTGTATGAATTTAATTGAAGGAACTCTAATTACGCTCGCATGTAGAAGCCGAACAAGTCAGACGAAGAACTTTAACTGCAAATATTCTTAATTCAGGAACATCATCTCCAAATTGAGCCCACCAATATTCTACATTAAAATGAAAAGTATATTATAAATATAGATTTAAGTAGGAAGCTTGGACATAAAAAATAAAATTTAAAATTATAAATGTGTAAATGATAAACAAACCTAGAGATCGTGTTTTCTCGCATGCTTACACTGCTCCAAATCCAAACATTCTCTTCTTCAAATGAAAATCTTCAAGTTGATCATTCACTTTGAGGTAGTCACATTCAAAAACAAGTATAGTCATGCATGCATATAAACCAATTTTTATATCTTTATCAACATGAAAGTCCTTATCATAATAAAATTGAGGGTTTAAATAGTATGTAGCAGCATGCAAGCGTTGGTGTAATTGGCGATCCCACTTTTCATCTATAATTTCTCATATTTCTTAATAGGCACCTTCTTGACATCCCAAATCTCTTGTTATATATTCTTTAGCCATATTCATTGCTACATAAATAAATCTCATAGTTGGTGTTTTCTCACTATCAACCATTCTTAGCACCTTAACTAAAAGTCATGTCTTCAAAGCATAATTTATACCACGCCAAAATTAACCATCTTTCATTACAATTTTCTTCACTTGTTTTTCTTCTTATTTTTTAGCCCACGAACTTTTATCTCATTCTTCAAAAGCAAATATAGCTTATAAGGGCTACCTTAACTTCTTAAATATTTGTAATGTTAAATATGCACATACAAATTTAGTAACAGGAGATCGAATAATTTCTTTTTTAGTAAATTTCCTCATTAAGTTGAGTATTAAAGAGTGATTGTAAATGAACTTACAAACAAATTTAGCCTTCAATAAAACTGATTTATGCTAAGGCACTTGCCCCAACGTCTCATGCATTAAATCAATGTAGTGACTAGTGTGCAGTACATGGAGTCGAGTAAAAGTGCTTCCTCTTCTCCATTAACAATCTCCCTACAGCTTTATATGCACTTGCATTATCAGTAACAACATGAACTACTAATATCTCTCCTATTTTCTTCACAATATCATCCAATATTTCAAACAATAATTACGCATCTATTACAAAATTTGAAGCATCAGTTGATTTTAGAAAAATAATTCCATATACATTATTGACCAAGAGATTAATGATACTCCTCTATCGAATATATGACCAATCATCTGACATTATAGTCACCACTGTCTCAAGCTAAGTCTTTTTAATTTCATCCCCTATCTTTGATGTTATTCTAACCTCCTTATCTAACATCCATGATCTACTTATATATGCTTAGAAGTTGTAGTCCTCGACCATAGCTCCCAACAGATTGAAGCATGTTGATCCATGATGGGACTCCTAGCTACATTGAATGATTTGCACTTTTAAAAAAAGAACCTGACAATATCTAAACAAATTTTGTTCTTGAGTTTTTTCATAGCAGTAGGAAGAATATTTTGAGTGTTTATGTTCTCCTCATTGTCAACATTAACCATAAATCTACCCATTGGCCCTCGAATGCCTCTATTAGAAGATATTAATTAGCTCCCATTGTTGGATCCTTCATGCTGGAAACCATAGTAAGAAGAATTTCTAATAATCTCCTCCATATTTCTTTGTGATACCTTTTGGCGATGGCAAACTTCTTAAATAATCATTGCATTCTTTTTTCACTTCAATAGGTAAATTTGCACACGGTCCAACATTGACATGCATGCAAGCTAAGTGATACTTAAGCCTCTTGACACCACTAACAATACGCTTCTCACAGAAATTATATTTTATATAAATATATCCCTTCTTAACACCTTCACTTGACACTTCAACTTGAGTATCATATTTCCATGCAGGATCTTTCCTTCTTACACCACCAGCCATTCCAATAATTCAAATAAAATAATTAATAATAAATAAAAATGTAATATGAACATGTAAATAAAAAATCTTTGTCACCTACTAGCTAGGGATGTCAATTTCGGGTCATGGGTCAGGTTCAGGCGAACCCGAAACTGACCCGGCATTATTCGGGTCAACCCAAACCCAACCCGTTTTTTAAAACGGGTCGGTTTTTTGGACCCGAACCCGACCCGCTTCGGGTTCGGGTCAACCCGACCCGACCCGGCTGATTGGCATTAGTAGCTTAGGCCTGAGAAGGAAAGTGGATGGCGGGCAGGCATCAAAGACTGTAGCGGCGGATGGCCGAGAGGGGCTGCGGCGGCAAAGGCTGGCTACGGCGTTAGTCCGACAGAAGCTGCGGCGGCGGAGGCTGCTTGAAGCGAACAGCGAACATGCGGAAAGTCCACATTTGACGGGCGACGGCGTTGACGCAGAGTCGTAGACGGAGCTCATGGACGATGCGACTGACGCCCTTGACCCGGACAAATGAAGACGGACGCGACTTGGCATCTGCCATCTGCCATCTGAATTCTAACACGACAAACGACGCGACGCGACAGATGGACTCGATTGAGCGGGACTGTTTTACAAATGGGTCAAATCGAGTTAATATCGGGTTTCCGGGTCAACCCGAACCCGACCCGATTTTACAAACGGGTCGAAATCCTGAACCCGAACCCGACCCGATTTAGGTTAGGGTTAAATTTTTGAGTTGGGTTTTCGGGTCGGGTCAAATATTGACACCCCTACTACTAGCATTAGGTTATGGTAATGACAAGCATTAATTATCATTGGTTGATGACATATATCAACATAGATTGATGGCATACACTAACACCAACCAACATAGATTGATGACATATATCAACATGCATATTTTTTATGAGAATCACTTACTATTTGTCCTCTTTATTTGTAAAGCACACAGAAGCTCAAGGGTGAATGACAAAAGAAAAATCAAAGAAGCCGAGGTTTATGTTTGGTTCCCATTTGAAGGTCACAAGATGCAAGGATTTGGCGGGTTAATGCAAACAATGAACAACATGTGGGGAACCTGCCTACTAATTTGAAGGTCATAAGTTGCAAGGATTTGGTGGGTTAATCATTAAATTTTCCATTCAACAAGTATCAAATCTTTATTCAAAAGGAAAAAATCAAGACCTCACCACTAACGGTTAAGACACTTGCGAGGCATTTATACATGTAAAACTTCAATTATAATTATGTAAAACTTTAGAATAAATCCAAGCTTTCAAATTATTTAATGAATTTTTTTAGTATGCTAACATCTAGAAAATGGTTAGATCGGCAAACAAGATAAAAATGTTTGAGACATGAAGGAATAGAAAAGTTTTGTATCATAACATCTAATTAAAATGTGAGACCAATTTAAGAATCTTTTAAACTATTTGAAAATATTACAATATACAAGTAAATACTATGGGAGAGAGCTATGGAGCATAGGTTGTGGCGTGACACTAATGTTTCTCAAAATCAATTTGGATTCATGTCAGGTAGATTTACCATGGAAACTATACATTTATTGAGAGGTTTGATGGAGAAGTATAGAAAGAATAAGGAGGATATACAAATGATTTTTATTGATTTAGAGAAAGCATCTGCTAAAGTTCCAAGAGAAGTGCTATAGAGAGTTCTACATAAGAAAGGGGTTAATAATGCTTATATTTAAGTCATTAAGGATATGAATTCAATATATGTTACTTGTGTTCAAACACAAGGTGGTTTGACCAAGTATTTTCCTATTTCAGTTAGATTACATCAAGGATAAGCCTTAAGCCCATATCTTTTTTGCTTTAGTCATGGATGTTCTCACTAGACATTTGCAAGAGGTTGTACCCTGGTGTATGCTTTTTGCTGATGATATTCTTTTTGTTGATAAAACTAGAGAGGAAGTTGAAGGTAAACTTGAATTATGGAGGTCAACCTTAAAGTCTAAAGGCATTAATTTGAGTATATCTAAAATGGAATATATGGAGTGTAATTTTAGTAATAATAGATCTAATGGGGGGATTGTAACTTTGGGCGATCAAGTCATTAATAAGAGCACATGTTTTAGATATCTTGGGTCTATTGTTCAGAGTAATGGGGAAATAGATGAGGATATTATGAGCCGAATTCAAGTTGGATGGTTGAAGTGAAGGAATGCATCTGGCTTGTTGTGTGATAGAAAAGTCTCTCTCAAACTTAAAGGAAAATTCTATAAGATGGTAGTGAGATCTACAATATTTTATGGTGCAGAATGTTATCCATTAAAAGAGGAGCATAATATTTAGTTAAGTGTTGCAAAGATGGGATGCTCAGGTGGATGAATGGCTTTACTCTTAAAGACAGAATACGAAATGAGCATATACGTGAAAAGATTGGAGTAGCTCCAGTGGAATATAAGATTAGAGAGAGTCGCCTGAGATGATTTGGTAATATAAAATGACAGCCTTCCGATGACCCGGTTAGGAAAGTAGATGTATTAGATTTAACTTATGTTAAGAAAGGTAGAGGTAGACCTAAAAAGGCTTGGTTAGAAAATATTAAAAATGAAATTTCTTTATTAGATTTAGATGAGAATTTGACCTTTAACATGACACAGTGGAGAAAAAAGATTCATGTAGTGAACCCTATATAATAGGATAAGAGCTTGTTGTTGTTGTTGTTGTATACAAGTAATTAATACAATTTTATATTAAATTATTTGAAAGAAAATTCTAAGAAGTTTAAATATATCCAGATTATAAATCAGATAAAATTATAAATTTCAAATAGAAATTCTTTTGAAAATAAGGGAAATTAAGACAGAAAGCTCCATACAACAAAGAAGATGAAAATGAGAGCAAGTGTTGAAAGCCAAAAATGTCAAGCTTTTATATATATATATATATATATATATATATATTGAAAACTTATATAGTTTATTTTTTAATTGCTCTATATTTTCAAAGTAAAAAATATTATCTAATATAACCACAATAACATATTGTTAATATTATAATTTCAAGGAATTACTTAAACTTTGGTTAACAGCTATGCATGAAAAAATGTTAAGCCTCAGTCAACTGCAATGCATGAAAAAATATCGAAGCCATAGAAAGAGAGCTCGTTACCTTCAGTGCAGCAGTCGAAGCCAAAACAGTGGTCGAACAGATAGTATTACATTCGGTTCAAGCTCTAGCTTCACACAAAGCAAATGAACCCAAACTAGTGGTCGAACGAAAAGAAAGGTTGTCCGCGAGCACTCCTATTAGATCGAAGAACTCCACTTGACACGAAGCAACGCTCGAAAGGGATGAAGCGGAAGAAATTCTCGAAAGGGACGAAGCGGAAGCAACACTTGAAAGGGATGAAGCGGAAGCAGCGCTCAAAACGGTTGAAATATGTTACATTAGCTACAAGCACCGTCGAATCCGACAGGACTATTGCTGTTGAGGGAGGCAAGGGAACCTCCCTTTCCAAACTCTACTCTCATGAAACAGGGAAACCGAATCAACCCTAAAATCATCATGTCGCGTGTATTTTAAAAAAAAAATCTAAAATGAGGCATCGCCTCACGCTGCCTCGAGACGTTACACCTTGACGCGTACTCCTCGAGTGAAAAAATCGCACGCCTCGCCAAATTCATCAAGGCTTAAGCCTCGCAAAACCGGGATTGCTCCTCGAATTGAGGCGTGCCTCGAGGCGTCAAGGCGTATGCCTTGACTCTTTTTTTAAACGATGAGATAAACAACTGAACTTCTATTTCTTAGTCAAAATTCTAAAGAACATGAAGGACCTTTAATCAACATATGAGCAAACAAACTCAAATGACTCACGAACAATCATTAATAAATGTATAACAAAATAATAAAATCCTAGGCAAGCAGTGATAGGACTATACAACCTTAAATGCCAAATCGAACTAGCTCACAAAGAAGAAATTGACAACTAGTGATAGAATTAGGATAAGATATATAGTGGCATTCACTCAAACTTGAATAGAGAAAAAGAAATAAATACAAAATCTTTGAATATGTTGGGAGGAGGGTGATACAACCGATGATAGCATTGAAATGGAGTGGTAGTGAAGCTGAAGGCGGAAGGAACATTTGACATCAAGTAGTATACTTTGCTAGCTTCAACATCTCCGCTAATCATATTATTCTAGTTGTAATCCTAATATATTTAATGAGAAGGATAAATGATTACAAAAAAATTTTGAAGTCCTATAAGGCATTGATAGATAATAAAGTAACATAAAATCGTGGAGCATATAAAACATTTGAGAAATAGAGTTTTCAAAAAATGAATAATGTTGTTTCCAAATATGAAAGGGCACCCCATCAACAATAATAACATGTTGAAGGGAGAGGTCAATAACGTAAATGGAAAAAGTTGGTGGGTGGTTACATGCCATGTGAGTGGAAACAACCAGATGTAAAACACAAGACATACCATAAGAGAACTAAAATGGATCCTAAGAAAGAGAAAATACGAGACATTGAGATAGATGATTGAGGATGTGAAAGTAATCGATCATTGCCTCCAGAGAAAAAATAATAGATTAAGAGGACATAAAACCAAAAAAGAGTAAGCGATGTTACACTCGTTGTAAAAATAGACTAAACGGATTGGGCATAACCAAATATCTCCCAGCAACATCAGGAGAAAGATTGGTGTGGCTAAAGTAAGAACAAGCTGGAAAGATATTGTAGCAATGGTCGTGATCACTACTAGAATGGCCATCGTAGCCATAATCACCTAACCACCCCTAGAGCCATAAGCCCTAGAGCCATAAGCCAAGGCTAATTGATCAAGAGTGGGAGGTTAGCAATAGGGGTGTCAATATTTGACACAACTCAAAAATCTGACTAGAACCCGACATGAAAATTTCGGGTTAGTGTCAACCAGGATCCGAAATGGGTCGGGTTCAGGTTCAACAAATCAACCCGTTCCAAAAATCAGATCGGGTTTAGGATGACTCTGAAACCTATTTTTTACCTAGAAACCCGAGATTGACCCGTTTTGACACAAAAATCAGTGATTGACCCGCTTTTGACCCAAAAATCAGTGATTGACCCATTTTTTTACCCTAAAACTAACAATTTTTTGTCAGCCTTGGATCATTCGAGTAGTGTCGAGTTGACCCAGACCCTAAGCAGGTCGGGTTCGGGTCCGAAAAACCAACCCGAAGCTATAATACTTTTGAATGTACATATCATTTTGTTGAAAAAAAAAATCTGAATAGGAATCATAGACATAAGAGAGATTACTTTCTTGAAAATATATGGAAGGAAGCAAATCTTATATCTTTTCAGAAAAATCCAAAAGACAATAATTGAATCAATGAAATGTTGAATAAAAAATAGCATAGTCGAAGCTTGCCTCTTTGGAACTTGACAATGTTAGTGCTATCAAAAAGGACAGACATCAAGTGGAATTTGTCATTATAACAACCATAAAAGAAGTGAAAGGCCTGCAAACATAAGAGGTAAGTGAGGGGGTTATAAGTGTAGCAAGTGTATGCAAGCATGATAAGCAAGGGCAAGTCACCAATGAATACAGAAGCAACAATCAGGCGAGCAAGCACAAGCGAGCGAATGAGCAACTAAGTTGGCAAGATTGAGGGCAAGGTTGGAAGTTGGAGGGGAGGATGCTATGGCTAAGGCAAGGACAATCCTTACTCCTATAGCACGTCATGCAGGAAATAATTTTCTATGTATTATTCTTATTTATAATAAGGGAACAAATATACCGTTCTAGGAAGCATCAACATTAACACATACCACTTCCCAAATATCAAGAACTTTCAAAATATAATTTTATTATCAATCTATAATACACCAACAAACAAGAAATAAATGCCAATATTTTATGCACCAAGATTTCTACATTTAAAAACAAAAGAAATAGAAACTTAAAAAAAATTAATGGCGTAACTTGCTTAATCATACATCTCATACAGGATAAGAAATTGAATCAAAATGCACTCTAACAACCATTGTACCAGTTCCAAAGCTATAGAAATATATAATACAAAACGTAAGAAAACAAATTTACTTAACAATACAGGTACATGTTTGCCAATTAGAAGATAAAGCAATAAAATTAATACAACCACAAAGGCAGAAAATATTTAGCAAAGTTCTTAACCTGAAGTTTTCTAGCAAGAACCTCATGGGTGTTGAATCCAGAAGATTTTCCGATGGACTCTTTTGCAATATTAAGTCGATGAGTCACTTCTTCCTGTAAAACATAAGAGTCTTCAATAATCAAAGTAATAAGAGAAGTTTTAAGTAGTAACAATCTATATCAAAAGCATATCACACATGAAACAGAACATGCAGCATTCCAGTAAACGCATCAAATTATGCCTAATTTTTGGTAAATTCAAGAAAAGAAAGGACTAGTGAGAATGGCATATTGCATGATTATAAAAGATCCAGAAAAAATAATATAATCATTCAGTTTTAGAATGGCGCTTTAATGGTGCTCAACCAAAGTAAGACACTCATGACTACTATATATATATATATATATATATATATATATATATATAGAGAGAGAGAGAGAGAGAGAGAGAAAGAGAGAGAGAGATAGAGAGAGAAGGAGACCAAAATGATCCCCAAGTATATTAAGGGTCATTTTGGTCCCTCAAGTTTTTAAAGAAATATTAAAATTTTTCAATGTTAGAACTATTTTGGTTCATCTTTAAGGAGTTAAAGGACCAAAATATTAATCTTATTAGCATCACTACAAAATGCTAACACTTCTTGCTCCCGCAAAAGATGTCCAATTGACTAATAAACACAGAGAAGCAAAGATATTTCTTATCCCTTGTAACAAAGGAAACAAACAGCAAAATAGGTGTTGACCTCAATACTAGTTCAAGGTCGAGTCGACCAGCACGGTAATTCCGAAAGCGAAAGACTGCGATGTCACATAAAACTTTCCCGACGTGCGTTGACCAAAATCTCAAATCGCTGAAAAAGCCTCCGTTAGCTAAACAAACAACGCTGATGCGTTCAGGGAAAATGAAATACTATGATCGACAATAATATTGGTCAAGGTCGTTGATCGGCAAAAATCAAAATTTCGCACTCGTGGATCAAGGCGACATTGACGTGCACGAATGAAAGCAATCTGACGGACAAATCGAGGCACGATTAATTTAAAAAAATGCATATCAATTTATATTTAAAAATAATTACAAATAATAATAATAATAAGAGAGATGGAATTTTTTAAAAAAAAATTGCCTAACTCTAAATAATCTAAATACTAAATCCCCTCACTTAAAACCACATAACCAACCGCCCTCCTCACGATGATACACTCACACAACCCTTTCTCACCATCTCCCTCTCGGCTCCCTCTCTCGTGCATGCCCTACCCCTACCCCAATGACGCCAGCCACTCCCGCAGCCACCCCCTCTCTCCCTCTCCATCCTCTTTTCCTTCTTATTCTCCTTCATCATATTCTTTTGTTCCTCTTTTTTTTTCTTCTTCCTCTTCCTCTTTTTTTTCTTCTTCCCACCTCCTCTCCATCTTCATCTTCAACTTCATCTTCTTACCCGAACCTAACCCTAAAAATTTCCTATCTCCCTCTCCTTCCTGCAAATCGCCATGCTACCTTCACAAAAAAATTTCCCCATAAGCTCATACACCTCCATCAAAAAGCTCCATCACATTCCAATTTCTTTCTCTAAAATCAAAGAGAGAAAGCTCATTTCCTATTTATAAAGCCTCTCACACCTGCTCGTTGATGCAGTCAAACTAGAAAGAAAGAGCCAAAAGAGGAGAACACCAAGACAAGTAGAATAAAACTCAATTCAAACTAGAATGCTGACATCCAAACAAACATCAAAACAAACAAAAGCCGAACAAACGAAACAAATAAAATAAAAAAACACTACCCTCAGAACAACCGGCAAGCGGTTTCCTCACATGCAACGAAAAAGTAGGCAAAGTAAAATAAATGCTTAAGGGCTTGCAAACCAAAGGTCCACCACAGCTACAAGGTCCAACGTCCAACAAAACTCCTCCGACAAATGTCACCAAATCAGCCAACAAACACCTCTAATAACTCAAGAAGAATGATACAAGTGGAGTGGAACTTGTGGAGAGAAGAAGATGTTAGAAGCCCAAGACGAAATATAAAGGAAGAGAGAAATTGAACAAGCCCTCAAGCTTTTCCAAGGAAGAAGATTCCCCAATTTTGTAGAGACTTTGCTTAAATATTCAACAACCTTCTTTGTCTCAAAACATCTCCAATTTATAAGAGAAAAGGGGGCAGCCAAACAGCCATTCAACCTTCAACCGAACCAATCAGGTAAGGGAAACTAGAAGGCCAGAAATCATTCCAGAACAACACCCGAAAAGGCCACACAGAAAATCGAGAAAAACAACCACGGGATAGGCAACCAGGGGAGGAACCGAAGGGGCAGCACTAGGAATCAGAACTAGCAGTCAGGGAGACCGGAACAGGCCACAGGAAGGAGAACCAGGAGGGGAAAAACCGAAAAGACACAGAGAAAGGAAAATGCAAGGATTCCACTCCACATAATGAGCTAACAAGTGGAATAACTTTTCTTTTTAATGAGCTAGAACCAAACAACTCCCAAAAAACTCAGCTCAAAACCAAGCAGCCAAGCCCAACCCGAGAGGCATCCAGCAGCCCAAAGACCAAAACAAAAAAAAAACAAGTAGCTAGCACCCTCAAGGTTTGTCATGCCCAAGCACTACTTACTCATGATCATTGGATGTTTTCCATCATAGGATAGCATACAAAAAAAAAAACTATAGCATTCAAATTATAATAAAAAAAAAACTAAAATAAACTAAAATTTGCATGCATCATTCGCCCTCACCTCTCCTAGCATTCTCTCTCTAGAAAGAGAATTAACCCTATTTTTCCTATCTTTCTCCCTCTAAAAAAAGAGATTTCATCCTCCCTCTAAATGACTTCCCACCAAAACCCTAGCCTCTCTCTCGCCCTACCATTCTCTTTCTCTCTCCAGAAAGAGAAGAAAATCCCTCTTTCTCTCTCTAGAAAGAGAGTTTCCACCATATCCTCTCTAGCTTCCACCCCCACACAAAAAATTTAATTAAAAAAATTTACTTTGTGCATCATAGGTGTTGTATCCATTGATGTCACCGCTTCCATTGTCACGCAGTTTGAGGTATAATCCCAACCCGACACTAGTTTAATTTTATGAATTGCAACATATGAAACCTAGGTACCCATGATTTTCTTACTTGGTAGGCGAGAAAACACTGTAATACATGAAAACCATAAGTACTTGTGACATCCTTTCTTGACAGGAGGGAAATATTGTTGCACATGAGATTATAAATACCCGTGACTATCTTTCTTGGCGGGCCGAAAAATAATGTTGCTTATGCACGGGTACCTGAAGACCCATGACTAACTTTCTTAGCAAGCAAGGATTAGCGACTTTAGCCATGATATCACCCGACCCTGACCATACATGAACCTTTTGTAGCACTGTGGGAAGGCTTAGCACCCCAATGCAATCTCCTATTGATGTAGACAAAGGGGGGGTCAACACTTGTCCAAAATAAATCATATTTTGGCTTCCCTTGAGTCTAGTAGTTCATCATATTTGAGCTAAACTTTTAGTTCATTTATGAGCTGAACTTTAGTTCATTTATTGAACTAAGGGTTAGCTCATTATGAGCTAACAATTTTAGTTCATATTTATCTTTATTTAAATGCACTTTTAATATAGTTTTTAATATCTTAAAAGTTGTCTCTTGGATTTTCAAAATATGGCTTTTGGGAATCCAAGATAGTTGTTTAGTCTTCCCATGTGTGGCTCCTTGAATTCCACCATGGTTTTTAGTTTTTTGTGTATGCCTCTTGGGATCTCACGGCTGGGCTCCTTCTCCCGTGTCCGTGGCTCTTTGGTCCATGCAGTTCCTCGTTTTCCGTGGCTATGGCTCTCGGTCCGTGCGGTTCCCTTCGTCTCCCATGGTTCCTGGTTTGGGTGTAAACCGAGAGCTTGGGGGGGGAGTTTTCTATGTGTTTTAATGTTTTGAATTTTATGTAAGGTGTCTTTTGGTCTTCCCCTTTCATACCTATAAATATTGGGGGTTATGTAATGTTTGAAGTTAGTGAAGTTGAATGAAAAGTTATTTTTGGAAGTTTTAACCTGCGGGTTGGCTTTGGAAATCCTGCGGGCTCTTTCCACTCTTCTTTCTCATCCCCTCCGGAAATCCTACGGGCTCTTTCCAACCTTTCTTCTCGGGCTTCTAACCTCTTTCGTCTCTCCGCAAGTGTCACTCCACCTGTATCCCTCTTCTCTAAGTGCAGCAACTTTAGGGTGTCTTTGAGATCGAGTCGAGTTTGTGTTTTTAATTTCTTTTTATTTCTTTATTTGAAATGTAAGAGTTTGTTCTTCCCTTTTCCCGTCTTTAGTCAATTTCGTCGGTAAAAGTCCGCATCTGTTTTTGTTAAGCAAAAAATATAGGCTCCCCTATATTTTTTGCTTACATCACCTATGTAGGGACGACGACAGAGTGCTGCTAAAATTCAAACCAAAAGAAATGACTTAGGCTAAATTTAGGGAGATTAAAACTCAAAGCTAAAATGATAAAAAATAAATAAATAAAATAAAATTATAAGACATAAACTAAGAAAATGAATAAGTTAAAATTTAACTTACAATAAATTTATTTAAAAAAAAACGATTATTTTCCAAGAAGAACGGACCAAGCCCTTAAGACATTTGCATAAACTCAAATAACTCAGCAATACTCTCTTCACAAGTTGAAATGTGTGGAATGAACCAAGGAGAAGCTCCATATTTATAACCCCAAAAGCAGCCATGTATAGGGCCCACCTAACAAACAATTCAACTATGAAGGAGCATGAACATACATGCTGAAATAATATCAAAAAGTCATTTCTAGAAATCATATTTAAAATGTGTGAAGATCTTGTTTCAAGGCTTTGCATTGGATTGACCAAGTATTTGCAGCCGAGTAAAATACGAGCATAAATAAATCTAAATGTGGATAGTAATTATAAAAATATATAAAATTATTTATGCTCCGACGACAATGCATTTACATTGATGGATGCCACGTAGGATTCCTTCCACA
This sequence comes from Dendrobium huoshanense, assembly GCA_016618105.1. NCBI lineage: Eukaryota > Viridiplantae > Streptophyta > Magnoliopsida > Asparagales > Orchidaceae > Dendrobium > Dendrobium huoshanense. Next base: position 36,304,677 of record CM028345.1, read on the forward strand.
TATCTTCGATAATTATCTTGCTTAAACACTTTTTAATGAAATGAGACCATCAATCATATTGTAAGTCACGGGCTTGCAAGTGCCCTAAATAATGTGCATGTTTGCTGCCAAAAGGGGACTCGTATTCTTGTATATATGTCGTACACCCGTGAACGCTTGTAAATTGTTGAATGTCACAAGTGGCACGAATCTCTCTCAGAGAAGTGTGTGAGATATGTCAACTCATCAAAAGAAACATCTTACACGTCTCCTGATCATATAGTGCAAATGTACTAGCAACTCACAAGTGCACTATACGAGAACACTAAGCAGCGTGTATATACAAACTGTTGATCATGCAAACGCATCTTGCAAATACATCAATAATCATATAAATTTGCAAGTTCATCGTGCAAGTGCATCGAGATTTGTGTGTGTTTCATGCAATGTATTGCACAACGTGTAACTGCATTGCACGGGTATACTATGTAACATACAAATGAATCATGCATGCATGCCTGCTAATTTTACGTAAAGATATCATGCACATACCAAATAACATACAAATGTATCGTGCATGTACCAAATACAACATGTAAACACATTGCATGCACCACGCAACATACAAAAATGTCAGTAATGCACAAATGCATATGCAAATACACATGTACGCATAAAAACATGCAAATACATATACAAGCGTGCAAATATGCAAATACACACCCGAATATGTATGTGAACATGCATATATGTCATATACATTCATTATGTTACATACATATACGTGCAATATGTAAAATGCATTATGTGAACGCACATCTTTCAACATACAAATACATTAAACATCATAGTAATGCATTAAACCAGCATGCAAACACATTATATGTGCAAATGCATTAAATCGCCACAATATTATGAAAACTATATATGACTATCATGTCCATCATGCAAAATGTATCGGTCATCCCATAATTACTTGAAAAGCACTCATCCACATGAGCCCAGAGGAGTGCAATAAACACATAAATGTGACATCTGAGGATGTTGTGAGGATCGAAAATGACAAATGGATTATTAAACATATAAAAAGCATATATATCATTAAATACAAAATTACTTGTATGCGCTCCTACCACTATGCTGAATTTTTAAACATAAGATCCGAGAATAATGTGTGAGTTAATGAATCTAAGTTCAAGTCTAATCCTTTTTAAATGGATTAGAGTTGACACGACTTGAACCACTGAACAAACACAGATCATAGCGTCGATCGAAGTATTTGTTTTATACGTTCACATTAGGCCTTCAAAGCCTCTTATAAGAAAAAATTCGCTCATTAAAATGTAAATTCTCCAGACTAATGCTCGTTGAATTAGTCGGAGTATTTAGTTTTATATGTTCACATTAGGCTTTCAAGACCTCTTATAAGAAAGGTTTACTCTTTAAAAATATAAACTCTTAGAACCAACATTCATTGAATTCACCGAAATATGCAATTTTATATGGTTTACATTAGACCTTCAAGGTCTTTTACAAAGAAAATTCATTTATTCAAACATAAACTCTCGATTCAGATATCCCTGAAAATTAGAAGCTGAACACGATCCTTTGTTGACAAGCAAATAAAGTCAATAAGGCTCAAATAATGAAAGTAAATAACTAACAAACCTGATGATTACCGTGTTGAAAGTTAATATCAACCTCTTTCAATTCCACCAAATCTCAAAATTAATCATTAAGAAGCTCTAACTGAAATAAAAGTTCAAAACTCAAGAATAACTAAAAATTAAAATATTTAAGATGAAATTAATCACCTACATACTTAAAAGTTAAAACAAAAATTCATTCACCATTCGCAAAAATTAGCTAAGGCAAATAAATTTGAAAATCACTTTAGCTCACAAAGAGTGAATATCCAATCGAGAATATCACTAAAATTCATTTTCAAACCATCTCTTGCCAGTAATAACATGACATGTGTCCTTTAACGGGTGGTTTTGTCGTCAAATGACACAACATATAAACAGTTATAACCAGGGCCCTTTGATGGGGTGGCATTACTGCCGAATAGTACTACTACGTTACGGTTATGGTCAGAGCTCGTATGTTCCCCAATGACTCTAAATATTTAAGTAATTAATCGATAGGGTATAAAGCCCTTTGTTAACTAAGGTGGACTTAAATATATCCCATTAGGCAAACATTTACCCCGAGTCTACAAGGTACCCTTGGATATAACCCATGACTTAACACAAGGATCCTTCAGTCAGGTTGGGTTGATTACTTCCTCTAACTAAGTAGACTAAGGATCATGACAGCTCGGGACGATAAAACTATGGGATCTTGATTGGGCTCATTATCATTCTCCCATCACTCGCTTTAAGTGTATGGTGATAAATTTCAAATTTTAAAAACCCTCAAATTTAATTTAAAAATCCTAAAGATGCTGCTACTATATGTTGGATACTCAATATCTATCTAACGACTAACCTTAATCGAAATTGCTCTCTCGTTATTGGGAGAGGTAATTAACTGTAGGAGCTTGCCCCTACAGAAACTAAACCTCAGATAATAAAGTCCTAGATAATTCAGGACGAAATCTCTTGATAGAATTTTATCTTAAATCTAATATGCCTTCTAAAAATTTATCCCATAACCTTCAACTCGTTAAAACTCTCCCATCAACAAAAAAGGCACGGAGAGGTTGGGGCGCAAATTTTCGAAGCCCATAGTATGCATTATTATTGTGTCTCAACCTGAAGAGCTCTATATTGAACGTAACTACCTTTTACCAAGAAAAATCTAGAACAAGTTTTAATGGATTTATTTTCACAAGGCAATTAAAACAAAATAATTTGAAGGAACTGTCACGTTTGTTTTTATGATTACAAAACATAAGTTGGTCGTGGTATGAATTCTTTCAGTTTCACCTTGAACAATATTAGTCTTTCTCTTAGCATGTAGTCAATTCATTTATGGCTGGAGTGAGAAAATCAGTGATAGTGAATAATAAAAAAGAGTCTCAAACGCAAGTGTTTCCCTCAACCAAGTATTATATTACCTGAATAAAATTAACAGAACTAAGTACAATTAATATAAACCTGCAAGGACGTTTGAGCTGTTCTACCAATGCCGATGGTTATACACCAAAGGGGAAAAAAACTTAGAATACAAGCAATCTATAAGAATTTACACCTAGAACATCAAAGATAACCAAAGAAGAGCTTCTAAAACTTGCCCTAACCAAGTAATCAAGGTTCAATTTCTATCTCCCTTATATTGTCTTTTTGACAGGGAGATCTTTCTACTACACGACACAAACATGGATAGGTAATATCACAAAGACTAAAGATAAAAACCCATAGGTGTAGTGAAATATAGACCAAATTAAACAAGTAAACAATTTATATATAAATGCTAACTGAGTTATTAACTGTATCTAACAGTGACATGAGGTATGACGAGCACAAATGCATATCAAAACAGTGAAATACAAATGATAATAAAATCTGCAAAAAGTCAGAGTATAAGGCACACCATGCATTTGTTACAAACGCGTACTGGCTGAGCTTGTTCATCAGCAGTGAGAGCTACTCTAAAGATAAAAACCCATAGGTGTAGTGAAATATAGACCAAATTAAACAAGTAAACAATTTATATATAAATGCTAACTGAGTTATTAACTGTATCTAACAGTGACATGAGGTATGACGAGCACAAATGCATATCAAAACAGTGAAATACAAATGATAATAAAATCTGCAAAAAGTCAGAGTATAAGGCACACCATGCATTTGTTACAAACGCGTACTGGCTGAGCTTGTTCATCAGCAGTGAGAGCTACTCTACCTTGGCTGCACTTATCACAGAAAATATCACCACAATTCCTGCAATGATGCTGAAAAACGAAAGTTCCACTCTTCATGTTAAACATAGTATTTCAAAAAAGAAAAGTATATAGTCAAAATATAAGAAATGTTTACCGACATACCCTTCTTACAAAAGCACCAAAATGTATTTCGCATGATATGCATTTGCCAGCAGCTTCGTCCGGAACCTAAATAAAATCCAAGAATCCCATCAAGACCACTAACTGCCATATCCCATTTATGGTCAACTATATGAAATATTAATCCCCATCATTCAAATTAAGACGAGTTACACGAATCGTAATTAACAGAAAATCGTTCCAGAAAATGGACAAAGTACAGCTTTATGCAATCCCTTATCTTTTTTACTCCTGTAACATATAGCTCCTCACCTAATTAGTGCTATTAGTTTCTTTTGCAAATTTCTATACCATATAAACAAACAATTTATGAGAATATCCTCAATAAAAGCTCCTACTCTTTCCTCCAAACATTTACTTCACTCATTATTCTTTCTAATTTTATTACACAGTAATCTTAACACTCTTATCTCTACAACAATTGATGCAAACAATTTTAAGCTTCGAACAATAAAATGCTAGACCATACAATATTTTAACAATTCAACCAATTCATATATATATATATATATATATATGCGTGCGCATAACTGTCAAAATTACTCAGTAAAGAACAGGAAGATTCTCCATTGAGCTGCCTGTAAATTTTAAACATGTACTGATAAGTACAAAAACCTATACCAAATGAATGCAGACAAAAAAATGAATCTCCAGAAACTACAATTACCACAAAATTAGTAGCATTTAATGCAGTTTCAGTAGAAAGATTACAAATGAAAAGATTAAAAATAAATAATCCAATTATAGTTGGGTAAGATTTCATTATAAGCAAATGATCCAAATATTCTCTAAATAATTTACAAGCATCTATTTTAGTTTGGGGTTTTCTTAAAGTTCAATTTACTCAACTTATTGAATCCTTGCATTTATTGTCCTTCCATCATCTCACCCATCTAAAGCTGACCTAATAACAAGAGAAAGTTTTGCCCCAAAACTAAGAATTGATAGTACCGGCAGTTGAAGATTGCTACAACTAGCTACAATCAATTCTACATAGGTGAGATAAAAAAAAAAAGACAAAAGATAAAATGATTTGAGAAAGTGAGAAACTAAATTGAATGCTAAGAAAAGCCCAGGACTAAGATGAACAAATTTAAATAGTCTAGAGACCATTTTGTTGATTTAATTATTCCGTTATTTTGATTTTTCCTATCTTATCATTACCTTGAAATTTTCTATTAATCCGAAGTCTGGCCATTTAAAATGCTAGATGCAAAATTTTCGCTGAATATTCTGTTGAGTACAAAGGTCTAAGTTGACAACAATATGAGAAATGTGAAGGAAAAATGAAAAAAAACATTACCCATGTGTGATATCAATTCAAAAGTGAGATTATGAGAAACCAAACAAAATTTTAGAAATTTTTTTCTGAATGATATTATTTGTAAGGATATGATAAGCCAGTCTTCGTGCGGAACGAATATAGTGTATTGCACTATTGCAAATTCATATTGCAATTTTAAAAAAAATTAGGATGCACTTATAGTTTTTTACGGGCTAAATCAAGTAATAATTTACTTGGGATCAAAATCTATAATTTTTGTAAATGTTTGCATCATGGAGGAGTTGGTACATGATTACTTTACGTTCACGTAGTTTATTGGAGAGGAAGGGAAGAGGGAGTGGACTAAGATGAAGGGTTAATTATAACAAAAGAAAAATGTAAGTATTGCGGGACCTAAGAGAATTCCAAGGATGGATGGATACATATGAAGTACATGAAGCAGTAACAATTTTCCACCAGCTTTTCCCCAAGAGAAGAAAAAGAGAGAGAGAAAGAGAGCAATGCTAGGTTTCCATGTTGCAAAAACAAGAGGAAAAGCCAAAGAAAATTAAGGAAATTAGAGGTTGAGAAAGAGAAGGAAAGAAAGAGATAATGGAAAAACCAAAAAAAAAAAATCCCACCCTAAGAGAACTGCTGGATCATTTCTTTCCAACTTTAAAATTCGGGAGTGGTACTTCATTCAATATTTTTTCATCTTCTTATTTCCCTGTCCAATAGTTTGATATGATTAAGAATATAGATTCTAAGTAATATATGTCATATGTACACTGCACCCTCATCTACACATGCTTCTTCCCAACGGTTAACCATAAACTAGTTCTCATGATTTATCATGAGAAAAAACTTATAAATGATTGGATTTGGTTCGTAACTCATATGTCACAAATGTATGTTAAACCACTTGGAGCATATCTTAGTGGCATTGTCCCTACCTCCAAAAGAGAGGTTTGGCGTTTGATTCTTTCAAAAAAGGATAATTGTATCTTAAATTATAATGATTTTTTTATTGTGTAAACGTGCAACTACTGAAGAAATTTGAGAACATTTATAATGTTGGTTTGACAATGAACTATTTTCTTTGCGAAGTGGCTTCATATCTTTGAGGCATTTCATATCATGAAACTTGAATGATGTTAAATTATGTAGCCCGTATTTTCTAATTAAGTAATATCTAAATCTTACTGAGTTCACTTTTTTTATCTTGCAAACACATGTAAAATACAATATAAAACTCAAATGGTCAGACTACTTCTAGCTGTCTTCAAAATGTGGGTGCATAGGGTATTTCACTTCTTTCTACAAAATTTAATTTTCTTAAACCTAATTATAAAATTCTTTATACATTAGAGAAATATTATGATGCATAAAATATTCAGATAAAACTTGCAGACCCCCAATGAATTATACATGACACTAAGTGGTCGTTCCATTTGTTTGGAGTTTAGTGCTTACAGAATTGTGTGGGAGGAATTTCAATCCTGCATAGTAAAACTTCATTTTGAGCGTATGGTTTGTAAAAGAATAGAGTACCAATAATTCAATATGATGAATTCCAGTGACAAAAATCTAAGATATCATATTTGAAGTGTTTTTTTTTTTTTTCCATTCAATTGATTGTTAGCAAGTAATTCATGAATCTAGTTTAGAATGGTTTTCATCAGCTATCAGTAACCCACCTCTTGGCGGTTGGCAGATTCAAGCTAGGGGTTGATGGCCAACAAATGAGGTTTTTATTAATGTTGCAGCCTGCAGCTGTGAGAAAACTGCTGTTTAAAGCTATTCCGAAAAAGTACTAAGCAGAGCTAGTAAAATTGAAATATGTTCCATAAAAAAAGTTAAAAACAATTGCTGGGAGTGTTGTAACAAAATTAAACATAGTTAGCAAAATTATGTCAACTTTTTAAAAGTAAAAATAACAAATGGCGACAGATGGCGGCTTGTGCCCCACAGCTAGGTGAGTGGCAACCATTGGCAAAAGGAGGCCGATGATTGTTTGGCAATGCAAGCCTGCAGTTGTTGACCAATAGTGCTCTAAGCATTAGGTGCAACCTTCCCGCAGGGATGAGCTGGAAGTGAGTAATGAATATTTAAGAAAATTAGTTCAAGGGAAAATTCCATAAAATGGTGGTAAAACCTGCAATGCTTTACGGCGTAGAATGTTGGTCGTTAAAAAAGAAGCATAAAGTTAAGTGTTGCGGAGATAAGGATGCTCAGGTGGATGAGTAGCTTCACTCTTAGAGACAATGCCAAATGAGTATATACGTGAAAAGGTTGGAGTAGCTCCAATGGCAAATAAGATTAGAGAGAGTCGCCTTAGATTATTTGGACACATAAAACGTCAAACTTGCGATGACCCGGTTAGGAGAGTAGAAGTATTCTTGGCTAGAAAATATTAAAAATGATATTTTTTATTAAACTTAAATAAGAATTTGAGTCTTAACAAGACAAAATGAAGAAAAAAGAATCATCTAGCTGACCCCATATAGTGGGATAAAAGATTGATGTTGTTGTTGATGTTGTAGTAGTTCAAGGCTCTTTCTATTCAGAAAATTTTGAAAGATAGAAAAACCTAGATTCTAGGGCTTTGGCTCAGCATTTAGCATAACAAAGTTTTGCTCAGCCTGGGCAATAATACCATCAGACAAAGCTATTTTTCATCACTTAATGAATGATTCACCTTCATACTACGTTTGAGCGGCACATCATTATTGAATGCAGATTTACTGAGTTGGCATTCCCACTTTCGAGAGAGAAGGTAAAACTTAGGCATATGTGGGTGATAATAATAGTTACTCTTATGAATTTTCCTGCCGATAAATTAATTTGCACATACAAAGGACAAGTAACACATGTCAACTAAATTGTTGTCATTTCTGTAACTTTCTTTTGCAATTATTTCAAGAACAATATATGTGGCAAAATTTTGTAGAACTCAATGAATTATTTCTTTCCCTCTTGCAGGGCATCTCTTGCAAGTTGCAATGTTACCAAAAGATGTAGCTACCACAAGGACATAAAATGTTTTCCCAATATGTAAAGTGAACATGGACATTCCAACATGTGTACAATTCATGATTGAAACTTTGCCTCAGTTTGAATCACATCATTTGTGCGGTGTTATAAGAATGTCAATAAATACCGAAATACTGCAATAGTTGAAATCTTTATAAATTATTGAAGAAATAACTGAAGGTGTCATAGGACTATGACACCCAATTAAACCATAGTGATTCTTTGGGGTTTTTATTTAGGTTTGAGAAAACTGCCTTGGAGCTTTTGTTTTTGTGAAAATAAACTTGACCAACAAGTCGTACAAAGTTATGGTGAAATTAAAGCTGAATATGAAAAGTATAATCAATTCTCATGTTCTTAAGCAGTAGTAACTATATAGCAGTATGCTAAGGGAACAGTATTTTTAACTGCAGAGCTACCAATAGCATTTTAATCAGATCAGAAAGATGTCTAATAATTTTTATTAATGATGTACGGTCTGCCACAAGAAAAGCAGCTTTAGAGACAAACTTCATATCTAACCTGGAAAAATAAGAAAATAATTTAACCCCAAATATTTTGAGTGAGTAAACCATCCGGATTGAAGTAGAAGTGCAACAAATGAGAAATCAATGAAGCAATCAGTAGTATGACTTACCCAATGATCTTTTTCTTCATAGTGAGGCTTAATCAAATTCATCCAATCGCCAAATCCCTTCTTCTTTTCAGTTGACTGTTCAGATCGCTTGCTAGCTTCATAAGTTCCACCAATCTCCTTGAGCTACAAGGCGAACTCATATAATAATAAGTTTCTCAGGGATACCATAGCATATTCATCTAAAAGCTCTTATGTCTCATCTTTCGCAAATGATATATCTCACACCAACAGAAGATAGCAGCACATACTTAATTGATTTAGACAAAAGCTTGTGGCTAGCTTTATGAGCAAACAAAAGTAATTTCTATGCCACAATAAATGCAGCCAAAAGCATCAAGGAAAAGAAGCATAACAAGTTTAAAGATTCCTTCCATTTTTGAAAGCTTGACCAAGATTCAACTCCTTAGTGAACTAGGAAATTGACTTGAAGATTAAGAGAAATAAGGGCAAAGAGAAGGTGAAGAACAAGAAACATTAAATAGGTCAGGCAGGATCAATTTGGCGATATAAGTCCACCCATTTAATTATTGAGGGCCTATTTAATGTCATACGAAACATTCTAAGAAAATATTTTTACCTTAGGTCCCGCAAAGTATTGCTTTGGGCAGAGGGATGGACATGGAAAAATGCTATTTTGCCTGAATTTGGCCTGAGTGAATATGTCACAAGTGGGACCACTTACATATATTAACGAGAAAATGATCAAAATAATTCCTAAATTTTTTGTAAGGGATCAAAATAATCCTCAACTCTTTTAAGGGATCAATTTGACCCATCAACTATGGGACCTTTTTTGTCCTAACATCCAATGTTGAAGTTAATAATGTTAAATGTAACGTTAGTTAAGTCATTAATTTTTTATTAAATATTTATTAAATGTCATTTTTTAAGTAATTATAATTTTTCTAAAAAAATTTATTAAATGTTTATTTAATTAAAATAATAATAATAATTTTAATTTTAATTTTAAAAATTTTAATCATATTTTATAAAACATGATATTTACTGATTTAGAGAAATCAAATGCAAATATATGATATTTACAACTTAGTCACACATGTTTTTACCAATCATATTTTACCGGTCCACCCATAGACCAATAGTAAAGTTGAAGTCGCCAATAAGCTAATCCTAAGACTTTTGAAGAAAAAGTTAGAAACGCCAAAGGCAATTCGGTATGGACTCCCCTAGGTCTTATGGGCTCTAAAGGCAATTCCATAGTCGGTGACTAGACATACACCATGCTCACTCCCCAACGATGCCGAGGCAATATTGTGCCTATCAAACTCAACCTTCACAGGCAACGAATTTTCATCGTTGCTAACCATGAATAAGTGAGCCCGACGAAAGGGAAGCAACCAATCAGGACAGTCTGTGAATGGCTCTAGACTTTTTGGAAGAGCTAAGAGCTCAAGCTGCCCCTCAAGTGCAAGAAGATGTCAAAAGGAGAATGGCCAAATACTATTGATACGGACATCCGACGGTGGACGATATTCAAAGGAAGAGTCAAAGATCAACGGCCGAGATCACTCTGTTTTATTTATTAATTGTATTTTGATTTAATTTTGCAATTTTCCTTTTTACCCTTTTTTTTATTTAAGAGTCTTGACTTATGTAAGCCCAAGGGACAAATTTGTCTTTTTATTTTTTTTAGGCCTATATATAGAGGCCCCTTCTCTTGTATTAGACACCACGATTAAAAAAGCGGTCGAGGCGTCCAAACAGAGGCGCGATTCAGTTCGAGGCGCTAACCCGGCGCCTTGAGGCTTAAGCCTCAATGTATTTGACGAGGCGTGCGATTTTTTTCAGTGAGGCGTACGCGTCGAGGCGTAACACCTCGAGGCAGCGTGAGGCGACGCCTCATTAGGATTCGACGGAGCTCACAGCAAAGAACAAATTCCTTATCTTTCGAGTGCACTGCTTCTGCTTCGTCCCTTTTGAGAGTTGCTTCGTGTTCGACTTCGACCACAAGTGAGTTCTTCGATCCGGCAGGAGTGCTCGGGAACGGCCTTTCTTGCTGTTCGACCGCTGGTTTGAGTTCGTCACGCTTCGGTACCGAGCAGTAAATGCTCGGTACCGCTCGGTATCTTTTTATACAAACAACTTACGAACTTAAAAACCAAGCAGAATTTCAAAATTACTCTTATAATAAAATTTTGTTCCGGGGGCGCTGCCCCTTGACCCCGCGACCTGACCGGGCAGGTCAAACCACGCCAGGGGGCAGCGCCCCCTTGGACCCCCGACAAACCGGTATTATCTTGAAACAAATCTTCAAATTTATAGTTGACATAATATTTTGTTATTTTTTGTCATTGTTTATAATTTTAAATTAATTTATTTTAATCGTTTTAAGGCTTACGCCTCGCCTTACTTAGAAAAAACACCTCGATTCCCAATTTCGCCTTTTAAAACCTTGATTAGACATGATGGAATTATAATAAAAATTTATGTTCTGCACTTATGTTCTTTTGGGAGGGATGTTAGTGAGATTCCTATAGGAAGGAATCAGAGTTTTCACCAGCCGCATGATGGATCCGGGCTCGTGACTTGAAGTCCTTTGGAGGGCAACGTATCACCCGTCAGTCTTCGGAAGAGTCCAAAGCTCGCAGTTTTGTCTTCTTTTTTTTTATTATTCTCCTTATTTTCCTAACCACCACTTCCCCATCTCTCTTTCTCTTATTGGTCGAAAACTCCACCCAAACCTAGGCCAAAAGACACCCAACCGCCGGCCCAACCCCCTTCCCAAAGCCGCCAGCCATCATCCATCCCTTAGCTCTAAGATTCAAAATCTAGCAATCAAATCCTTTCCTAAATTAACTCCCTTTAATTTTGAAAACTATTTAAATTCATATTCAATTGAATTTAAATTTGAATTTTACTTCCTAAATGAGGAAAACTATTTTAGGGACGTCCCTCAAATCATGCAATTTTGAATTTTAAATAGGAGTTGATTTAAATCCACTTTCCTATTTAAGATTCTAAATATAGTCACCTTTAACCCCTCATATCAATTACTCATAATCATGCTAGCCGCCTGCCCTACCCCTTTCCTATTTCCTCTTTCCCTCCACTTTTCAAATTGATTATTGAAGGCATTCCTTATTCGATGCATCTTAAGTTTGGAAAGTTTTTAAATTCAAATTTAAATTAATTTAAATTTAAAATTCCTTAAAATAGGATGAATTATATTAGGAGGCTTTTCTTAATTCTCTCAATTTGAATTTAATTAAAGACCTGTCATAATTCCCCTTTCCTTATCTTAATAATTCAAATTTGGAAATTCCATAAGGACGCATTCATCGAATGTGGACGCATTCACCGTATGTGGACACATTCAACGTATGTGGACGCCTTCCCTTTTCCCCTATTTTGGCCGACCCCCTCCGTTCTACATCAACTATGGCTCAAATGTTAGATAAAAGGTCTTCCAACCCAACGACCTAGTTCTGAAGAAGGCGGGCACTATTGCCCGCAAACTCAACAAACTGATGAGTATGTTGAAAGGCCCATGCATCGTCAAAGAGCTAGTCAGCCTAGGCTCCTATCAACTGCAGACTTACTCTGGGAGTGAAGTTTCAAGGACATGGAGTGCTGACGACCTCAAGATTTGCTACACATTAGGTGAACCTTTCATAACTACACTTGCATCTCTATTTGCATTTGTACTCTCTTATCTTATATACACAATGAAATCACTCTCATTTATATTTTCTTATGCTTTCTTGCATGAGCGAGTCCTTGGCACGTGAGTTTATTACATAACAAAATTTCCTTAAAAACATTTGGGGAACTCGGTTTTCAAAAAATAATGCTCGAAAAACTCGCACTACCTTGATAAAGAAAATGAAAGGACTCACCAAGGCAAAATAGTATCCCTAACACTTGAAGAGCTCACGCCACCAGAGCCAAGCACACGAGCGACTTTTCTCCAACTATGGGTGAGTTCCTAGTAAACTCAAGGGCAAGAACCCGTCAAGCCCTAGATAAATGACTTCGCAATAATCAAGTGAGACCGACTGTAGTAAGGACCAATCGAGCTCTTACTCAGGTTTGAGCTAAAAAACAAGTTGAATTACTCCCTATAGGAGAGTCGAGACCCCTAAGCATAAGAGTTACAGGCAATCTAAAGCCCCCTGGCAAAGGAAACTAGCCACCTAAGTGAGATCTGCTTCTTATTACCTGCTAAGTACCCATGGTGAGTCTCGTTTAAACTCTTAAAATTTTCTTTGAAAGAGCTAGCCAAGTAGAAAGAATGAAAAAGTGAAAAAAAAAAAAAGGAGACAAAAATTTTACTCCACTACACCAAAAAAAATGAAATCATCATCAAATCAAAGGCATCTAACTTGCTCATTCACCACAGGTAGCTTTTAGCAGAACAACTCGCCACCAATCATCTATATCAAATCACCTAGCCACTGCAAGCTGACTCTCCCCTTTGTGGAAAAATCTTCTACATATGGTGAGTCTTAGTGTTCTCACACCAATGGCGAATGTGAGAATCCAAGAGAATAGCCCTATAGGCCGACTCTCCCCTTTGCTACAAAATCTGCATTGAGTTGCGTACAAACCCCTTATGGTCAACGAGTCTAGGTGGTTATCTAATTTAAAGTTTTGAGTAAGGCACGCAAGTCAAATATTACAAAATTCTGCCAATACAATACGGTCTAATATTACATACATGTTGATTAACACGTCAAATAATACCATGGTCAATGATACTTAACCATTCTAAAATATCTATTTACTTTAAAGTCCAAAAATTCAAACTTATCTTCCTTCAGTTTTTCCTCGGCAAACCAAACTACCAAAGTGTATTTTTCCACTACACCGTCTTCAAAAGATAGTACTCTGAACCAACTCTCATGACAGCAAGTTTAAAAATGAAACATGGGCCAGCATCCAAGCCCATTAATCAAATAGCAACCCAAACTAGCATCCATACAAGCAAGCTCATCAACTGAATACAAACTAAAGCTATTTCAGACTAGCCTCACAAGCTTACCCACAGATTTGACATAACCCTCTATCATGTGGTTTAATCACATAAGATGAATTGTTTTAAAAGGAATATTTTGGGCTCACTTGGGACTTGCTTTTGACCAGGGTAAAATTGCCCGATGATAATTCAGGAAGGCATTAAACCTACCAGCCATACGCCCTACAAGACAAGGTACTGCCCTGGGTGCCTAGGGCCCTAGGGGGATGCCTTTTACACCTCAATAGTGAGGCAATGGCCTCATAATATAACATAGATCAATTTATTAAATTACTATTTTAGCTAGTTATAAATACATCTTCCTAAATATTTGAGTGAAAAATTTATCAATATTAAGGCCCTATTAACCGAATATCTCTCCTCAAAAGCTATGAAAACATCGAAGCCCTAACCCGATCATCCATATTTCAAATCTTTGATAAATTTGCCTGAAATTCTCTTATGATCTTCATTTACATCCTCCAATTATCGCTCATTTTCACTGACGCCCCCAATGACTTGCCTCTCATTTTATTTCATTTGAATGACTTATTTTATCTGATTTTATGTGTAATGTTAATTAGAGTTTGGAGTTAAAATTTAATTCATATAGTTGTGAATTTTGAATTTTGAAATTTATTTCATATTCTTCTTATAATTAATTTTTAACCATATTTTCTATTTATGAAATCTATATATAATTTATTGGGCTTACACACCACCTCAAAACAGGTAAAAGCCTTCTCTTACACCTCTATCTTACAAACATTGTCTATGAATAAGCGATTGGATATTGAGAATAGCTAATCTAATCAAATGTTTGATCCAGACTATGGCTTCATGTCAAATAGTGTCCCAAACATAAAATCTAAATCAAGTATGCTTAATGCATCATATCTTTATGAATGATTGATCTCACAAAACTGAATCAATCATACCACGACTATGAGTCATCATTAATCATGTCCAATATATTTGAAACATGATTGGACATGGTTTGTGCCTTCGAGCCATTTAGTCTATCTACTATAATAAGACTGCTAATGAAGCTTACTAATGTTCCACCTTAAGTGGTCATGCCCTTGTTATATTGCACCAAGATCTCCAGCTAAAATATGAAGTAAAGGCTCCATATTATCAAAACCTTAAGCTAGTTCTTGCTCACAAAACAAACTAAATCCCATATGTTAGACATGCTTCTTTCAGTCAAATTCAAACTCATGAACAATTGATAGCCATACTCAAGATTTTAATTACCGAAATAATGTTAACCTGAAAAGGAAAGGTTCAAAATTTCAAGATTCAACAGGGATTCCAATGTGGTTTAAAACATGATAATATAATAAACATTAAAAATCTATAATAATTACTTAAATGGCAATATATATATATATATATATATAATTTTAATTTCATCTCTGTCTTAATTTCTAATTAAACAAGCAAAAGACTATAATCTATCTAAAATAACATCAATTTTATAGTAAATGATTTGACTAACCTATTCAGCTTAAAAATCTTCTAGAAATCGAAGAATCAATGTGCTCTGGATAAACAAAAAAAGCAAGAGAGATTGAATTAATCAAACATGATTTTTTTTTTTTTTTTACATTTAGATAGAATTTTGAGCCACATTTAAAAGCTCGTTGTTCTTTAAAATGGTGAACATTCAATGGTTCACTAGACTAATCACTGGTTTGAGTGATTTTCCCTGGTTATTTACCAAGCCGATTTTTTTAATAATTCTAATTGGTTAAGGCATTAGGTCACAACTTAACCAATTGAACTAGTCAGGATACTCCGATGTTTTAAAACCATGGTAATGGCATACCACTGGGCCCTTATCAATCATGTCCAATACCATTTAACCATAAGTGGGCATGTTGCTAACTCTACAACATGTAATCAATTGGTATTTCTAGTTCTTATCATTAAACGGCCAAATTCAATCTCAAATGCACATCCTCCACATACACTTC
Source organism: Dendrobium huoshanense (assembly GCA_016618105.1). NCBI lineage: Eukaryota > Viridiplantae > Streptophyta > Magnoliopsida > Asparagales > Orchidaceae > Dendrobium > Dendrobium huoshanense. The sequence continues at coordinate 36,320,553 of CM028345.1, forward strand.
CATCTTAATATGCTAGAGACACTTGAAAAAAGGCAAGTCAAGGTTGTTAGTCATGCTCCCTAGATGTTATGGATGAAAGTCATTTAAGTTGATAGATATGATCCACTTGTAGATCCACGATGAGGGAACTAAGGGATCAACCCATCTAAACTAAAAGCTTTATCTTTATGCATCTTCCCCAAATCTGGATCAAATTCATTTTTTGGGTTTCTTATTAATTTGCTCATTGTGCCTTTCCAAAAATTATTTTCCTTATAAACCTCATTTAACAATTTTCATAGAAACAAATTCTTCTTTTATTAATTTCTTTATCTTTGTGGGCTCCGAAAATTCGGCCTCGGCCTCCCCGCTTTTCTTTTTATTCAGCAAGGGAGTTTTAACTGATAAGTTCCGAGGTAAATTTTGAAAGGCAGATGGGTTTGTAGATAAGACACTACCCAGAGATTTTGCCCCCATTTTGTGAGGACTTTATGATCTAAGTTCTGGTTTCCTATAGACGCAAGCCCCTATAGTTAATTACCCCTCCCGACCACGAGAGAGAACTTTCGATTAAGGCTAGTCGTCAATCAGATACATAAAGAATACATGTTATCTGGCATATAGTAGCAACATAGGTTTAGAATTTGAAAATTGGGTTTGAATTTGGGCATTTGGAAAGGTTTGATATTTAAAATAGAAATTGCACCATCTTGCACTTAAAGCGGATGGTAGGGGAATGGATGATAGACCCGATCAAGATCTCATGGTTCCGTCGTCCCGGGCCATCGTGGTCCCTGGTCTACTTAGTCAGAAGAGGTAGTCGACCCAACCTGACAGAAGAATTCTTGTCAGCAGCCATGGGTTGCTTCATCCAAGAGGACCTTGTAGACCTGGGATGGGTATTTTCCTAAGGGAGACAAATTTAAATCCACCTTAGCTAACAGAGGGCTTTGTGCCCTATCGATCATATCATATTGACTTATATCTCAAGGATTTGATGCCAATAAGGAACGTAACGGCGCTGGCCATAACCGATATTTCGTGGTGTCATTTGGCGGCAAAACAACTCAGTTCAGAGGGCCCCGGGTCATAACTGTTTATCATGCGGTGTCATTTGGCGGCAAAACCGCCGGTTAGAGGACACGTACGACGTCCTTACTAGCAGGAGATTGTTTTGTGAATGGATCCTAGTAATATTTTCGACTAGGCATTTGGCTCTAAGTGAGCTTAAGTTAATTTTAATTTGTCCACCTCGGCAAACTGTTGCGGATGGTGGATGAATTTTTCTTTAAGTTATTGGATGGATTATTTCAATTTTAAATATCTTTGGATTTGGAATTTTCTGGGATTTTGGATTTTGAACTTTTATGGGTATTTGGGTGGATCTTTGGAATATTTGAAATGGACTTTGGATATTTGGGAGACATTTGAAAATATTTGGGAACCCCTCTGGTTGAGATCTGCATTCAACACAGCAATCATCGGGATGTTCAGGGTCATTTCTCTTTTGTTGATTGAATATTGACAACTCTATCAAATTATCGATAGAGGATCGAATTTTGTAAGATTCATGCCCTTGATAGTGAATTCTCATTGTTATAGGCCTTGAATGCCTAATATGAATATATTAAGACAAATATAACGGTCGTCACAATCGTATATTTGTTTGTTGGTTCGAACCCTGTCGACTTCTATTGACCCGTATAGAAGGATTGGTTTCGAACTCGAATTCCCTTATCAACCCACGCAGCATCCCTAGACGTCACGTGTGTACCAATAACACGCTCGCCGGGGCCCATGCGGGTGTTTGGGGGAGCATTTTATAATTGAACCCTGTCGACTCCTTTTTACTTGTTAAGGAGGATCGGGTTTAAATTCAATAATCCGCGCAGCATCCCTAGACGTCACGTGTGTACCAATAACACACTCGTCGGGGCCCATGTGGGTCGAGAATTTCATTGATTGGACGTACCCCTTGTATACCTATGTATATACAAACTAAGGTGCATGTGCAGAGGTATTTTGAAAGATTTATAAATGCCTTCTGTCCGCTTGCAAAGATGTTGCTGATCCGGTGGCGTGGCATTGTAGATTGTAGACGCCTTCTGTCTGCTTGTACAAAGGTTGCAGATCCGGTGGCGTGAAGTAGCAGCTTCTGAATAGAGTTGTTCGCTGCTTCGTACAGGTAAACTGTCGTACACTACTTGTTGCCTTCTACAGGTGGATCGTAGTGTACCAACTAATCTCCTGCCTTGTGTTTACTGATGTTGATATCTGTCACAGTCCTTTTGTATTCACTTGTAGACTGCGTGTGTAATAGATCTCCTACGATAGCTCGTAGGAGCTCGCCATTATTATGGTCTTCTAGCATTTGTTATGACCTTCAGCCTCCATAAGAACATGACATGTTACATGTTCATGCTTACAGAGGACTCCTCATTCATACGGCATACCCTTCATTATTGTCTATTATGCAAATCAATGCGCTTATTTGTAACTTGATATCAATTGTTGGTTGAGCCACATTCGTCAACAATCTCTTCATGTGTTTTAATTTGCAAGCCATTACATGTTGTCTGTCACTGCTTGTAGTCGGAAGACACTGGATGTTGGTTGTAAGGAGATTATTGCTTTTTTATCTCATCCACCGTCATTATGTACAAGTAGACTAGTGTGCTCGGTACAAACTTATGTTAATGCTTACAAGTAGATGTAGTAGGGGTCACTACATATTCCTACATGACTGTTGTAAAAAACCATCATTATCTTACTCTAATATAAATTGGAGAACTGTTGCATTCTTTGCATGTCTTTCCTTATGTTATTCATGAATATCCCTTCATTGAAATTATCCCTACTTTGCAAATATGATAGAGATGAATATTATTCATGGGTACATTGGAGATCTCATGCCACATTCGTAGTCAAATTGTGTTCTTGTCTTGATCGTTGCTAGTGGATGAAAGGATTCTCTCTGTCCACTACATGTCATTTTGTGCTTGTAAGCAAGTGGTATGCAAGAATTTGTTTATAACTGCTCATTTGATCGTTGCACATAATTGGGTCATGTTGACTGTTGTAGGTCTTTCATTGTCATGAAAGGATGACCTAAATATTGTAGGATGAGTTTGCTCCCCTTCATCCATTTAAGTCCAAGTCCAATGTTTCTTAATTCCACTTTGGGTCATTTGTCTTCTTTCATTTGAGCTCAAATCAAACTCATCTTGAATTCAAATTTTTCATAACTTATTCACCTTGATTATGCTCGAATTCAAATTGAGTTTGCATTTGTTCACTTGGGTTCAAGTTATGACATATTCCTTAACATTCCATTAAAAGTTTGATATCATTTTCAAGTCAAGCTCTTTATACTTGGTTCAAACCAAGTTCACAAGTCTCGAGTGATTTTGTTCAATTCAAGCTCATATGCATGCCAGAAGTCTTCTGGTTGAGTTCAAGTATCAAACTCAAGTCCCAAATCAAATTCTCACGTGATCTTGTAGAGTCCAAGTTCAGATGTTCAAGTGTAGGTACAAGTCATATGTCCCCTGTTGTCCTTGCAAGTGCAATTTCATATCGAAATTGTTCAAGTTATGATTTGAGTTTGAGTTAAGCTTTTGCACATTTTTTTTTTATTTGGATTCAAGTTTATTTAAGTCCATTTGGTTCAAGTCCGATCTCACAAGTCCACGGTTCAATTGAGTCCAAATCAGGTCTGAGTCAAGTCTCACATTCACCCGAAATTTCGGCAGCCTCCCGACGTCTCCCCTGTTTAGGGAAAAACTACGGAAAACTGGGTCTTTCCCACCACGCTAAAAAAAGTGTGTATGGTAGGTGTCCTCTTTCAAGGACACCGCTGTCGTATATTTTTTGATCCCCCACCACGCTAAGAAAAGCATGTATGGGTATTGGTACATTTGCAAGAAAAGCAATTATTTCCCCGCAAGCGGGTACTTATGGGTATCCCCGCTTCATCGTACGTATTGCACCGGGTTCCCATCCCACCACGCTAAGAAAAGCGTGTATAGGCGGTTTTCTGGTGCGCTACAAACTCTGAAGAAGGAATTTTAGGTGATTATCCGCTTTGTCGCAGACGTCGGGACGCACGTCCTCCCACCACAGTAAGAAAAGCGTGTATAGGTGTCGTTTTGTCTCGACGCATGCGTTGAAATCGGGTTCTCGGAATTTTAGGGTTTAGGAGTTATACCTTGGCGACCGTCAGCGCGGATCGAGTGAGAAAGAGGTATATATATATTTTTTTGAAAATTAATTAAAAAAGAAATTAATTACAATTAAATTTAATCATAATTAATTATAACTATTATTATTTAATTATGATTAAAAATATTTAATATATAATTAATCTAATTATATTTAATTATAAATAATTATTAATTAGTTAATAAATTAAAATAATCATTCATAATTAAATTAAATTAATTATAAATGATATAATTATTCATTAATTAATTATAATTAAAGTAACTAAATAGAAGTAATTAATTATATTTAAATATAATTAATAATAATTGATTAACATTAGGATAATTAACTATAACTAAATTAATTAATTATAATTAATAATTTTTAATTAACTTAAAATTATAATAATTTAATAATAATAATACTAATAAAAAAAAATCCCTTCTCCCCTCGTTCTCTGCATTTACGGGATTTGGCCGAAGAAGGGCACGAAAGGGATCAGTTACCTTCACGGGCAAGCGAGCTCCTCTCCACACTTTCGATCAAAATGTGTAACTTTCGATCCAACCGGAAGAGGGAGTCGTGGAAGGAGCAAAGTCGAACGGCAAGGGAGGAGGTAGGCCAGCTGCTCTCTCTCTCTCTCTCTCTCTCTCTCTCTCTCTCTCTCTCTCTCTCTCTCTCTCTCTCTCTCTCTGCTTGTGCGGGTCGGTCGAGAGGTCGACGATGGAAGAGAGCAGTCGGCGGCTTGCATGAGGTCGGAGAGGAAGAGGAGGTCCGACCGTTAGAGCTTTGACGGGATCGGGATATCGGCTGTGAGAGAAGAAGTCAGAGAAGCCAGAGAGCCTCGTGGGAGAGGCAATTGGAATTAGCAGTCGGAGCTCTCTCCTTCGACTCCCTTTTATTAACGCAGGCAGGCGGTGCTCGAGGTAGATCGCAGGATTCGTTGGAGGTGACGTGTGCGGCGCCGAGTGCACAGTAACCCGGCAAGATTCCTTGTGGGATTTACGGGATCCAGGCAGAGCTACGGTTTGATTTCAATTTCGTTTCCTTTGGGTATTATACAGAGGTTAACAATCTTTAACAAATATTTGATTATCATCTATTTTAATATATCTAAATTGATCAAAGTCTCTAGATATCTTATGCTTCCTTAGCTATTTTATGTATCTCGTTTCTTTATTCCCAAGTATCTAATCTATTATATAAGTCATCAAAATTTATAGCCTTTGGCTTACTCACTACCCCCATTATAAGACTTATAGCTCTCCATAATCATTGTAGGTTTCAATACTTTTGTCACTACTTAAAGTACTTGTTTCAATTATAATATTCTAGACCTCATTACTCCAGCATCAAATCTCCGTACTAGTATATGACCTATTTGTAAACTCTCCTGAAACATCAATAACAATTTTTTTTAATGAAACTAGTGATCTTCTACCGCAAAAAAATTTGACTCAAGTATAAAATTTCAATTTGCCTCTCTTAACAACTTCTCTTCAATAATTAACAACTTCTCATCCTTCCGGTTACAATATCTTATCCTAAAGCAATTAGATATTTTAATTATTTTTCTTAGATACTTATCATATACATTACTAACCATTACTCTATATTGTATGGTCAAATTTTCTCCCTTACAATTTTTACAAAATGATGTACCCTTCTAGTTTCTTCTAACAAAAATGAAACTTAGTCGTATTTTTCCACAACAAATTTTAGCTTCTACCATCATACTTATAACCGCTATAAAACATCTCATAAATTACTCTACTATAACATATATTGTTTATTCAAGTCACTTTAATAACTATCCACTCTTTCTGAAGTAAACACCATAATAGTTTATCTAAATTTTTCTAAAATTAATTTTTAAAACTTTCATCTAATCTATTGTGGCAAGCATAAGCACCAACCCATTAAAAATTTCATCACCAATAATTATCTCAATAACAATCATCCTGTCAATAAACATATTCAACTCAACAAATAAAATCTCTCAACTCTATATTAATTACCATCCCTACCCCATTACTATCATTAACCCTCCCAAAATACAACTTATAATATTCATTGTACCAAGATTTTTCACCTTCTCATTTAGTTTCTTACAAACATATGATGATAATTCCCTCGAATCATTCTGTTGACTAATTATCATGTCTTTCCATTCAAAGTTCAAACATTCCATATAGCAAATCAAAACCTTACCTTTAGACTGGGTCAACCATAGCCCACTTTTCACTCCGATTGGGCTGGATTGGCTCAACATGTGGCACAGCAGTTAGGGTTGTCTTAGCCACCCTTGCCTGGTTTTCATAACAATTGGGTTAAGTCGTTACACACTACTTAAAATCACACTATAATAAATATATTATTTACTTCTCAACAAAATAAGGCCATATGATGGCACGTTGTTTCTAGCAAACACACTGAAACTAACCAACTTCAAATTTGAATTCTTTTTTTTTTTTAATCTTATAATTGATTATCCACCTAACATCAACCCTTGGCCTTTTTCGTCGGGGATTAGGACAAAGAATAACAATTCTAGTATTATGTAAGTAAATAACCACTACATAAATCATAGTAATCAAAAAGGAGGAAAGCCATCAGATCTTGACGCTAGCAGCAGTCAGCTTGTATTAAAAGATAATGAACTTGCTCCAAATGTTATCTTTGTAAAAAATCATAAACATGTATTTCGAATACAAGAAAGGACATCAGACCTGAGCTATTGCAGCGGTCACAGTGTCGAGCATAGTGTTGGAAGTGTAACTGTTAGATTGCAGCCGTATTCGCCTAGATTCAATATCAACAGAGCTTTTAGCCCAGAAAGCAAATATAGATGAATCCATTACCTAATTTAAATAGAAAAAAAGCAGCGTCACTAAATTTCTACAAAAAAGGTTGACTTCAAATCCAAAATAATTATTTCAATGCAAAAAGAAATCAACTTACTTCCCATCTTGTCAGATTCTCAAGCGGATAGATTCTCAATGTTCTATTACTGCCTGGATCAAGCATGTGAATCCCATCCAAACCAACCTATGGTGTTCAAATTTTATTTCAATAAAAGTTTGGAAAAGGAAAGGGCAAATAGTCCCCAGTGGTATGCTAAATAGTCAGCTTTATCTCATTAAACAATTATATTAATATTTAACAAGGAAAAACAAACATGCTAATAACTTTACTTTAGACTCGGGAAGATGGACCCAATCAGAAGCTCAAATTAAAAATGAAAAACCACGAGCTTTTAAGCTATTAACATACTATCATATTGATCATAAGTAAATATACTTAACATGACAGAGCCTATTAATTGTTGTCCTGTCATATAGATTCCTTCTTATTGAGTGTGATTCTAAGTAAATGTCATCAAAACTCAATTTAACCCATTCCCTATATTTTCTTATGGTTTTGAAAAACATAATTTATTTCCCTTCGCTTACTCTTCATGGGGCCTTAAAAATGCTCTCTATATTTATGGAAGTATGAAAAAAGGCCAAGTTTATAAGGGTGGTTGCTGGGCGGTACAACAGCATCAAATAATGACTTCAAAAAAAACACATTATGTCCTGCCACTCCCTCCCCGCACCCTCCATGTAAACCACCAATCAGACAGTTATTCAATTGTTTTTTCAATTCGTTTTTTCATATCAGACAATATATAGTATATGTTGGCAAATAGAACACAACAAAAGCATAAAAGCCAAGGAAATCTACAAGTTAGCACAAAGCAAAAGCAAAAGCAAAAAAGAAACTCAAAAACATAAAATGGATGTTTTTGCCAAATATGAAAGCCATATTCATATACATTGTTTTATCAATGATTTGTGCAAAAAATAACTAAACTAACTTCAATTTAGATGACAAATCCAACATCAAATGGCTGATTAAAGGGATCAATATCTGGATGCTTAAAAGAGCCTGTTTCCCTTAATTTGTTGCATCTCATGTCACCTTACACCAACAGAAACAACTTTCTTTATCAAATCAACCAAAATAAATTAGTCCGAATGCTAACAACATTATCAAGGCATCCTCTAACAACACCAAATGGTCCAATTAAGTAGCCTATCATAACACAACAACTTTCTCGGGTCTCAACATACACTGTGTTTTATTAAGATAGGTCTAACATGGATTTATTTTTGTCTCCATAACGATCATTACATTTCTCTCCATAGGAGGCCACTATTTAATTGTTAATATATATTGACTTTTAGTTTTAGTAATTACAAAGCATTAGAATAGATTCCATCTATAACCACACTCTCTAATGAGTTGGAACAACCAATTATGATGGTTAATGGATGGCTTAGCCAAAACTCTATTGGATAGGAAAAGTTTTAACTTTTAATATACAACAAAAACAAGCTTTGATCCTACTGTGGGGTCGGCTACATGAATCCTTTTTCTCCATTGTGTTCTGTTAATAGTGAAAATTTCATTTAAATCTAATAAAAAATGTCATTTCCAATATTTTATACCCAAGTCTTTTTAGGTCTACCTCTACCTTTCTTAACATAGGCTAAATCTAATACATCTACTTCCTAACTCGATCATCAAAAGGTCGATGCTTTATGTAAACAAACCATCTAAGGCGACTCTCTCTAATCTTATCTGTCACTGGAGCTACTTCAAACTTTTCATGTATATGCTCATTTCGGATTCTACCTTTAAGAGTAAAGCCACTCATTCACCTAAGCATCCTCATCTCTGTAACGCTTAACTTAATTGTACGCTTCTTTTTTAATGGTCAACATTCTGCATCATAAAGCATTGCAGGTCTCACCACAATCTTATAGAACTTTCCCTTAAGTTTGAGGGGTACTTTTCTATCACACGACAGACCCGATGCATTCCTCCACTTCAACCATCCAACTTGAATTTGACTAATAATATCCCCATCTTTTTTTTCTTTTTTCTTTTTTAATAATATCCCCGTCTATTTCACCATCACTCTAGATAATAGACCCGACATGTACTCTTATTAATGAATTTATCTTGCAAAGTCAAAATCCTCTCATTAGATCTATTACTACTAAAATTACACTCCATGTATTCAATTTTAGATCTACTCAAACGAAACTTTTAGACTCTAAGGTTGACATCCATAATTCAAGTTTACCTTTAACTCCCTCTCTAATCTTATAAACAAGAAGAATATCATCAGCAAAAAATATCACTCGGGTACATCCTCTTGTAAATGTCTAGTAAAAACATCCATGACAAAAGCAAACGATATGGGCTTAAAACTGATCCTTCATGTAATCCAACTAAAATAGGAGAATACTTGGTCTAACCTCCTTGTGTAATTGTGTTTGAACACAAGTAGCAGCTCCTACATACATATCCTTAATGACTTGAGATAAGCATTATTAACCCCTTTCTTTTCTAAAACTCTCCATAGCACTTCTCTTGAAACTCTATCATAATCTTTCTCTAAATCAATAAATATCATATGTAGATCCTCCTTATTCTCCATATACTTCTACATCAAACCTCTCAATAAATGTATAGCTTCCATAGTAGACCTACCCGGCATGAATCAAAATTGATTTTGAGAAACACTAGTATCACGACGTAACTTATGCTCAATAACTCTCTCCCAAAGTTTCAAAGTATGACACACAAACTTAATTCCTCTATAATTCACACTCTTATGCATCATCTTTATTCTTAAAAATAGGAATCAACACACTCATTCTCCACTCATTTAGTATCTTTTTAGCCTTTAAAATAATATTTAAAAGTTTCATAAGCCAAAAAAATCATTCATCTCCTAAGCATTTACACACCTCTATTGAATATCATCAGGTTCAATAGTTTTGTCACACTTCATTTCCTTTAAAACATCTCTAACTTTGCACTTACCAATACGTCAATAAAAATAAAAATCTTTATTTTCATTTAGGGTGCTAAGGTCACTAAAGTCAATCGTATTCTCACAATTTTTATTGAAAAGCTTATCAAAATATCTCATCCATCTTTGTTGAATATCTTATTCTAATAAAAGTATTTTTGATATTCATCATTAATGCACTTCACTTGAATTAAATCATTAATTCTCATATCACTTTACTTGACTAACTTATACATACATCTTTAGCCCTCCTTACTATCTAATCTATTATATAAATCATTAAAATTAAATTCTTTGCAACACATTACTTTCTTAGACTCCTTACAAACATCTTTATATCTTTATCGATTTTTTGAGTTTTAACATATAAACTAATTTTTATAACAAAACTTCTCATTTTTAATATTTTCTTGAACATTTTGATTCTACCACTAACTATTTTTACTATTATGAGATTTTCTTTTTCATACTCCAAGCACATCCTTTGCAACAATTTTAATATCATTAGTTATTTTTCTCACATAATATTAGTTTCTTCATGTACAATCAGAATCTAAAGATCTTGAATCTTGCTCTCAAAAATATTATTGTTAGTGTTATTTTAAAATAGATAAAATTAATTTCATTATAGTAATAAATTGCTTATAATATTTTTTTAGAAAAAATTACAAGGAGAGTTAAATATTATTTCATTCAGTAATATCAAAGGCAAGCCAGGTGCTCGCCAAGATGCTCAATCAAAAAAGGCGAGGCTCCAACACTTCAACACCTTCCAAGGAAATTTCATCACCAAGGTGCTAATGAGTACCTTAGTGCAAAGCGCTTGGTGTCAGGGTGCTCGCCACTCTGATGCAATTTTTTTTTAATTATTTTTAAAGCATGCACCACCATAATATATAATGGAGGGTTACAAATCTAATGATATGGAAGAGAGTATAAGTGTTGAATACGATGAATATAAAGTAGCAAATATTAGATAAATCTTACACTATGAAAGCAACAAAGTCAAGTTTTTATCTGCATATTTAAACTGAGAACATATTTTTTAGGACGTGAGAATATTTTGTTTTGAATAATCTATTTGAGAAGGTTTGCCATTTTGAAATTTGGCATGGCACAAAATTTGAAAATTTATTTATTCCCAACTGCATTTTAAGATTTTATTGTGATGGTTCATATCATACTCCCCAAAAGCATTGCTCATGATTAAAATAGCTGAAATTTTTAGCATCCCAACCCATGCCAGCACCTATGCTGGCGCCTAATGTCATGTGTATTAGACAGCCATGTTGCCTTGAGGGCACTTAGCACATTTAATGCCACTAATTTCATTTAGTTATTTGGTCCTAGTCAAGCTTGCCTCAGTTCACGAAAGGGCTGCCAAATCAGAATTAGGCATCCTTTTACATTTATTTATTTATATCTTAATATAGTAAGTAAAAGTCGCCCTTAAATTAATAAAAAAAGAAGTAAACCTTAAAAATTAGGACCATAATAGCAACCATTCGGGAAAGCATTTCAAGAGTATCAAGGGACCAATCAATTTGCATCATCGTTTATCCAAAGCGTTCATAATTTTAATAAATTTATTTAATAAAAACTAGCAATAACATGAGAAAAAAAATAAATCTAATGTTGATTAACACGGGATACTAGTTGAGTTTGTAGGAGAAATAATTTTAATTATAATTTGTCCTAAGAAGTTTAAAAAAGGAACCATTAAGTCATTACAAAATTTTGGACCATATAAGATTGTAGAGACAATAAGTCAATGCTTATAAATTAGATCTACCTTCGAATACAAATAGTTCAGTAATATTCAATTTAGCTAATTTGATTTTGTAGTGAGATCTGACAACTGACAGTTAACTCTTTCATCCAAGCTTTCATCTCCACATTCTTCATTTCCTAAGATATTGGTGACTGCCTCTACATTTATTCCTACGCTAACATCGATGTCAACTTGTATTCTATGTTCTCACATTCCAGGTCAAATTCTTGCTAGCTCAATTATTTTCACTATTGATAATGGAATTCAATAGAATGGTCTTTCATCTCTTGAAACCTCTTGATTGATAGTTAAGGAACTAAAACAGTTATGCCCCACAAGATCTTCTTTTTCATAGTCAAGTTCTAAAAAGATATAAATATTGATGCAAGGCGCCATAGTCGTTATTGTTATAGGCACTTTCGTAGTCTAAATATTTACTTAGAACATTCTAATTACACTTATCATTCTCATCATATTTTCATTTTGTTGGACCCTCGTGTTGTTGTTGGAGCATTATTTATGATTTTTATTTTTTTAGCATTATTTATGATGTGATTTGAGCCTTTAATGTTATTAGGTCTTTTTTATTTTTTTTTTTATATTATCTGTTGCAGACCATGTGAAATGTTGATTACTATGTATTATTATTTAGTAGATTTTCGCCAACCCACCATGCTCAAAATGATAATGGTTCGTAGTTGTGAGTGAAGCATTTTCCATCTTTCAACTTCTTTGCCACTTTTTTTAACTTCACCATCTTTATGACTTCTGCAGTGCCGTTCTATTACCGAATCTCCCTTAGCTATGGTGATCATTGACAGTTATGGTTTTTAAGATTATATATATATATATATATATATATATATATATATATATATATATATATATATATATATATATATATATATATATATATATATATATATATATATATATATCCTTATATTATAATGAAATGAATGATGAAATAAAAGTTTGAGACTCCCAGCTTGCTCATGTGCTTTTTTTTGCTGAAGCAAATGAACTTAATAAGTGAAATGAGTGCTTACACTTGGCGAAAGACTTACAAGGATTAGAAGATAGCTATTACGACAAAGGAATAATTGTAGCAACAATCTTTCAATTGTTACGTTATCATTTTATTTACATATTCACTTCTTCAAAACTCCCTTCTAGGATTCCATCTATGCTTGTGTCTCAAAAATCAATTAAGATTAATATATATATCTGCAAATCACTTGTTCACAGTTCAATCTACTTGATTTAGTTTTGCGGATAATATATCGAATCTAACTAATACTTCCAGTCTTTTGCTGTATTTCTTTCAATCTTCCTGTAAATATTTTTAGATTTACTTTTTCCCAATTGATAAAATTTCATATAGTTTTCTTGTGAAGAACTAAACTTAGCCCTCTTCATCCATTCTTAAAGTAACCAATGTACATTCCTTCAATGAGTTTAATTACTACAAAATCACCATAAAAATGGATCGAATTATATATATATATATATATATATATATATATATATATATATATATATATATATATATATGATTTCATGATTCTTTTGTTCATTGTCTTACGAACCTGGCACAGAACATCCATGGTGCTCTGCCCGGCGCTCTCAGCCAACAACTTAACCCGGAACTTCTGCACTCCACTTCGCGCATCATGCTGCGTCTCTGCTTTGGGCTCCGCTCTCACCACCTTCCCCAAGCTCCCCACCTGCTCCCTCCCAGATGAAGGGAACCCCAAAGATCTCCCATAATCATCAAAACCAGTCCAAGAAGACGAAGAAGAAGACCTCACAGGCCCCGTTCCATGCGAGCCATAGGGCTTACCGCTACCCCCTTCATAGGCATAGACGCCCTCTCCAAACTCACTGTAACCAAAATCATTCTCTTGCTTATTACCACAGAAACCATCAACACCAAGCTCCCCAACTCCAAAATAGGGGTTCTCGATCACAGGATAAGAAGAGACAAATGAGGGATTTTGATTAGAATTGGTGAACAAATGTGCCGCGTAATTTGCCGAGGGATACTCGGGGTTGTAAGGGAGATCGGGGAGAAGGTGAGGATACGTTGCTGGCGGAGGATTGGGCGGGGCTTCCGGTATTTGGGGATAGGGTATGGAGATGTCCGATGGAGAGAAATGGGAATGAGAAGGGACGTATGAGGAGCTCGGTTGGGATTGCTTTGGGTAGGGGAATTCGCTAGGGTTAGGGTAGGAGTGAGGATAGACGAAGGAATTTGATGAATTGAAGCTGAAATCGTTCCCACGTTGCATATCTGAGAGAGATCTTCCCCTTCTCCTACGAACACACAGAAAGAATATGGAATTGGAGGAGAATTGTTGAAAACAGCGTTCAATTTCAGTAGATATATCTTTCAACCTCAAACACAATGGTACTTCGGTTTAGAGTTAAATTTGTTTAATAATTATTTAGTTACTCAACTAAAATTGGTCCCATATTTGGAGATTTGGCTATTAATCAAAAAAATTTGGGTTCTAAATCTTAAGTATGTGATGTATGTGTGAGTTTATCTTAATTGGACTAAATATTCAAAAAAAAAATTGTTATTGAGTTGGAGCTCATTTATTAAGCTCGAGCATTTCCACCTGCACACCATAAACTTTCACGCTGAGGACAAGCAAAATATTAAGTTGTGAGGATTTTGTTAAGGGAAAAATTATATAATATTTTATTGTATTAAATCCCAATGAATGTGTTTAAATTTAGTTAATGTTGTGCAAGAAGTTCTCAGAAAATGGAGAAATTTAACAAGTATTGAATAAACCCCTCAGCATCGGAACCATCAGTGTTGCAGCGTCTCTAAATTGCACAATAATTCAACACAAGAGCGCCGGCATCGAAAGCGCCACAAGGCCAGATGATATAAGCGAGCGCTGCAGCTCCCAACTTTTACAACGCTGCGACAAAGTAGTTGACAAAGATAAGCATTGCGTCGGCTAAGCAAATAGCTGCGCCGGGTCAACCCAAAGCCGCAATGAAGAGCCGCTGTGGCGCTAGTTCATATTGTAACGTTGTGGTGCCTAAATCATTGTGTACTATATATATATATATATATATATATATATATATATATATATATATATATATATATATATATATATATATATATTATTATATTTTTTTTTTTTTTTAATAATGAATAACTATGAGAATTAAAATGAAATATTGCATGCATAAGCATAGGATGTTTACTATAACAATCCGAATTTTATAAAGCAATTGAAAATGAAAAAAAAATATGAATTCATATTTGAATTTAGTGCAATTGAGAGAAAGGGAGAAAGCTGATTTTTAATATTCAGATTGGTTTGATGCTTTTTTCATATTTAATGAATGTTTATCGCATAACTTTTTATATTTTATTATATTGATTATCTAAGGCATCTTGACTTTAACGTTTATTAAATTTCATCGAGTAAAATAAAAGTTACTCTATTTTATACTATTTTTACTAATTGAATAACTAATATTTTTACTATAAGCATATTATTAATATAAATATTGGAAATGAATATGGGTATGTGATTAAGTAATAACTAATCATTATTATTATTATTATATTGTGATAATAATATGTGTGATGACAAGTATAAATCAGTTTCACTAACATTGGATGGAGACTGACTAGCTTGTATAGGATGGTGGGTCGAAGGGGTTCTTCTAAATATTATGATTTGGTGTTATCATTTACTGATTCACAATATATTGATTGAGAGTTATAAGAAATTATTATTATGACAACAGAAAAAGAATGACAACTATATTTGCTAAGCCAACAGGATATTGATGTGGATTATTGCTTAATAAAAAAATACAACTTAAATTAGAACTTTGTATTTATTTAGTATGACTATTAAAATGCATATTATATTATTGATTCATTGGTATTGTTATTGTTATTGTATAATGTTATTATTTTATTGTTATTATTTCCTGATTTCTTATCATCGTACATATTTATTGTTGTTGCCTTTGATTTTATTAATGACATTGTACTGATATTACTATTAATAAGGACGTCAATACTGTTTGATATTACTATTGATTCACTATACTTATATTAAGCATATGATATACTGAGCATGTTATTAAGATACTGATTTGGTAGTGATATAAAATAATGGGATAACATGTGTACACTATTATAAGGTTTTATTATATTGATATGATTTTAATAGTCTTTATTGATACTTTAGTTTTATCATTTTATATGATTTTCTTACTAATTGATAATATTGATACAATTATTGTATTGTTGATTTGACACTCGTACTGAATTACTGGCGTCCTCATTATACTGCTTTATAATCTTTTGTACTATACTATTTTATTGGTTACAGATTTTACTGCTACAACATGTACATTATACTTTTTTTACATCAATTCATGGTTATATGATTGTTGTTATTACTAAATGATTGATGATATGCATATTGTTTCTTTATTGTACTTTGAGTCAGTAGTAAGATTGGATGTACTGCTAGGCTTTTTAGCCTATTATAAATGATTTAAATGATTTTAGATCAAAGCACAAGATCAAGAGTGTGAGATTGATTATGATTCTTCATGTTTACTATTTTAACGGTTATTCTTTTATATTCATGGCTGAAAATATATGTTGTAATTGTATAGTTCATAAGTATTATATATAATTTTAAGGGATATGAGTATAGATGTATATATTGATGTTTTGAAATATATATAAAAAAATAATAATTGTTCATATTTAGATTTTGGGACGTTACATTTAGCCATCCAGGGTCTATGGAGATAAAATAAATGTAGGAAGGTCATAACATTTTTTTATACCCTTACAAACTCAATAGAGATCTAAAGATGCATATGCTTTTATTCTCAACTAATTTAGAAGAGTATATTTAGGAAAGCTTAGGCGATTTCGCTATTATTAGTCCAAAATATTTTATCTATTTATATATTTACTTTTTTTTTTTTTTTTTTTTTTTTTTTTTTTTTTTTTTTTTGCATTTCTCATTCTAGATAGTATACAACTCTAATTTCATCACATAGGATATTTTTTGCAGCATGACATAAGTAGTACTAGAATAATTTTGTGAAGCATTACACTTTCTCGTAAGATCGACACTCTCTCATAAACATTTTTATTATTTGATTGACACGTGTACTAGGGGCGGAGCAGGAAAATATTATTATTGGGGGCACAAATTAATAAATTTAAAAATGCTCTTAATTTTTTTGGATATTTTTTTTTACTTTTTAAATTAATAAATTATAGTGAAATAATATTATAGTCTTTCAATAATATTAACATATATATTTTTTAAATAATATAAATTTGTATATTCTATAATTTATAATTTAAATAAAAAATTATTTTATTTAAGTCATCACAATTCCTCTTTAATATATGAGTGGATAAGGTGTTGCAAATCTTTCTTTAAGGTTTTGAGTTTAAACTTTACATGCCCGAGGCATTCCATGGGCCATTATTTCTTATTGGGCCAGATGTAGTGGATTTTTATTCTAAGTTGGGCTTTTATTTTGGGTTCAATTAGGCGGTGAGTGTTGACCTCATTTTTGTATGAGGTCACTTGGACTACTCTTGATCCTAAATTAATTTAATTTTCAAATTAAGTTAAATTTTAGGATCCTCCTAGAATCCTGACCCTATGATCTAGGCTAGGATTCTTCCAGAGCTTAGATCTCAGGAGCTACTCTAGATCCTAAATTTCTTCTAGAATCCAAGTTCTAGGAATTTCTTAGGCTCTAGGATCCTTCTGGATTCCTAATTTTAAGATCTATTCAAACCTTAGGATCTACCTAGATCTTAGGTCAATCAAGCCAAATCCAAGGTCCAAAGGTTTTGTCCTAAAGGCCTTTTCCTTTGAATTTTCAAACACTTTGAAACTTACTCAAATGACCTCCGATTCAGAGTCTGTCAGTTGCATACTGATGGGATATGTCTCTGGAGGAAACCCTCCAAATTTGAGCCCATTCCGAGGTCTCTAACCTCAAAAACTAAATTGAAACCCAAAGGCTGTAAAACCTTCAAATATTTACAGCCTATGCCACTGGACCTGTCACTTTGAAGATTCTGACCTTAGAGCCTTCACCAAAGCCTCTAGTCACTTCCAGACCTTTAATCTTAATATGTTGAACATTAAACTGCATTTTGGTTTATCCATTTTGACCCCCACTTGACCAGGGGTCAAAATGACCAAAATACCCCTATGGGGCTCAAATGGGGATTTCAAACCAAATGAACTCCAAATTGAATGCAACCACCTCCAACAAGTTTCAAATGTCATTTCAAATCTTTTGAACCTATTCCCAACCCCTGGGTCAACCTGGTTGACCAAGTCAACAAGTTTGACCCAAGAGGCCCTTTAAGGGTCCAAACATGTGTTTTGACCCAAATGACCTCTCTAGGCCATCCAACCACTTCCATTGGTCTTAAAATATCATTTCAAACCTGTTGAGCCCAAACCCAGACCTTGGGTCAACCTGGTTGACCAAGTGAACCTAGGTTGACCAAACAGGCCCTTAAGGGCTCAAATAGGGATTTTGATCAAATTGACCTCCCTAGACCTAGGGACCACCCTCAATGGTCTCCAAATACCTTTTCAAACCTGTCTAGACCAGACTCACACCTTGGTTCAATCTGGTTGACCCAGTCAACCTAGGTTGACCAAAATCAACCCTTAAGCCCATTCATTTTAAATTAAATTCCAAATGCATATAAATCTTGGGCAAATCCTATCCAAGGTATTTTAATTAATCCCTCAAGTGGCCCTAGCTGCCACCTCACCTATTGTTGACCCATTGACTGGTCAACATAGTCAACAAATCCCTTTAAGAGGCTTAAATGCCCCAAATGGCTTGACTTAAGCTAGCCCAATCTCTTCCACACCCTTCATACAATTTTCTAAGACCCTTTCATTGCCACATCATCCACCTAGGCTCATTGACTGGTCAAACAGTCAATGGGTAGTCAAATGACCTCCTTAAAAGGCCAAATTAACCCCCTTAAGCTAATACACTTTAATTAAAACCCATACAGCCATTTAAACAGTCACTAGAAGCTTCCTAAGATTAATCTTGACCCTTGAATCCAGATAAAACAATCCCTATCTCTCCATGTGTCCAAATAAAGGACAAAACACCCTTTCCATGTAGGATGTCCTTGATCCGTCCTTGGCTGCTGCTCTCACCTACTCCCTGGACAGATGTCAAGCATCCAGGAGCTCCCCATGTTAATCCCAGCCCTTGATTTGATCTGGAGACGTTTGAATAGGGGGAAAACGTCCTAGAGAGCCTCATTCGTACCCTAAGTCTCTCTCTCCACTCAAGCTCTCTCAAACCTAGCCCCCTGTTCCATTGCGCTCCCTAGACTTCTCCAAACACATCCCCACTCAAACTCCGGCGATCAAAGCCATCTCCGACGATCTTCCGGCGAGATCTAGCTCAATCAATTCAAGGAGTTGTTCCGGTCAATCCAGGCGATTTCGGAGCTCGGAGTCAACTAGGGATCTACACTTGGACAATCTACAAGCTCAACCATCCTTTAAACGGTCCAAACCGTCCATTGAATCGCTGTAAATCTCTAAACCTAGCTTAGGACACTTAGGTTAATTTAACATTTTATTTAATGCATTATTTTCCGTGAAATAAACCCCCCAATATTTCTGTTCACTATATTAATCTATATTTAAAATTTCAAAACATTTCATCGTCTTGTTCGCCTGAACGAGCCAAAAAATGCATTCTAGGGTGCTCTCGGGGCTCAGTCCAGGTTCGTCGTTTCTGGACCGTTGATCGCTCGATCAACGGTCCCGATCGAGCCATTCCGCGGTCTGTTCTGACTGTGTATCCGTTTGGCACTCATTTTTTTCGTCCGGCGGCATCCAGACCCTTCGTTCAGAACCGCGGGATCCAGTTGCCGCCGTCTGATCTCTTCTTCATGAGATTAGATCGTGAGATCAGATCGAGGCCGTCGATCCCGAAATGAGGAGAATCGGACGGCTGTAGTTTGACGCTGACGTGCTTAAGTAAAACCGCATCCAGCGCCCCGCGGTCAACGCGTGGCTGACAGCCGTCGCGCCGTCTCGCCGCCTCTGCGTTTTTGACTCCGCGAACCAAAACGCGCCTCGTGTCAGCCGCCGTCGCGCGTTTCGATCCAGCGAATCCCGTCGTGCCACGTGGCAGGCGCTGGCGCCGGCGCCGCCATAGCTGTTATTAATTTAAAATTTTAGTTTTTTTTAATTAATTTTAAATAGCAGAAACTTAAAAAAATGCTAAAAATTCAAATAAAATTCAAAAAAATCATATTTTATATCAAATTGCTCATAATTTCAAGGCCTTTAATTTAAAAATAAAATTGATTTAAAATATTCTATATATTTTAAATAATTTATAATATTAATTATTTGATTATTTTAATTATTATTTAATTAAAATTAATCCAAATTTTCCAAAATTTTATTTTCAAATTATTTTAAATAATCAGAAGATCTCTTAAAGATATTTTAAAATATTTTGATAATATTTTTTTTTAATTATTTAGTTTTAAAACTTATATATATATATATATATATATATATATATATATATATATATATATATATATATATATATATATATATATATATATATATATATATATATATATATATATTTTAAAGTTTATTTTAAATTTATATCTATTTAAATCTTTAAATTTTAAGAGATCCCTTAAAATTTTAAACTTTGATTAAGCATACTTGAACAAAATTAATGGGGAGTGGTGGTTAATTAATTAGCAATTATTTTAATTGTTCATTGGTTAATCCCTTAATTAATCAAGTTTTATCTTGTTAATTGCATGTTTAAGGTACACACACCACCTAGCCTAAGTTCTCCTAGATCTAAGGACTTGTTTGCTTGCTATTGTGTATTCATGTCATGCTTATTCAAAGAGTTAGTCAAGACTTTGATTTAAACCTACACAATTTAGTGACATAATTAAGGACAATAATTAAGGACATATGTTTAGAGAACTTAGAATATTTCCAATAATTAGGATTCACTTTCACTTGAGTTGAAATTTTAAATACTTGAACCTAGTAACATGTATAGACATTAGGAAAAGTTTCACTGATTTTTGAAATCATTAAGACCATTAATTAATTTTCTAAGTCTTAAACCCTTAATTAGCCCTTGAATCTTCCGGAAAATGTAATAAATCTATTTTAAATCCAAAAATTATGTTTAACTCCTCTAACTGACCATAATTAAACCCTTAACCAATGAAAATTAAAACCAAAATTATTTGACAGCAAATTAAACCTTAATTGAATTTTAAATAAAATTGAATATTTAATTAATATAATTAATTAATAATAATTAAAAATTCCAAAAATTTCCCAAACACTTGGGAATCTCTCCTCAGGTCATTTCTGACCTTTGGAGTTGATTTCAAGGAGTTTGGGATTCATTTGGAGAAAAATCACAAAATGGTTCTCTAATTAAACCTTTTAAAATTCATTAAATACCTCAAATTTCAAACCTTCATAACTAATTCAAGAAAAATCCAAAATCACCTAAACTCACTTGCATTCAACTCCTAATAAGTTCTAATATTTATTAAAAATATTAAATTCCAGAAATCTGTAATATTTCAAAAAGTCAACAAATTGGTCAAATCATAGTTAAAATCTAGTTCAAAACTTCAAACCTTCGTAATAAAATGTAGAAAAATCCGATTTCAACGTACTTACTGTCTAACTGATCGTAGTGAGGTCTAGTATTTTAATAAAATGTTAACTTTCCAGAAAACACTTTTAATCAAAAAGTCAATTTTTGAACCCCTTAATTAAGTGATTAAAATATTCTAAAAATTCAAAAAACTCAAAATTATTCTAAAACTCCAGAAAATGTTAGCTTAATGTTTAAAACATTCAACAAACATTTTAAAACACAACAACCATCCTAAAGATGAAGTTTATTGGCTGGACTACTCCGGGCTGCGGGGCTAAGTGTCCTAAGGAGGCTGGTTCCTCGAGCCTGGTGGCACAACGCCACGAATGGTTTCCAAGGGGTGTTAAACCTTAAAAATAGATTAATCATTAATTATCTAATCTTTTAAAACCTCTAATTTAACTATATTAATTTGGTTTATCGGCTGGACTACTCCGGGCTGCGGGGCTAAGTGTCCTAAGGAGGCTGGTTCCTCGAGCCTGGTGGCACAACGCCACGAATCGATTAATGGAAAACTTAAATTAATCAATTTTGAAAATCAGCAACCAAACATTTCTAATAAAAATTCATTAATTCTTAAGCCTTAATCAACCTAAAATACTTAATTATATCGGGTATCACTGGGTAACCCAGGCCTACGAGGCTATTAACTTAGCCCCAAGGAAGGTGAAATAAACTTCACGGCCTCGGTGTGAAACAAAGGTGATATCCAATAAATAACTAAATGAATCTTAAAATTAACCTCAAGCCATTAATATTTGAATTCAAACTTAAATCCCTTAAACCTTCCAACCAATCGAACTTTAGATAACTTTAACTAATAATTCTGATTAGGATACATCAAAACCACACGACCTACCTCACACACTTTAGATGGTTTGCTAGGATCACCGACTCTAGTTTTAGGATAGGCCGGTGTTTTACTTTCTGCATTTGTGTGCCGAGTTTTTTTGAGTTTTTACTGTATGTTGTTTGCTAGTGTAGAATTGATGTGTTTATTTACTTACTTCCTGCATTCTGTGATTGATTGTACGTTAGATTTACCCCTAGGTTAGGAGCGAATTATACTTGTGCAATCTTATGCAGGTGGCCATGCTCATACAAGGAGCTGAAATTAAAGGGGGCATTTAATAAAAAAATATATATATACTCTTTGCACAGGTATCTGTCGCGCTTAAGACCCCCTTTAAATAAAAAGAGCATGGCCAAGTGTGGCTAAAAAAATGCATTTCAAATTTTCATATTATAACTGCTTGGGATTGAATATAAAACTGTTGATTATTAGGATAACCTTGCAGGATCGAGTCTAGATTTTTTTTTTATTATTATTAATGTAAATTTGATTTGATATGGTTGTATTTATTTAAAATGGTTTGAGATTGGGATATAAATATCCAATTTGAATTCTAAAGAGGTGAAGACATCCCTAAAGGAGAGAGTCTTCTTCTATTTGGAATTCAAATTAGGATATTTTGCAAATATCCAAAGAGGAAAGATAACACCTCGATCAAGGGGGAGTTTCTTTCCATTTGGATATCTTGAATCGACGAATCAAGATGTTCGTGAGAAGATGAAGGATTGGACAACGAGAAGAATCCCAAGTCTCAAAATCATTTGATTTAGGATTAGAAATCCGGGTTGTAGTCAGTGGTGCCCGGCCACCTTAATTTCTTGTAATTTTTGAGATGTAATAATGAGTGGCAGTTGCCATATGGACTTTCAATTTGATATATTTAATTGATTTATTTAATTGATTTCGCATTAGAACTCCTACTTTTCTAGTCTTTTTATTTGCATGCCGCATTTGATTTAGCCTGGAATTCGAATTTAGGCTCTTAGGGGTCTGTCAAAAAAATTCTTTTACTTTAATTAAATAAATTTTTTTTAAGATAAGATAGAAACTCTAAACGGTCCTAAGAAGTAAGCTCGGACTCGCCGAGGGTTTTTCATGCATTCATATTGTACTTTCTCAACCTTGCTAGGCATCTCCCCGCCTGCGGGTTCTGACAGACCACCTGACCTATGAGGGTGCCGATCTGTCAAGGGGATGTTATGCAATCTCTAGGGAAAAACTTATTTTCTAAGCCAAAATTTTTAAACTGCTGCATACAATTTTCGCATTCAATCGAGTCAATTAGCATGCATTGCATTAGTAACAAATTTAAAAGAGTCTAATATTTAATTGCATCTATTTAGACATCAAATACCCGACATAAGTCTAAGGGGTCAATTAAGGATCTGCTCTAGTTGTCGACCCCATTCCTTTATACTTTTCTAATTAACGTTCCTATCACTCTACAAAAAAGACCGGACTCATATTTTGAAATCGTTTAGGTGGTTTAGTTGGCTCCCCAATCCAGGCCGGGATAAGACCAGATTCGCATTGCACTAGCTAGGTTCGGGGTGCTAACTTTTATTGCCCAGTTTAGACTTAGGTTCTGAGGCCGGCTCGGGCCATAAGACCTCAATTTTCGGGAATTAAATCCCAAATTTCTAATAAAATGAACCACTTAAACTAAAAATTTCTTTCAATCAAATACAAGCCTAACACTTAGGATAGATTGGGGTGTTTCTGAAGTAATTCAGAATCTCAAAACACCTCCTACACTCCTTCCTTTGACTCTAGAAATAAGTGCTCAACATTGAACCAATCCCACTTGAACTTCCAACCCTTTTCTTCCTTTGATGTTAAACTTTGAAAATCTTAAATAAAATTTACACCGCTATTTTAATCGAGAGTTTTCGTAGGAAATTTTGATTTCCTACGATGTAATTAACTACGAGGGCTTGCGCTCGTAGGAGATTTAGAAACCCAGATCTAGTTTTAAAATTGAAATTTTCAAAAATCTTTAATTAATTATTCTTGGGAAAATACAATGATCATTATCGTCATTTTCAAGCGATTGGTGATGATTGATAACTTCTTTATTTTGAGAGATATATCAATTAGTATCGTGATTTTGATTATGAAATTAATGGTCTTTCATCCAAATTAGCATAGTCAAATAATTTTGAGTTTGACTACGACAATTTGGATAACTTTAAAGCTTCGAAATTTGAACCAATTAGTGAATGATATTTTCTCCGTTTGGGATGATATATCGTTCCTAATATTGTGTTAGATTTCGAAACTAGAGTTCAAAATTCAATTTTCCCAAAAATAATTAAATATTTTTCAAAAATTATATATATATTTAAATATATTTTTTTAATCAAAATAGTGAGTTTTGATTATTATATTGGCACATGGGCCCCCACGAGAGGGGTCAGTGCCCCTAAGGCCCCACTGTAGCTCCCACTAGTATTATAGTATTTGAATACGCATAAGCATAAACTAATGCAAACAAACAACATCGGTCAAAGTTCCCCCATCAAATTCTTAGCACTATTGCCGGGGTTCGAACTCGGGTCATCCACGGATAGGCGATAATACTCACCACTATACTACAACTATATGTTTGACTTTAGTTGTGTAAACTTTTGTATTTAATAAATACCTTATTATGGGGATATATAGATCATATTTTGTAAATATCATTGATATATCATTAAAAAATTATATTGATCTGACATGAATCTCAAGGCAAAATCAAGTTAGAAGCTTAAAAAATTAAATCTAAGACCATTGAACTCTGATTTCAACAAACTTATTGTCAAACTGAACGTCTCGAAAAGAAAAACACAACGACAAAAAATTCAATTCAATCCGAGCCTAAATGGGTCCAAATCAAAGACTCGAAACACCTTTGGAAGGTTCAAACCATAATTTGGATTATCAAACAGTTTCCAAACATGACATTCATATAGACAAATCGAGTGGCTCGATGAGGAGAATCCAACAAGACCAAGATCATTAAGATATTCAAATGCCCAGTAAATGGCCTACAATCAAGGGAATAAATATCGATCATCCATTCAAACTACTCTCAATTTTCCCTTGATCTCACTTGTATTTACTGGTGATGCTACTCTTAAAAAAATATATATAAATATACTCATCATTCTTCACTGAGAGGAGGGAGGAGGAAGGATGCCTAAGCAAGAAGATAAGGAAGAGAAGGAAGAGTTCTCTTGCCACCAAGCTCCTCGTCAACCACCTCCTTGCCATCGACCGACGTTGGAATTCTCCATGTCGTCAGATTTCTACCCGATACTAGACTTATACGAGACGTCAGACTTTTGCCCGTCCCTGGACTTTCGTCAGACTTCTACCTGATAACGAACTTCTACCTGTCACGAGACTTCTGCCCATCATCGGACTTTCGTTGGACTTCCGACCGACGCCGGACTTCCTCTTATCGTCGAATTTCTACCACACGCCAGACTTTCACCTGAGCACCATCGAACGCTAAACTTTTGCTCGCAGACATCTTCCCGATGTCGGACTTCTGCTCAACACTATATTTTTGCTAGCCTTCAAACATCCACCCAGCCACTAAAGAAAACCAGACTTATGCTCGGCCACTAACTGTCGTCGGACTTTCTTCTGTCTATAAATTGTCATGTGACTTTGCCAGACCTCCACCCGGCTCATAACTGTCATCGAAATTATGCTCGGCCACCAACTGACATTGAACTTCTACCCAGACACTAATGTTGGACTTCCATCTAGCTTCTAATTACTACTGACTTTCACCTGACAATGATCCTTTTGACCTTTGTCATCATACTACAATCATTCTTGTAGCATATGAAACTCTTAACTATCAATATATTATCCCCTTTAGCCTAAGAGCCTCACAGTTTTATACTGTTGATACAACTTCCAATTAGGTCAACCATCTCAAAATTACTCTGATATGAGCACGCTTAACTACGAAGTATATTAATGAAATTTCAAATATTACACCAAAAGATGCCTTGATGTTTGAGAATTTAACTTCTTTTATTTAAGGAGTTTTGTATTTCCAACCTCTATTGTCTGCTAACTACGGTACTTCCGACCTACGTCGCCCGTTGCAAAGGTTTTTCCAATCTCTGTCACTCGCTGACTATGGTCATTCTGACCTCCCTCACCGATAACGGTCCTTCCAACATTTGTAGCTAGACAACAGTCCTTCTGACCTTCATTGCCCACCGATTACAATCCTTCCGACCTCCTTCTTCGATTACGGTTCTTCCGACGACTGTCTCTAAATAACAATCTTTTTGATCTCCATTACCCACCAACAACTCTCTTTCCAACCTCCATCGTCCGCCAACTACGTCCTTCTGACCTCCTTCATCGACTACGATCCTTCCAACCTCTGTCGCCATAAAATGGTCCTTCCGACCTCTATCGTCTGCCAACAACAATAATTCTGACCAACATTGCCCACCTATTACGGTCCTTTTGACCTCCGTCACCCACCAATTAAGATCATTCTGACCTCTGTCGCCCACCGACTATGGCACTTGCAACTTCCGTCTCCTGCCGACTACTATCTTTCTAACATTCATCGCTACACAACGATCCTTCTGACCTCTATCGATTGCTAACTACTATGCTTCCGGCCCCTGTAGCCCGCTAATTATGATTTTTATGACCTCGGTCGCCAGTCAACAATCCTTCTAACCTCAATCACCCGCCTACTACAATTCTTTTGACCTCCATCATCAGATAATGGTATTTTTGACCTCTGTTACCCTCTGAATATGGTCCTTTTGACCGCTGTCACCTGTCGACTACGATCTTTTTTATCTCTGTCGCTAGAAAAAGGTCTTTCCGTCCTCTGTCGCCCACTAACAGCGGTCCTTTCGACCTCTGTCGCCAACCGACAACGATCTTTCTGACCTCCGTCGACTGCTGACTAAGGTTTTTTTTACTAAAGTTCTTCTAACCTCGGTCGCCCGCCGATTATGGCCCTTCCTACCTCGATCGGCTACCGACTACTATATTTCTGACCTCTGTCGCTAGACAAATATCCTTTTGAACTCTATTGTAATGTCCACCAACTACAGTCATTCCAGCCTCTGTCACCCGCTCACTATGATATTTTTGACCTCGATCGCCAGTCAATGGTCATTCTGATCTTCGTCATCATACAATGGTCTTTTTCGACCTCAGTTGCCCGCCGACTATGATCCTTTCAACCTCCGTCGCCCGTCGACTATGATCCTTCTGACCTCTGTCGTCAGACAACGATCCTTCCGACCTTCGTCGCTAGATAATAATCTTTCTGACCTCTGTCGCCCGCTGACTATGGTCCTTTTGACCTCCTTCGCTAGACAACGATCTTTTCGACCTCCGTCGCCCGCCGATTATGGTCCTTCTAACCTCTATTGCCAAACAATGGTCTTTCTGACCTTTGTCGCCCACCGAATATATATGGTCATTCCGACCAAACAAACACGTCAACAGTGATTCTTCCTATCCCCACCATGTAATGCACTCCATATGATGTATATTTGTTACATCAAGCCAAGTCTCCTTCCCCCAAGGAAGTGCCTCTTTTGTAATCAACTATAAATACTAGTGGATCATTTTAAACTGGGCCAGACCTTATGGTTTTCCCCTTTTCAGGGGTTTCCACATGAAAACTCTGTTTTTTTTCTTATGGATGCTGCACCTTATATTTTATTTTATTGTGTGTTGGATCTTCGTACAAAGCCAAGACGTTAAACTATATATTTATCTATCTTCATAAATATTCCAGAACACGACAACCCTATTATGGATATTTATAAATCAAGGCGAGAAAAAAGTTCTTTGTTTAAATGTTTATAAATACCCTATTCTAGGGAGATACATATCATATTTTATACCATGTTTCACTCTAATGAGGCCCAACTGAGTAAGTCGTTTCTCTTAATTCAGCACCCTCATTAACTTATACATCAAAGTACTTCTTAGGAAACTATTCCGACATGTAAGCTTAAATAATTTTCCTAGTTGCCTATCAACGGGGATTTTTTTATTTGACTTGACTCAATGTGTAGGAAATTACAATTTATATATGTGGGAGTTCATAGAACAAAACAAATATAGTATGTTATACCAGTAAAAAAGAGTAAGCAATGTGCGACAATTGAAAGGAAAAAGTGTTATAATGGTTCGGTCTTATGACTTATGTTCACTTTGTAAGGGTTGGGAGGTTTGCTTATATCATTTTTTTTTTCTATGTTCTTTTTATCTAATAACAGTTCTTCACCTTCTTCATTCATGGCTTTCTAGAAGGATTGGAGGGCCAGAAGTAATGACCCTAACTTTATATATCCTTAGATTAACTGTAGCCAATGCTTCTAAGTTGGAGGTGATCTTTTAATAAGTCTCATACAAGGGAGAGATTATTCTGTGCGGACACCGGATGAAAGAATCATTTGATTTCGTCTTATCTGTGAAAAGTAAAAGCACAGCTCCGATTGTCTTTGTGAAAAGTAAAAGCGCAGTGTGCCTTTAATGTTCATCAAGACAAATCGAACGGTTCTCCCCGTCCAAGTGTCCGAACAGAATAATTCATCCATACAAGAAAGATTGTTTAAGTGGTCTTAGGTTTTCTCAAAAATTCTATTAAAAATTTTTCTTTAAAGTGTCAACTTTTTTTCATTTTGAAAAAAAAAACACCTTTTTATTTGTGAGATGAGAGTTGTCAAAAAGCTTTTGAAAACATTGAGCCCATGCCATCATATTAAATAATGTGTAAAGTTAATTATTAGGTTATCTTTATATATTTTGTGAAATTTCAGACATTATAATTGAATATATAATTATCTAAAAGTAATAATTAGTGACTTACAGTGGTTGAGAGTATTATTTCAATTTTAATAGATTATATGACAAAATATTTCTTATTTTGTCTAAAATGACCCTATAACTTTTTAAGAAGGTCCAAAATGATGATCTATTATCTATTTTATATATATATATATATATATATATATATATATATAGTGATATAATAAAAAATTAACACTTCATAGGAATTTTCTCCTGTAAATATCGTAGTACTCATCGCCTTCCCGTCACCACAAACCATGCTTCCCTTCTACTCTCTCTTCACTCTCCTCCATCTCCTCCCAACCACCGCCCTCGCCGCCTCAGCAGGCGGCGGTTGCGCCACCTCTCCCTGTGATACTTCATGCCATCCCACCCACTGTAAGTCCTTCATTTCTAGCCTTCAATCCTCCTCCATCCCCCCCGATAACTACTCCCTCGCCGCCGTTGACCAGAGCCTCACCATCACCCGCTCAACAGCCCATTTCCTCAACCGGGCGGGTCGATTCGGGCCGGCCGTGGAAGATTGCTTGGAGCTGACGGCAGCTGCCGCTGACGATCTAGAGCTCGTTAAGGAAAAGCTTATCAGCTCGAAGGCAATAAAGGCAGCCGAAGCTGACGATGTAATGACGCTCATGAGCGCAGCTGTGGCCGGCGCGGGTTCATGCTTAGATGGACTGGAGGAGGTTGGAATGGCCGGCAGCGAGGTTTTCAGGCGTGTAGAGGCGGCAAAACTGGTGTATGGCGTGGCGCTTGGGCTCGTGGAGAGGAGGTTGGCGAGCATGGCAGCAGCACCTGCAGTGATCACTAATGGTAATATATGCGTAATTATATGCAAAATTATTAATTTATTTTAGAAAATATTCATACATAATGCAGATAAGATAATGCTTGTATTTATATTTTTTTATCTATGTTTTTGGGATATTGGGAAATGGGAATGCTTTGATCTTTATTTTATATTTTTTTGAGATTTTTTATAAAGTTATTCAATAAAATTAAAAAAGGTGACTTGGTTAGGGACAAGAGATGAGCTCAAATTTGACTCAATAAATTACTTGAGATTCGAGTTTGATGAGTTAATAAGTCAAATTCGAGCTAATCTTAACTGGAGTCATTAGCTCTTAAGTCAACTCATTTAAGAAATATTAATATCAAATACACTTAAAATATATTGACAATCAGGAGCTTAAACATAAAGTAATAAAAATATTTAAAAATTTATATCAAGTTCATTATAGTAAATGATTTTGATTATTTCTTTTATAATTTTTTATTTTTATTATTTGCTATTATAATTACTTTAATCATAATCTTTTTTTCTATAATAAAATAGTCCGCTATTTAATCGACTCAAACTCGTAGAATTAAAGACATAGCTCGACTCATTACACCTCTAATTTAGGCTTCATTTTGGACTACTTTCTTACTGCTTCTCAAAGCCCGTAAAAAAATTGAATTATTTTGTACTAAAAAATTGCTTTAAAAAATAGTAAGAAAATTATCCCAAACAAAACCTTAAATTGCAAACTAATTACTATATATGAATCTAGAAATAATAATTACTATTTTTTTATTTCTATAGTTATTTATTTATTTATAATATAAAATGAGATATTAAATTCAATTTTTATGCCTATAAATTATGACAAAATTGATCATAATTATTATTTTAGGTATATATATAAATAATCTATCTATCAGTAACAAATCTCTTATAAGTGCAATAAATGACATCCACTACACAAATTCAATAATCAAATTTAGGCTTTAGTAATCTTATTTCTTTTCATTTTTCCTAATTTCTCTTTTCTATCAGAGTCAATGTGGTCGATCGTCAGATACTTCTTTTTTGGTAGAAACGCTCATACTGATAAAGGTAGCTCAGCTTCTAAATATATACATTATAAAATCTATTTTTATGCATTCATCATACCTTCTTGTAAGTGGCTATGATGAATACTTAAAAATAGATTTTATTTTTAAAAGCTAATTTTAATTTTATATATTTCATTCAAATTCTCATTTTTTAATAAAATATTGTATACATTAATTTATTTTTATTAAATATTAAAA
This sequence comes from Dendrobium huoshanense, assembly GCA_016618105.1. Lineage (NCBI taxonomy): Eukaryota > Viridiplantae > Streptophyta > Magnoliopsida > Asparagales > Orchidaceae > Dendrobium > Dendrobium huoshanense. Next base: position 36,351,897 of record CM028345.1, read on the forward strand.
ATTATTATTAATTTTGCTTCTATAGTGTGCTTAATATTTTAATTATTTATTTATCTTTTTTTTAAAAAAAATTAATAATTTGTTTAAATTTTATTTAATTAAAAAAATATCATAACTACTGAATTATATTAATAGTATATACTCCACTAAAACTTATTTTTGGTCTATTTGTAATAGTTTTATTGTATAATTCATGAAAGTGTATCTCATAAAATTATAGCAATCATACAAATCTTTTTTTACTAAATATATCTATAAAAAAATCCAAAGTATTTGATATCATTATTATCTTTAAAATTTTATTTAATAAAATATATTATTCAAGATACATTAACTACTCTCTAAATTCTCTAAATAAAATATTCCTTGATTTATTGAATTTTATTCATCAATAAATAAATTTTTTATTATGCTTACTCTGCATTTAATTTGACTTGGGTTTTTGAAATAATAACTCATTTATGATGATGTAGTAACTAAAATTTAGCAAGAAAATAAATATTATTCATCATTTAAATGCATATATTTATTATTATAATATCATATATGGTATTACAAATTTAATGTGGGAATTTTTCATTTTTGTTTATGATTATTATAATTATATATATATATATATAGAGAGAGAGAGAGATGGACCTCAAATGTGATTGAAATCAACAAATGTATTTTCACAATAAGTGAGTTAATTTTCAACCATCTAATTTTTCAGGAAAAGTTGTTCGAAGGCCAATCAAAAAGCACCACACCACCAATTTATCGTGTACCATGTGTATCGGCGGGTGACACGATACGTCTTGATTGGTCTCCGAACAGTTATTATGTATTATGTATATAGGATGACGTGACACGATTGACTTCCAAAAAATCTGATTAATAGTTTCTTCATTTTCCATGTGTCATATCATGTTATGTTGATACACACAGGTCCACCAATGAGCAAATCAACCACCATCGGATCTTTAATAATCAACATCCCATTTGATCAAATGGTGACTGTAGCCAAAGATGGTAGCGGTAACTTCACGTCCGTGAACGACGCCATTACATACGCTTCTCACAGTACTCGATCATCATCCACCTTCTTTAAGATTATCATAAAACCGGGCATCTACGTGGAGAATGTCGTCGTACCAAAGAGACTCACAGGACTAGTAATGGAAGGAGCTGGGATGCGACAAACTTTCATTACAGGGAACAGAAGTGCAGGAGATGGATATACTACTTACCAGACTGCTACTTTTGGTAAGTGAATTTGAGATTTGATTTCATTTGGGATGGCTTTCTTGCTGCTTCTTAAAGTGATTTTTTAAATATTTTTTTAATAGAAAATCGTTTTAAGAAGCAGGAAGAAAGCTATTCCAAACGAAACTTTATTATTATTGCAAAAATATTTCATTTAAATGTTTTAGATAGAATGTGAATCAAATTAGGAGTGAGTTCAAAGGACTAAGTTTCATTTGAGATAATTTTTAGTACAAATTTTTTTAGTTCAAGATTTTTTGTATTATAAAGCTGCTTTAGAAAGTCGTAAGAAATCTATCCCAAACGAGTACCAATAATTATGTGTTTTGACTCCGATTATAAAGACTTTAATTGAAGATTTTAATCTGTCCCAAACGAAGCTCTTTAAACAATCAAAGGCCTCGTTTGGGACGACTTTCTTACTATTTCTTAAAACAACTTTTTAATAAAAAAATTAAAATTTTGTACTAAAAAATTGCTTAAAGAAGTAGTAAAAAAGCCGTACCAAATGAAACCAAAGTCTTCAACCTACCAAAAAATTATATATTATGAAATAAAATGAATTTAAAATTTAAAACTAAAATTAATATTAATATTAATATTAATATAATTTAAAAAGATTTTATGCAATATTAATCTTGATATAAATAAAATTTTTAAAATTTATCGTCATAATTTTGCAACATCGCACCCCGAAACAAATTTTTTGTTTTTCCATAGAAATTTCTGATGACATTCATACCCAATTGCAGCCGTGAACGGCGACAGATTCATCGCCACCGGCATCACCTTCGAGAACACCGCCCTCCCCCAAAACAAGCAAGCCGTGGCCGTCCGCAACAGCGCCGACCGCTCCATTTTCTACAAATGCCGCTTCATCTCCTTCCAGGACACTCTCTACGCCCACTCCAAACGCCATCTCTATCTCCACTCCACCATCCACGGCACCGTGGATTTCATCTTCGGCCGGGCCGCCGCCGTTTTCCAATTCTGCGAAATCCTCCCTCGCCGCCCCCTCCCCAATCAGATCAACACCATCACCGCTCAGGGCAAAGATTGCCCTTCCCTCCGAAGCGGATTCTCCATCCATCTCTCCTGGATTCTACCCGGTAAGGATCTCATAGACAAAACAGATTTCTTTTATACTTATCTCGGCCGGCCGTGGAAGAATTACTCGACTACGGTTTTTATGCAATGTTATATGGATGGGTTCGTGAGGCCGGAAGGATGGGTTGAATGGGGCGAGGAGGCGGCGCCGGCGACTATTTATTATGGAGAGTTTGAGAATTATGGTGGCGGGGCGGGGACCGATGGGAGAGTGAGATGGGAAGGGTATAGGAGGATGGGGAAGGAGGAAGCTGAGAGGTTTACTGTGGGTGAGTTCATAGGAGGAGATGAATGGATTTGGAACCATTCAGTTCCATATAGGTCTGGCTTGCTTGATTCAGATAGTGTTGGAAGGGAATGATTAGTGGGATTTTGTATATAGATGGTATTGGTAATTGAAGTATAATGTAGTGCAAGGTTGCTTCAGACCAAGTAAATTATTATGAAGTTTCTTATCAGAAAGAAAGATGGTGGTTTTAGTATGATCATTTGTGTTTTATTTAGTTGTGAATTCTTTGCAAGTGGGAGAGCTTCTGAGAGAATGTCTTCAACTTGTTTTTTAAGTCTTAGTTTGTGACGACTTTCTTACTGCTTCTTAAAGCAGCTTTTTAATATACAAAATTTAATTTTTAAACTAAAAAACTGTTTTAAGAAGCAATAAAAATGCCGTCCCAAACGCCTCCTAAGTCTTGCAGTAGTTGATCAGATATGGATTCTAGAAAGAAATGATATTTGTTTGTAGTATGTTTGGTCCTGCTATGAAAACATGAATCTTGTGCCATTTCAATTGCTGGTTTCATTGTTTAATACCGCCGGTAGTTCTGCCGGTCAACTGAATGCCAAAAATACTGTCGGAATTAAATATCGCCGGTATTCAGTGAATTTCACTACAGGAAAATCACTTATTACCGGCGGAATTTTCCGGCGGCTTTCCGGCGGTCAATTTTCTGGCGGCTTTCCGGCGGCTTTCCGGCGGTTTTTCGTCTTATTTCCAACAAAATTTTCCGGCGGTTTTCCGACGGCTTTCCGGCGGTTTTCCGACGGCTTACCGGCGGTTTTCCGACGGCTAATTTCCCCGCAAAATTTTGCGACGGCTAATTTCCCGCAAAATTTTCCCGCAGATTTTTCCGGCGGCTTTCCGACGGATTACCGGCGGCTTTACTTAACTAATTTATTTTAATTATCAGTTAAAATAAAAATTTTAAATTAATAATGTTTAATTATAATATTCAGACTTTTTTAATATAAATAAAAAAATACTTAGTTTTAACTATTTTGAAGAAAAGGCGCAGTGGTCAGGGAGCGGGGCAGCGGGTGAGGAGGTCCACGGTTCGAAACTCAGCGAAGGCAGCGCGGGAGCGGGCTCGTTGGCGCACTCGGGCTCGCCTGGCTCACGCGAGCCCGGTCCGACGCGACGCGGTCTGGTCCGGCGCGACCCAAGGCCTGGTGCAACCGCCCGCCGGAGCGGGTTGCTGGCGTGCCGCCGGAGCCGCCGGGGAGCGGTTTCAGCGGGAGCGGGTTCTTTTTTTTTTTTTTAATTTCAACCGGCGGTTTTTGACCGCCGGCAAACCGCCGGATTTATTTGCCGCCGGAAAAAGCCGTCGGAAATTATTTTCCTACGCCGTTTTTTCCGGCGGCACGAAAGCCGCCGGAAAACCGCCGGAAATTGGTCAAATTCCGCCAGAAAAAGCCGCCGGAAGTGGGTGATTTTCCTGTAGTGTTTCCTGTAGTGGTAGCCACCATCACTAACCACTGAACAAACATTACCGGCCACCATCACAATCATCATTGCCTCATTGGCCACCATTGTTGAGCCCTCTGACAACCTCCACTACGTTTCATAAATAAATTTTTTCAAAGATGAGAAGTATATTTTTAATTTTATGCCAAATATAAAATATTAAAAAATAAAATAAAAAATAAAAACTAAACTCATGCACTTTTTGAGAGCTTTTTCAAATCTTTGAGAGATGAAGACTCCATGAGCATCTTGATTGATCTCCATGCTAAGTAAAATAATGCAACAATCCCAAATCACCATTTTATATTTCATCATCTTCTCTCTCTAAGCTTCTTTTATATATATATATATTTCAAGTAAACATTAAATCATCAACATTTAAAGCAACAATGAGAACTCTTGACCTGATGCTTCACATATAAAGTTGGCTTACTCTTGCTCATGCAAAAAACTCTTCTAATGAAATAGCAATCAGTTTGATTGTACCAAAACTCTTGAGGCTTGCTTGAGTCAAGATAGGGCAGTTTATAGCATAAAGACATTGTTTTCTTCTCCTGTAGCAACAAAGCTTTGAGGTAGTTCTATAACTACCTCCACTTTTAATTCTCCATTCAAAACAACTGATTTAAAATATAGTTAGCACAACAATAGAACCTTTTGGGCTGTAAGAGTGATAAGCACTCTCATACTGTCTAAGCGAACAAGTTGAATTTTAGGCTATTATGCATAGCCCTTAGCAACAAGTTGAATTTGAAGTTGTAGATCCAGTCGACATCAACAATAGCATCAAGCCTTTATACCACTACATGGGGGGGATTATATGAATCTTTTTTCTCCATTGTGTCATGTTAAGAATCAAATTCTCATTTAAATCTAATAAAAGAAAGTCATTTCTAATATTCTCTAACAAAGTGTTTTAAGGTCTACATATATCTTTCTTAACATATGCCAAATCTAATACATATACTTTCCTAATCGGGTCATCAGAAGGTCGCCATTTTATGTGACCGAACCATCTAAGGCGACTCTCTAATCTTATCTTCCACTGGAGCTACTCCAACCTTTTCACGTATATGCTCATTTCGTATCTTGTCTCTAAGAGTAAAGTCACTCATCCACCTGAGCATTCTCATCTCTACAACACTTAACTTAATATTATGGTTCTCTTTTAATGACCAACATTCTATACAATAAAACATTGCCGGCCTCACCACTATATTATAGAATCTTTCATTAAGTTTAAGATGGACTTTTCTATTACATAATAAGTCTGATGTATTCCTCCACTTTAACTATCCAACTTGAATTCTGTTAATATAATATCCTCATATATTTCACCATCACTCTAAACAATAGATCAAAGATATCTAAAATGTCTACTCTTATGAATGACTTGATCGTCCAAAGTCCCAATCCCACACTAGATCTATTACTCTTAAAATTACACTGTATATTCAATTTTAAATATACTCAAACGAAAACCTTCACTACAGGAAAATTGTCCAATACTGACGGCAATTAAAATTTTCGGCTGTTCAACACCCTCTAGAAAAAATCGCGTAAGAAACTGAAACCGACGGCTTTTTTACTGGCGGTTATCTTCGACGTAACTCACTGGCACGTAGATTGCAGGAGAACCGCAGGTAATACCATCTTAATTACTAACGGTATTACCGGCGGCATAACCGCTGCTTTTTAAGCCGCTGGTAATTACTTTGTAGATAAAATAAATACAATAAAATAATTATTTTGTATATAACTTTTCAAAATTCAAATTTTTTTAATCATTATCATAATTTTTAAAAATCATCACTTCATTTTTTAGTGCTTCAAAATCTCAAATTTATGACAAAATTTATGCTTAATTAAACAAATTTTTTTGTCTGATCAAACTAGAATATTATAGTCCAATCATATATATATTCTTATGGAAGTGGTGCCTAGCCTAGCATTAAGTCTTAAACAAGAAATTTAAACATACATTTTCCCATCATTATTGTTAAAGCTTGTAGCATATTTTTTTAATTAAAATGAATAAATATAAGACTTTTCTTTATTTCCCTAAAAAACATAAAATCTGATTTTTTTAAAATGCCTGCCTGAAATTTAAGAAATATGCTCATTGTTTATACCCTAAAGTTTCTTTATATGCTCGATAGGTGATCAAACATGTTTGTATTTCATAAACAATATTAAAAAAATAGTCGAAGGAGTTTCAATCATGTGCTGAATAATGAATATAGTTTGATTACGCTTAAAACAAGTTTGATTTGTAACGATATATGTGAAATGCCTTAAGTAAAAGAAAGTTAACTCTTAAACATCGAGGTGTTTTTTGGTGTAATGCCTGAAATGTTCGTAAGAAGTTTTGCAGTCAAGCGTGCTCATCCCAAAGTAATTTTGTGATGTATGACCTATTGAGAAGTTACACAAACATGACAAAGGTTTTAGGCTGTTAGGCCAAAACGGACAATATCTCAATAGTTAAGAATTTGAGCTGTAACAATATATATGTCATCAAATATGGGCATTTTATAATAATAAATATGTGATTCAATTTGTATACTTTATAAAAATATAGTTGTATTATAATTACTATTAATATATTCAGTTGTATCAAAGTTGTTATTTGATGTGTTTACACGTGTCGTTGGAAAATATTATAGCTATTTTAATTTAATATAAGTATTAATATTAAAAATATGTCCTCTATTTTATTTAGCCGATTATGTTGTAATTTTTATGATTAAATTCGACAAAATTATACTCTATTGATTAACAAGTGCGAATTTTGTTTGAAAATTGAATGAACTTTATTCAAACTGTCATTTTATTATTTTATAAATTTTTTGAATAATGTCTTATTCAAACTTTATTTGAACTATGTTTGAATATTGATCAAAATTTTTTTGAATAAAAATTATTAGTGCTCAATTATAATTTGAAGAATATTCAATTGTGGATCAATTTTTTACTACATATAATCATAATTTTGATTGAATTTTATTCAAATCTTATTTAAATGCTAAAGGTCGAGTCGGGTTCGGATCCAACTCGAAATTTACCCGGCACTATTCGACCCGATTCGTTTTTGAAAACGAGTCATTTTTTCAAACACGGACCTAAACCGCTTTGGGTTCGGGTTGAAGAAATCGAAGGACAGAGAAAGGCAAGAACAAAAATGTAAAAACAAAGTAGAATGAAGAATAATATCCAACGTATCTTACAAACAATGTATCATCCTATTATATAGACCTAGGTATGTACGACTCAATAACAAGAGAGTTAATCAAAAGCTTACACCTCATTAGCAAGTACAAATATAAACATATATATAATTATGTTATATATGTGTGCTCTAATACGCCCCTGCAAACTGATGGGTCTTGAATGACTGTCAGTTGGAGATGCAGTTTGTGAAATCGAGGTGTAGATAGCAATTTGTGAATATATCAGCCACTTAACCAATTGTGCTTATCGGAAGAATACAGATGTTGTTTTGGTGAATGTGATCCTGTATGAACTTCTGGTTGATTTCAATGTGTTTTGTGCGAGCATGAAAGACAGGATTGTTTGCCAGAGCAATGGCTGAGGTATTATCACAATATATTTTTGTTGGATAGTCTTGAGGAATGCCAAAATCTTTGAGTAGTTTGCGTAGCCAAATTATGTCGGATGTAAGCATCGCAAGTGCCCGATATTCATATTCGATGGAAGATCTAGCGACCGTGTCCTGTTTCTTGACCGTCCAAGATATGGTCGTGTCACCCAGAAAGGAGCAGTATCTTGATGTTGATTTTTTGGATATATGATCGCCAGCCTAATCTGCATATGAAAAAGATTGAAGAACGATATTAGTTTTTATAACTGATATTCCAAAATCTAATGTACCTTTGATGTATCGTAGAAGACGCTTTAGCATGTATACATGCTGAGGTAGATGATGGTGCATATGTTGTGATAATTGATTTACACTGTATGTTATATCAGGGCGGGTTATCGTCAAGTATTGCAAGGAACCCGTGAGACGGCGGTAGAGAGTAGGATCTTGAAGAAATGTCTCTGTATTAAAGTCATCCAGTAATTTTGTGCAGGTTGGGTTTGCAAAAGGGTTGCACTATGTTAGGTTGGTTTGTTGGAGAATTTGAGAAGCATACTTCTTCTGAGATAGGAAGTACTGGTTTGGAGAACGAGTTATCTTTATACCAAGAAATTCATTTGCTTCTCCTAGATGTTTCATTCAAAATTCATTGTTGTGCTTAGCCAGCATATCAATGATAACGCCCATATAATTTTCGGATATGAGAATGTTGTCAACGTATACCAATATGTAGATTCGAACCTTGTCCTTGTTGTAGACAAGTAATGAAGGATCCGATTGACTGTGAGAGAACCTGAGGGTAACCAAAGTTGCAGTGAATGTGTTGTACCACTGTCTAGGCGCCTGTTTTAAATCAAAAATAGCTTTGTGAAGACGACATACACGTTCAGGATGCTAGTTGTCTTCGAACCCTTTTAGTTGAGCCATATATGACGTCTCAGATAGATTTTCATGATGGAATGTGTGTTGCCACATCTAATTGTTGAACAACCCAATTGTTGTAAAGAGCAACCGCCAGAAGTATTAGTATTATTGGTAATTATGCTACCGGACTAAAGGTTTATGTATAATCCAATCTGTGCTCTTGTTGTTACCATGAGCGACCAGCCTTGCCTTGTATTTTGTTACAGAACGATCTGCTTGAAATTTTATTTTGTATGTCCACTTGCATCCTAGAACGGAGGCGTTTGTTGGCGGTTGAACAAGACTCCAAGTTCCTTGCTTTTGAAGAGCAAGGAATTCTGTAACCATAGCTTGATGCCACTCAAATTTCTTAACGACGTCATGGTACGTTGTTGGATCCGACTGAGAAGAGTTGGATATATGGTTGTGCAGCATATTTAATATGTTAGTCAGTTTGAGAGTTCATGTCATACTTCTAGTAGTCATGTGGTGGAATGGTAGGATAGGTGACTTGGATGGCAGAGGAAAATCCGAGTGATTCAGTTGAGTGAACTGATTTATAGGAGAAGGAGCAGAGTTCGTTTGGGAGGAATGAGAGGTAGATTGTATGGGTTACACGGTTGGTGTTGATTAGCTGAGGTAGTGGAATGGGAAACATAGAACGGGGTTAGAAGTATGCGAGAAATATTAGTATGATCAATGATGTGGGAAGAATCTATAATAAAGAATGGAAACACATTCTCATTGAATGTCGTGTGCATGGATATGGTGATCTTATTATTACGAGGATCGAGGCATTTATAGTCTTTATATGTGTCAAAATAACCAAGAAAAACACGTAATGTGGCTTTTGGTTGAAGTTTGTGACGAGAATGCGATGGGGTTAGCAGAAAGCATTCACAACCAAAGATCTTGAGGTGACTGTACTCAGGTTTTTTTGTTGTGAAAGATTTTGAATGGGGATAAATTGTTTGTTGTAAGTGAGGGCATTTTATTGATAAGATACACTGAAGTTAATACGGCATCTGGCCAATAGTTGTAGGGAACCGAAGCTGTGAGAAGGAGCGTGCGCATAGTTTCAATGATCTGTATGTGTTTTTTTCTCAGCCAAGCCTTTTTGTTCAGGGGTGTAACGATAAGATATTTGATGTATGATGCTCAAAGATAATTCGTAAAAGTATGGTTAACATATTCCGTACCTCCATCGATTCTTAATGTTTTTATTTGATGTGAAGTATATATTTCCATTTGATTTTTAAAATCAATAAAGATATCAATAACAATTGATTTTTGACGTAACAGAAATAACCATGTAAATCTAGAACAATCATCAACAAAAATGACATAGTTTTTGTATCCTTGGTAGGATACCGTGGGAGCAAGTCCCCAAACATCAGAGTGAATGAGTGGAAGAGGAGAATGCTGACGGTTTTTAGAATGTTTAAACATAAGTTTGTGACATTTAGATGCTTCACAAGAATGACAAGTAAAAAAATATTTTCTTAAATTGAGAATAGGATTACAACTAAATATAAGATCAAAAATTCTTTTGTGCGGATGGCCGAGCCGATGATGCCAATAATTGGTTGAAGAGGTAGAGACCACTAATCCTCGATTTTGGTGAGCGGATGATCCAATCAGAATGGTATATAGGATCCCATTACACAGTTCGTGAAGAATGACTTTGTGCGTCTTCATATCATTCAAGGTAAACCCATATGGATCAAAGATAATGGATATATTGTTATCCATGGTTAGTTGAGATATGGACAATAAATTGTAATGAATAGAGGGAGAATGTAAAATTTGAGATAGATTCATCTTACGAGACGGGGTCGGGAGGATTCCCACCTCTGTGTGAGCTATGTTGGCCGATCTGCCGTCACTAATCGTGACATTATTAGATCCTTGATAAGGTGTGGAAATCTACAGGTTGTCAAGGGAGTTTTTGAGGTGCGTAGAGGCCCCCGAGTCCAAGAAGCAGTGTTCTTCTGTGTTATCGGAATTTGCTCTGAGCGCTCTGTTAGTAGTTCTTGACAATGGAGTGTATTGAAAATTGAGGCGATGCCAACACGATTGAGCCGAATGACCCTTCTTGAAACATATTTGGCAAACGAGGTTGGCATTGCGATAGACTGAGAGGAAACAGTAGTGTTGAACGTGTTTCTACTGCGATTTCTACGTCCTCTTCCTCTGTAGGTAAATAACGTTGTGCTGGGGTCAGAATTACCATTGGATCGAGCTGCATCCGTTGCAAGATTAACTTTTTCACTTAGAAGAAGTGGATGGATTTGATCAAGACTAATGGGTGTGAGCATGATTCTAATGGTAGTTTTGAAGGACTGATATTGGGGAGGAATACCATTGAGAATGTAGGATTATGTCTTTAATGTCAACAACAGAACCGACAGCGACTATTTGATCTATAAAAGACTTGATTTTAGTGAGATAGTAAGTCATGGTGGAGTTTTTGAGGGAAATATTATGGAGTTCATTCTTGAGTTGAATGACTTTAGACCTATTTGTAGATTGAAATATTGTTTGTAAGGTCGTCTAAATGGCGGCAGTGGTTACAAGAGAAATGACATAGGGCAAAACCGATGGAGAGATCGTCGAACAGATCAAAGCATAAATATTTTGATATGTAAGAAGCCATTGAGAGAAGAGAGGATTAGGGGAAGACGAACCATATTGATTCGTCAGAGATTGGGCGGGAGGGGAGCAGTTAGGATCAAGAAAGCTTTGGAGGCCATTTGCACGAAGAATCTTTAGAATTTGCAATTTTCATACGTAATAGTTTTCTGTATCGAGTCGGATCTTGACGACGTTTTTGAGATTTGAAAAAAGGAACTTCAGAGTAGGGATGAAACAGATTTGGATCTTCGGTGACTTGCAAATCACGTTGTCCTTTGACCTGGGAGGTTGCGGAGTGAGCCATCGGGAGGATCAGAAACATATTCCTGATACCATGAAGAAACCGAAGGGCAGAGAAAGAAATGAACAAGAATGTAAAAGCAAAGTAGAATGAAGAATAATATCCGATCTATCTTACACAGCAATGTACGATCCTATTATATAAACCTAGGTATGTACAACTCAATAACAAGAGAGCCAATCAAAAGCCTACACCTAATTAGCAAGTACAAATATAAATAGAGATATGATTATGTTATATATGTGTACTCTAATACAGGTCAACCCGACACGATCTGCCCAAAATAAATGTCGGCTTTTGCAATTTTGCTCCACTGTCGGTGGGCCAAATCACGCAGTTTTCCTCGATTAGCTTCTTTCGGAGCTTCGGAACAGGGGCTAGGTTCTTTAGGAGGCTGGTAGCGGTAGCCTGGGATGGAGGAGTGCCGGAGCGGCAGGGAGTGCGGGATGGCATCAAAATCGTAGGACCGGAAGGAACGTCGTCGAAGCGGAACAGCGGGATGGCGAGGTTGCGAGACATCAAGACGTGGGGCCACAAGACCACGAGAGAGGCGGGAAGGCTGGACTGCGGGCCACGGGACGGTGGGCTGCGGGACGTCGAGTGCGAACTTGTGGTTTCAGCAGGATTGCGGAAGTTGAGTCGTAAAGCAAGAGGGTTGGATTTTACGCAATCCAGTTAATCCAAATCGGGTCTCGCAAACCGAGTCACTCTCTAGTTTCCAAATCAATTCGAATTCGACCCGATTTTTAAAACATGTCAGTTTTTTGAACTCGAACCCGTCTCGTTTGATAAATGGGTTGACCCTAACCTGAAATTTTTGGATCCGATTCGAGTCGAATTTTCAGATCGTGTTAAATACTGACATCCATGCATTTAAATAAAAAAGATGTTAACATACTTAAAAAAAGTAATATAATTCTAAATATTTAAAATACTATAATTCTTTTAAGCTAAATTCTATTTTAAAACATGATTCCTTTATTTAAGCAAAACGGGCAAACATATGCTTTATGCGGCACGTAAGCTCCGGCGGACCTCTCCAAGGTTAAAACCAAGCCCCAAAGTCCAATCCCGTCAGCATTGTCCCCCTTCCCCTCCCCATACCATCGAAGACTTTCTAGGGCTTGAAATCGATCGGATCTGTTCTTTTCACCAATGGCTTCAGATGAAAGTAAGCAGATTACTCTGAAGAGCTCTGATGGCGAGGAATTCGTCGTGGATGGGGCAGTGGCGATGTTGTCGCAGACGATCCGGCATATGATCGAGGACGACTGCGCGGAAAGCGGGATCCCGCTCCCAAACGTTAACAGCAAGATCCTCGCCAAGGTGATAGAGTACTGCAAGAAGCATGTCGAGTGCGACCCTGCGGCAGCATCTGCCGGCGGCGACAAAACAATTGAGGAGGAGCTCAGGAGCTGGGACTCCGACTTCGTTAAGGTGGATCAAGCGACTTTGTTCGATCTCATCCTGGTGCGTCACCATTCCATGATAAATTCTCCATAATTTGTTATTGATTTTGTGTTTTTGAAGTTTTGATTCATCCTCTCTATTGGTTATTAACATGGTCAAACCGAGGAATTGCCTATACCTTTTTCTAATTACGAATATTGACTATGTCAAACGTAAAATTGTTGAACTTTGTGGGATCTGTGCTCCAGACTTATTAGATGGTTGGTGATGTTTCTGCTTCTTATAATTTCATTTATTATCTATTTACTTTGATGGGAGCATTATTTTTGTGGATGATAAGGAATAAAAGGATGTTTTTATTACGAAGGATATGCTTTGCTCTTTCATAGGGATTTACGTTTTCTTTCTATCAATTTAATTTAAAACAATATTCTTTTCCTCATAGGAAAAAGAAAAGATTTGCATTGTCATTTAGCCGGCTTGAAAAACTACCATTGTCGTTATCATTTATGCTTATATGAGAAGGGTTGAGGGTTGAAGTTAGGTCTACAGTTGATTTGCAAAACTTTCCAAAACTAATTGAGTTAATCAAAATTTGAATTATGATAGGTGCTACGAACCATTACCAAACTTGATTGTTTTGAGAAGTTGATAAGTAATTGCTAGGATATCACTCTTTAAGTGATACACTACAAATTAAAATGATTTTGATAAAAGTAGATGATATTGACTAGGATGTTATTGACAAGCGCACATCACAACATATCCCAATCATGATAAAAAAGAAAACAATAATTGGCTAGGTTTTATTAAGATTTAAAAAATATATTAGGAATTGAAGCTACTCGTCAATTGAATCAAAAAATAGGTTTTGAATCGAACCGATTGTGTTTCAAATTAAAAACTCCAAAAGTCATAAAATTATGAAAAAATAGAAAATAGACAGAGTTCATAAAAAATATAACCTTCGTTCATAAAAGACACATTATGGGCTATCAGGTTTACTGAAAAAGAAATACAGAGTAAAAGGAATGCAATGTAAAAAGAATGTAGTGTATTTAAAATGTTTAAAGTTGTTTCGATGAGTTTAAAAGAAACGCATGAGATTATTTTATTTTTATTTGGCTTGAAGTAAATGAATTAAATGTAAAGTAAATTGATTGTGGTGATTGGCGGCGGCGACGACTAGCTGCTGTCGGCGGGACTAGTGGTGGCCCGCAATTGGTGATGGCCGATAGTGGGTGGCAATCGGCTGTCAGACGGTAAGGCAAACTTTATGGAGAAACAAGTCACTAAACAAAATAAACTTTCTAAAAAAAAAAAAAGAAATGAGTGAATTAATTTACCTTGGTTTATTATTCCTTACTCAAATTTGGAATATACGAATGAGTAAGGCATGCTTGGAGTGCGAGATCAGGGGTTGCTTTTGCGTGAGAGAGATTAGAGGGGAAGAGGGGTTGCTTAAAGAAGAAACACATGAGATTATTTTCTTTTTATTTGGCTTGAAGTAAATGAATTAAATGTAAAGTAAATTGATTGTGGTGATTGGTGGAGGCGACGACTAGCGGCTGTCGGCGGGACTAGTGGTGGCCCGCAATTGGTGATGGCGGACAGTGGGTGGCAATCGGCTGTCAGATGGTAAGGCAAACTTTATGGAGAAACAAGTCACTAAACAAAATAAACTTTCTAAAAAAAAAAGAAGAAATGAGTGAATTAATTTACCTTGGTTTATTATTCCTTACTCAAATTTGGACTATACGAATGAGAAAGGCATGCTTGGAGTGCGAGATCAGGGGTTGATTTTGCGTGAGAGAGATTAGAGGGGGAGAGGGGAAGAGGGAAATTGGGAAAGAGGTTGAAAGAGTGGAGAGTGTGAGCGATGAGAGATTGCAAAGGAGATGATCAGTAGATGAAGAGGGGCTATGAGGATGAGAAGCATGATCGAGTTCTGTATCGGTTTTAGCCTTCAATTTTTTAAAGATTTGAATGAAAAGATGAGTTTGAATATAGGAATCTACTACAACAAGTAAAATTAGTTTTTTTAATGAAATTTTTTAAAAATTGAGGTTTCAAATAAAAATATTTTAAAATGTCCATAAGATTTGCAATGTGAACCCACGCCTCAGTGGGCTTCGAAGCATTAAATTCAAACTTATGCTTTGATTAATTGAACCCTTAAGTTTCAAAACTCATGCATTGATTAATTGAGGCGTTGGTTTTGAAAGATGAAGGCAAAATGTTATTTTTTAGTTTTTTTTCCTAGCGCCTTAGAATGAAAAAAAATTTTAAGTCGTAGGTTTCGAAAGTTTTTTAAAACAATAGGTCTATTGTTAAGATTAAATTTATTACATGGAATTTGAGTACTTTGATTAAGAAGATGTGAGAATTAATGGATATAATAATTAAAAGAAGAATATATTTCATTTTTTTGTAAGAAACTTGATGAAAGGCAAAAAATCCAGGGAAAGTGGAGAATGTTATAACTTATAAGTTATTGTATGCTGGAAAGGTTAAGATTATTAATGAGTTTGAGATTTTATTGGATAAAGTGTTGAAATATAAAATTATTGAGGTAAATAGAATTAATTATATTACAATTTTCATTAAAATGCTAATTGATATATTATAAATTTGGTTAGTTCTTTTGCTCCTCAAATTTGGTTAGAAAATAGTTTAGAAAAACAATTCTATGAAAGATGGAATAACATTTATAATATCAATTTAGGGAAGAAATGATTTTTGTTGTGGGTTACTTAAATGGATATGGAGGTCAAGTAGATTGGCCTATTAGAGGATTCATGACGAGTTTGGAATAGAAAATAGAAACACAGTGAGAAAAGCTATACTTGATTTGGTAGTAGCCTAGAAAATTGCTATAAAAGAAATAAGAAGAACATTTAATTACTATAAAAGTGATGCCTCCATATCAAAAATAGACTTTGAAGGTTATATATATATATATATATATATATATATATATATATATATATATATATATATATATATATATATATATATATATATATATATATATATATATATATATATTGCAAAGATTGTAAGGTTATATGAGAATTTGAACTCACATCATAGAGTTAGTATTTATGGATGTATATTTTCAAACTTAAAGAAAATTATCAAATGAAATAATTTTCTTTGGATAAAGTGATGGGATTTGAAAGTTGAGAAACTGCTAACCTTCCATGATAAATTGCTAAGATTAACATGTTAAATTTGTTAGCTGATTCAAATTTGAAGTGGGATAAAATTGACTAATTTTATTAAAAAATTATTGTTGAAATTTAAGAGAGTTTAGAACACTAATTGAACTTAATTATACATTAATAAGGAGACTTCTTGTTGAAGCGAGGAGGTATAATTGCTATTAATGAAGTTAAATATGCTTTTGAAGAGAAAATAATTATAAGGGGGCTTGTAATGATTATAAAAGAATTATAAGTCTAATAAAGAGGGTAGTGAGCAAAGCAAAAGTTATTGTTTTTAGTGTCCTATATAATAAGCTTGGTACTAACAAAGGAAAGAAAGAGAGAAATGAAATAGCTAAGGTAAGAATTTTATGGCTAAAATTTTTTATCACTGTAGGTTCATTAAAAGCAAAAAATTTATAATTTTAGTTAAAGAGACTATCATCAAGAAAGAAGAAAGTGCCATTTTAAAAAATTATTAAGAATGAATTTTAAGGAATTAATTTTTAGAAGAGCATAATGAATAAAATAGTTGATGGAGTTTTAATTCTATTGCTAATTGCTTGGAAAATTAATATGCCTAAGATATTTTATCTTCTGGACATTATTATTCATAATTTACTTTGTTTTACCTTATTTTTTTGGTATGATGTGTTTTTCTAGTTTGTTGGCATGTTGTAGGTGTTTATGGTTCCATAAGGAAGACTATATAGAAGAGAGTATTGAAGGGTGAAAAGGGTGCTGGGTTGTCGTGATTGCGTTGGAATAAGGATAGAGAAGAGATGAGTGTTAATATGTATCAATAGGTTTAGTTTGTAATTTTGTATTCAAATCCAGCGTGAACTGCTTAAAATGACCCCACTAAATCATTGTTAACTTGAACCTAACATGTTTATTGAATAGGCATGAAAATGAAGCCAAAGTTTATTTAACAAAACATGGGTGACGAAAAACTTGTCTGTTTGACAAACAAATCATAGACGATTCACTCAAATTAGCTCGAACAAAAAGTGCTTAAAATACATGGAGACCAATATGTGTCAACGGGTTGGGTTTTACTCAAAATAATTTGTAGTGGACTTTCAATGGGCATCCATTTCAACCAGAACGTGACTAGATATTTTCTAGTTTGCTTGCAAGTAGACAAAACATAATCCCAAAACTATCGCGGTTGCCTAAACTCATATGTGTCCAATTTGAATTCAGGTCATACTTTAGTGTTTAGGTCCTTCGTTGGTACCCCTAAGCAGAAGTATGTAATCGAGTGAAGTAGGATGAGAGTTTGAAGCTAAATAGCTAAGAAAACAAATTGCATTAATTTTTTTTTTGGTGCTTTCAAGAATACTCTTTTGAATCCTCTTGTTTTTGGTTGGCTTGGTAAAATTTAATTAGTGTTTATTTAGTATAGGAATCAAGTGGTAGAGAAATACAGAGTTTATTTTTTCATGCTTCTTTTATTTTAAGAAGTGCCTAAAGAGTTATATGATAAGAGAATATAATGAAGACTTACTTGGAAATTTTATTAAATTATAACTAAAACAAATATGTTGTATGAATGTAAGGCAACAAAAAAGTTGAGCAAAAGAGAAATATGAATGTTAAGATGGATGTACTTAGAATTTGGGAGGATTGATTTAGAAATAATTAATATTTCAAGATAGGTTGCTGAAAGAGACAAATTAGAATTCATAAGTGGAGCCAAATATGATGTGGGATAAAATGTGTAGTTCCACTGAAATGATTACAATGAGTTTTTAACAATGTCTAGAGATAGATCATACATTAGCAAAGAAACTTAGCTTTGGAGTTCGGAAATATACAAAGTTATCTAGCAAAGTAATGCACTTTTGAAGAGTCAACGTTTAATAGGCATATAGCAAAAGTTAGAAGTCTTGTTAAGAGGGTGGTCGGCAAAAATTTAAAAAACTTCATAAGATTAATAGTAAGTCATAAATATGACATAATCCATCACCATATCTACTTAATTCATCATCATAAGCCACAAAATAACATTATAAGAAAAGGAAAACTAAACTCTATCTTAAATATTAATCTGAAGTGAAAGTTTGAAATAAAATTCAAAGTGAGCACTCTCTTAAAATTTAGTACTCTATACGAATCATGATACACAATGACCTATTCCTCACTTTCAACATCTCCAAAACATTCATCGTATGTCACAATTCTACTCTGATTTAGTCTTACCGACATCTTCATAATCTTTTACAATCACCATATTTTCTTCTTACTCTCTATATCAGTTAACATTGAATTTAATATAATTTAAAATAAAATGATAAATTAATAATACGATTAAGTAGTTTATTATACTTAAATGGGAAAAGCACATAATGTTCTCATGACTGATCGTTTGTGGCCAATTTAAATTCAAAGTATCAAATTTCCTTTATTTAATCACTGAACCATACAAAATTGAACAGAAATAGTCCCTCCAGGGCAAAATTAATGGACCATTTGGGATGAATTTTGTATTTTATATAGTCAAGGGATTAAATTGGAGAATGTGATATGATGGGATTAAATTGGCTAAATTCAAATAATCATAGGACTATTTTGGGAACCAAAGAACCAATGAACTATTCCCAATCATTTTACTCTATATTTCTTTGAGCTATTTTTGAGGTGGTATATTTTTGTAAGTATCGTGAATATTCTTTTTTGACATCATTTGATACTTTTGATATATTCTAACCTTTAGATGTGTTAAGTCATCTTTTAGTTTCTTTACACTCCTGATAATTTGCATGTCATTTTGTATTTTCATAAAGGAGAAAAAAAAAAGACTTAGCCTAAATATGGATACTTTCGTGCACTCCTCCGGAGCTTGGTCTCCGCTCTAGTCTCCCGTACAAAGTGCAAAGACTACCTCTCGCATTCACATAGGAGACTCTTGATCGGCACACTCCTCTCCCTCTCGCTCTCGCTCTAGTCTATTGCACTTGCACAAAAAAGATGACCTCTTGCTCTTGGGCGATTGGCTTTGCAACCCCTAAAGTTTAATGAATCAAATGAGAGTCAGATCAGAAATATATTAGATATATGAGATGTATAAATATTATATAATATGATTTATATTAATATTATATTATAATATAGCACAATTAATTTATTATTTAAATATAAATTCCGTAAGGCACCTCCTTAAATGCCTCAAGGCATGCGCCTAAGCTAAAAAAAGGCATAAGCCTCACTATTGACAATGAGTCATAAACTTCGAGAATTTTTTTGTGCAATTTTAGACTTAGGCGTGCCTCAAGTCGTATGCTTGAAATACCTTTTTAAACCATTGATCTTAGATGACAATAAAGATATGAAAGAGAGATGCATACACTTTTTTGAGAAATTTATAAATTAGGGTTTTATAGAATAAATTAATTTGGATGTGTATAAGGGACAAAATAATAAAGTACAAAAAAAATGAATTGGATGTTTTGGAAAAAAAAATACATAGTTGTAAGGTTTTAAGTTCGTATGAGATACGTATTGAGGTTGGGAGAGTTAGGTGAATGCTGAAATAGTTTGGTTAGTATATCTCTAAAGAAATGCCAAATTATTGAAGAATAATTTTGATATTAATATTTAAGAACAAAGAAAATGCTTAAGATTGTGGTCCAAATGATAATGGTAAGAATATTTATAACTAGGAAGAATAAATTTATGATTGATTATATTGTGAATTGGAGTGATATATATTGAATATAATGTAGTTGAAAATATATTTAGAAGATTTTGGATATGTACAATGACTGGTAGAAAATATAACACCATTAGATGGTTAGATAAATTAGTGTTAAAGGAATAGGAAAGAAAATTGAAAAATTTTTTGGTAAATTTAATTTCTTAATTTTCTTTGCTTATGATGTGATTCAAATTTGTATGATCTAAAAAGGATGATTTGATGAGGACATCGCCAGCATTTTCGACGCCGGAGATCGACGGCCACGAGCATGACTTGTATTTTGTCATTTTATGTAGTAGCGTATTTTATTTTGATGTTTTTCCGCTTTTGCCCATAGGGGCATTTAGTCGCTTATGTAGCCCGAAAGGGCATTTGTGTCATTTCTTATTTCTTCATTTTGGCCTATTTATATGAGGCCTCAGGCATTGTAATGGGAGTTTTTTATTGGATGAATGAAATTTTTCTATGTTCTCTTTGTGAGTGCAATGATGATCTCTTGGTGAGTTCTTCTTCGAGATCTCTTAGTGAGTTCTCTAGGTAATTGTAACCCTAACGTTTTCTCTCTTCCACTTTCCTTTCCTCTTCCCCTCGAGAAACTTTACACAAAGTTCCCCCTAACCCTTGCCGCCGGCCTCCCCAAGGTTTTCCCCACCTCCGGCCAAGCCCACCACCACCGGCCGTCCCTTGCCGAGGACTAGTCCTCACCGGCCGAGCCCCCCCCCCACCCCCCCCCCCCTCTTCACCGAATTCACATGCAAAATTTGAGATTCAAGTTTTGAATTGTTTCCTAATTTGGAAATCCAAATTAGGAAAGTATTCATCATTAACCAATTTCAAATTAATTTAATTTGGAATTTCAAACACCTCGCCACATCATCAAAACCAATTTGGAAACCTATTTCCTCTCTCCTCAAACCTCTCTCTGTCCCTAGCTATCCCGCCGGCCTCCCCCTTTTAATTTGCCATTAAGGAGTTAATTACTCCTTTCCCCCCAATTTGAATTTTGAAAAGAATTTGAATCCCAAATCCCCTCTCCACTAATGATAAAACTGAAATTAATTTCAGTTTTATTTCCCTCACCCCCCCTCTACATCTCTCCCGCCGGCTCTTCATTGGCTCCCCATTAAGGGAGCATTAATCCCCCTCCTTTAATTTGGGATTTCAAATCAAAATTCCAAATAAACTTCCCTCCTAAAATTATAAACTGAAATCAATTTCAGTTTTGACTACAACCCCTCTCTCCTTCCTCCATTACTCCACCGCCAGCATCCTCCCTATTCCCCTACATCCCGCCGATCTCACCTCTCCCCCCCCCCCTTGGAGAGTTTGTGACGACAGCCACCCATTCTCCTCTCAAATGATGCATGGAGGTCCCCGAATGGAATTTCGGGTTTGAATACGACTACCGCGGACGAGTGAACATCCTCCGATCTCCTTTCTTTGACGTCGGATTCGACTTCGACGACACCGTCGAGGAGTATTTGGCCCGGATCGTGCCCACTCTAATAGAGACCATCGACGATCATTTTTCAGTTTACACTTGGATCGTCGAAGGGCGTCGCCTTGCAACACCTCAACGACCCGCGCCAACCTCTTCTTCCCTACGGATCTACGGCACCATCGCCCTAGGGGTGGTCTCATCAATCGTGTGGTTCTTCTTCTCCCAACAAGCTTAGAAGTAGTTAAATGAGAGTGGCCTCAAGGTGAGACAATTTCTTTGTTAAACACGGGATTCTAGTTGGCGTTTCATTTGCTTTACTTTTATTACAGCTGTTATTTTTCTTGGTCTTGCTAATTTAGGTGTAAGTCTTGCCTAACCATAGTTAAATTCTAAAGATCTCCGAAAGCTTCAATTGAGGACAAAATTGAATTTGCAATTTCATCACTTAAACAATATTTTGTTAAGTTTCTAAATTCAATTCCTGGTATTACATCATCTTGGTATCAGAGCATGGCTAGCATGCTTGACTTGTGCTAGATGCATCCTAGGATCTAGCTTCTAATTGTAGTGTGAAATTTGCATTCATATCAATGCGTAGATAGGACATTTTCACTGTTTTCACTACTGGAGTCATAATTCCTGCATGCATACATTAAGGTTTAAGACATTCTAGGTAGTGTAAGAGTGCTGCCTTTAGACCCACTTTGCTTCTACTTGCTTAGGCAATCATAACCTTAAGTATAACCACTGTCCTCACTATTCCTGCAGCATTTACCCATCATTTAGCGAACCTTAAGTCCTTGTTTAGGTGCTGTCCACTCTCTCGGATCTTTCCCTAACACCTAGACAGCTTAGGCATTAAACCCCTCTTGCTGTCTACTTAATTCCTGCACCGTTCAGTCACCGTTTGGGAGAACTTAGGACTCGTTCACTTGCTGTCCACATCCTAAAATTCTTCCTAAACACTTATATAACTTTATGCATTGTCTTAGTTTGCTGTCCAAACTATCTTCTCAGCCTTTAGTGAGTTTAAGTGAGCCTACTTGCTGTCTCAATGACGTCCCTTACACCTAATAATCTTTGAGTTTCACTTAACACTTGTCAATGGACCCGATAAGACTCCAGAAGAGTTTAGATGACATTGTTAACCTAGTGGGAAACATGACTAGAATTATGACAGAGAAACCTATGGACTATCCCCACTCTAGGTACGCGCCCCAGTCAGTCAATCATGCTAATCGGAGGATGCCCCACTCGACTTATCAACCTAGACCTGATCCTAGGCAGCAACGACATCACTTAGAGTCACCTTACCGTTTACCCACCTTTGATGGTTCCTCGGACCCACACTACTGTAAGGATTGGGTTAGACAATTAGAGGATTATTTTGAATCTTGTCATATCCTTGAGTCCCACCAGATTAGGATCGCTAAGTCTCACCTTAAAGGTCAAACTCTTCAATTTTGGATGAAATTGGAAGATCATAGAGAGTTTTGCGGTGAGTACCTTACTTGGAGAGACATGAGGAGAAAACTTAATTTAAAATATCAACCCTTTGCTAGTGGTCATTATCAAGAGCACCACCTTACCTCTTTTGTTGGATCAACCCGTGGACATTACTGTGGTCGAGACCACCCACCCATTAGTAACATCAGGGTTGCCGCCCCACCCTTTGGGTCTTCACTTAACCTAGGTGGCCGACCCGCTACTGAGTCTTCTGTTGGACAACTCTCTTATGACTCCCCACCTGGACCTACTTTTAACCAGCTCAGTCAACCTTTAGCCTCCCCAATCTTTGACCCTACAAGTGTTATTTTAATAAAGAAGTGCAGTAAAAAGAAGAAATCTACTGAACCTGAATACATCTATTTCGTGGATGCTAATGATAACGAAGACTCCTTTGAGGATGAAACTGAAGTGATTGAATTAGACCCCCTGCCGGACGTAAACCCTGATTTAGGAGGTTTAGAACCTTTTAACCTCGAGACCTTAGCCCCTCTTGAGACTAATATCATTAACGATATCCCTTTGGATAAGGTCTACCTGGACAATATTGATTTGATCCCGAAAGAGATTGATCTGACCTTGAACACAATGAAATTAAAATTGGAAGATTCTAATTTAATTACTGAGATGAATTCGGATAACTCTGATTCGATTTTGGATAGTTCTGATGGCGACTTAGCTAATTTCAAGTTGAATGTAAGTCAATCGAATTTGTCACATGATTCAAGTGAAACGGAACCTACGGATCTTAGGATTGAAACCAAACCTGATTTTACTTTGGAAGACAATACCTTGAGTCTGAAATCCTTTGAGCCTAATTTGAATAATGAGCCTCCGTTTGTTTCATTAGAATCTAACTTTGGAGCTGCTCCTTTGAATTTATATTTGACTACGTGTGTCATTCCCGATTTCTCTCTTACTGTGGTACCCACATATGTCATAGGAACTTTTCCCCATCTTATAAGTCCCATATCGGCCGACAAATCTTTGGGATATCCCCTTATTGATGTGAGTCAGGACCAATCATCCTATTTTATTCCTGATTCCTACTCTTTGCCCGTTATAGCCTCACCCTACCTTGATGAGGACCATCTCTATCCTAGTTGGATTAATCTGGTCAATTAAACTACCTCCACTAGGAGACTACCTACGACTTTAACTGAGACTTCCCATAGAAGTACCCTGGTAGGTAAGGATGTCTTCATCACTCCTCCTACACCAGTTCCCTTAGACCGAACACCTTAGACCCCTTTTGTGACTCGTCCATCTGTGTTAGCATCGTGTTCGTGTGAGTTCGTATGTTGTGTGAGTGTAGTAGTCTGTTGTCTTCCTATTTTGTCTGTTGTTTTAAACTGTTGTAAGCTCTTAAGTCTTGACAATCCTCTTGCACACTCGATCTCTTGCATTTGCATCTGCATGTCTTCTTCAGGAGTTACTCAACGAAATTAAAAGGAAAATTGAACAAAAATAACATCCATATTAAATTTATTGCTGATAACAAAAGATGGTCCAAAGAATTCAAAGTTGGAAACTTTGTGATGGTACGGGAAGCTGCATGCTCGAAACATCGAACATTTTAAGGAAATCTTAAAGATTAATAGTAATGCCTACGTACTGGACCTCTCTTGAGGCCTTAACATGAATCCTACATTTAATATAGAAGAACTGTTAGCCTTTGAAGGACCCGAATCTTAACCCCAAAATCCACTCTTTAAATTAGCCTTGTGTGATCCCACCTGGTGAGATCCTCCAGCCTAGCTCCACTCCCCCAACTTATCCTACTCACCTATAGCGGAGAAGGTCGAAGCAATACTAGATGATGAGGTCATTTCCCCAAAGGAAAGTGGGCGCCGAAGATACCGAGTTCATTGGATAGGGCCACCGGAGATAGAGGATACTTTGGTTGACAGGGACGAGCTACAGAGACTAGACCCAGATCTACTAGAGTTGTACGAGGGCTCCATAGATATTTACTCGACGGGGTCGAGTTTTCTCCCACCTGGGGAGAATGATGATGACATCACCAACATTTTCGACGCCGGAGATCGACGGCCACGAGCATGACTTGTATTTTGTCATTTTATGTAGTAGCGTATTTTATTTTGATGTTTTTCTGCTTTTGCCCTTTGGGGCATTTAGTCGCTTATGTAGCCCGGAAGGGCATTTGTGTCATTTCTTATTTCTTCATTTTGGCCTATTTATATGAGGCCTCAGACATTGTAATGGGAGTTTTTTTTTTTTTTTTTGATGAATGAAAAATATTTTTCACTTATGATCTCTTTGTGAGTTCACCCTCCTCTCTCTCAAATCTCTTAGTGAGTTTTGAGAAGAGCTAGATCTCTTTGTGAGTTCTAGTCATTCTTCCATCTTGTTTTGTGATCAAGTAGTGTGTGGACTCAAAGGAATTTCATCCAGATTATATTCTCTCTGAAATTTCCTCCCCACAACCTTTCCACTCAGCAGTCCAGCTGCCAACCAGCAGCTTCTCGCCAGCCACAGGCCTTCCAGTTGCCGATCAACTCTCTGCCAGCAATCCCGTGACTTCATCCCACCGGCCACAGCCATCCCGTCTCGTGCAGCCACCCCCCCCCCCCCCCCCCTTACGGCTCCCAATCTCACGGTTAAACAACCACCCGTGAACCTCCAGCCCGCTTTCTCCTTGCAGTTTCCCTTGCCGCTGGACCTCCTTGTTGGCCCAAGCCGTGAATTCCAATTCCCAGGAGATTTAATTAATTGCCTAATCAAGGGCTCATCTCAAGGCAAGGTAATTAATGACACTTAGAGCCATTTTGAAATTCGAATCCAACTTTCCCTCTCATCTCAAATCCACTTGGGAAGTTACTCAATACCTAATTAAATCTGAAATAAAATTCAGGTTTAATTTAATTACCTACTTAAACTTGGGCCCCACTCTCATAGCTCCTAAATCTCTCTCTCCCATATGGCCGGCCACCTCATCCCATTGCTCCTCTATTTAATTGCCACATCACCACCTCTTAAATGCATCCTCTCACATAATTAATTCCAGATTTCTTCAGTTTTAATTTCAGATTTCAAAAATCTGAAACTGAAACAGCTTCCCTCTCTTCCGTTGTTATTGAATTTTCTCTTCCAAGTGATGCAAACGTGAGTTCCCTAAACTCTTTGCACGTGGCCCTCAACCTTCCCCTCATCTTCTACCGGCTGCCCACTCCTCATTCCAGCATGGGAACTTGCTAGCCGGCACCCAGGAAAACTGCAAGCTGCTGTCCAAAGTGTCCAACAGCTCCAAGAGTAGACCGAATCCTGGTAAACCCATATTGGGTGCTGTCCAGGAAGCTACCTATCCACGAACGACGATCTAAGGGTCCTTCCTCGGAGTGGCCTCGGTTCTAATGTGGAGACGCTTCTTCCGCTAAAGCCTAGATTAGTGAGCGTATGGGCTCTAAAGGTGAAAGTTCTCTTTATTAATTAGTGGATTCTTGTTTATTGTCGTAGCGTACAATTCTTCTTTGCATTCTCTTAAATGGATTGGTCAATCGAATGTCGCTCTTCGTTGCCTAAGCAAAGAAAAACTAAGAATTCTTAGGTTCACTCTTTTATTACAAATGATAATTTTAATTTGGATTACTTTGTTCAAATTGCTCTCTATAATTTCCTAAAGTAACTCCATCGCATGTATGTTTCACATCATGATTGCATTTTTCTTTTCTTGCTTTCATGCTAAATACTACATAAGTTAATCTGTTTCGAGATGCATTATTTACTGTTATCTCTAAGAGAAACATCTTTTCTTTTTGGCAAATGGCTAATATGAATTTTATTTTTTTGCTTGTTAACTTTGCTGATATGGTACAAAGATTCTTTGAAAAATTTTTCTTTTTGTATCATAGGCCTCACGGCTAGCAAGATGTTATTCATATATTTTAGTCAATAGTTTTAACTTGCATTATTGTTTTTTATTTTTAAGCATTTTGGATATTTTCTTACCTTTTTGCATCCGAGAATAGTTGACTCGGGCTATAACGTATTTGATCCGTGCACTGTAGCAAAACTATTCATAGATTTTTAAAATTTTCTTCAATGTGCAATGCAAACATTTCCTTATTCTTACGTAATAAATCTTAGCATCATGCTTAGCTGCAAGATTCTACCAAGTAATTGTGGCTGTAATTGAATAGAAAAGTACCTCCTAGGATGTATAAGATCAGCTTTCCCTTAGAAAGAGATTTAACATTCTGATGTAATATATTCTTTGCTTGACAAATGATGTGATGTCCAAAATATTTTTGTAGCTACATAGTTTCTCTATGTACTGGGGTGCTGAATTTGACAAATGATGGATGTTGCTTGTTGTTTGGTCTCTTGAACAAAACCTAATTCCTGCACATTTGATGCAACACAAGAAAAATATTTCAAAAATATTCTAATTTTATCAATTATTTTTTAATTAATTTTAGTTGGATTAATTTTTTTCAAAATTAGGTGATTATATTATTTGGAATTATTTAGAATTATTTAGATTTAGATTAGATTTAATGTCAAATTAGTTTGGTCTTATCTTGTTCCGACACATTTATAAATAGGGCTTTATTGCTTTATTGAATGATTGATTAAGTTTGAAAATATTTTCTTTCCTAATTCTATTTCTCTGTACTGCGCTCTTCTCTTTCCTATGCGAAACTTTTTCTATTACCAATTAATCTCCTTTCTTGTCTCTCTCATCCAATTTTTATCTCCAACCAAAAAACCTTCTCTACTCTCTTATAATTTTTTATGATATATATTTTGGATATTGACGTGCCTTGGACGTAAAAACAATTAATAAAAGACAAGAACAACGTAGGAACACCAAGATGGGGCTGATTTTCTCATATCTTTATCAATAATAAAACAATATACAATTGATCTACTATTCAAGAGGTAGATCAGTTCTGCCACAAATTCTAGATGCCTCTAGGAACTCATAAAAAACACTTGGAAAATAAACTTAGTAATATCGTCCTCTAAACCATAAACTAACTCTCCTTAAATAACCCTAGAACACAATAACACAATTAGAACCTTCCTAATCAGTATAAACATAATTTAGGAAATATTTCTAAATAAGTAGAATATTCCTAATCAACATAAACATAATTTAGGAAACCTTTCTAAATAATTAAACATGATTTAGGAAACCTTCCTAAATAATTAAACATGATTTAAGAAACTTTCATAAACAATTCAACATATTTTTGGAAACTTTCATAAACAATTAAACACTTCATAAATAACATAAACATAAATAAGAAACTTCCTAATAATTTCCCCTTGATTAGGAACATTCCTAAATAATTTCTCTTAATTAGGAAGTTTCCTAAAGAACTCCCTCTTGATTAGGAACCTTCCTAAACAGCTCCCCTTCCTGGTTGTGCCCCTCCCAAGCGTATCAATACTCCCTCCCAAAAAATGCACCTTGTCCTCAAGGTGGAAGGATGAGAACTGTCTCCTGATCAGCTTGTAAGGTTCCTATGTGGCTTCGTGCTCCGATAAATTCTTCCACTTGATAAAAGTACATTATGAACAATAAACTCATGATGCTTAGAATGAATTGACAGCTTTTTGTTAAGAGGAACAAAATGTATGACACACTTATGTATAACAGTCTTGGTTGGGACATTATCTCGTTGGAAGCTGTAAAAGAGCTCTCTGGTATCTTTGGATTGCATAAAAATCATGAACTGTCCAGGAATGGGTAAAACATGCGAGTCTACATCCATTATTCCACCATACAAACTAAATTATTGAGAATTGGTATGAATAGGTACAACTCTTGTTGGAAGATATTCAGCTTGTTTCACATCAAAACTACGATGCAATGACCCTAGGATCGCCATTGTAAGATCGGCACCGCCCTAATAGCTTTTTCCTCTTATGTAACGGTTGTCGTGATCTTCCTTGTTTCCATGGTGGTTCGAGGGTTAGAATCCCACATTTCTTCCCTCCGCCTCACATGATCCAATCCCCATGGTTCTACCCGTTCCTTCTTCGGTCATCCACTCCCCTTGTCCAAAAGCTGCTTCTCCCGTCGTTCACTCCCATTGCCCATAATATCTCTATAGTGGTCGGCCACCCCACCACCTTCACCATGAAACTCCCTTCTTGCAGCCCCCCTTCCGAAAACTCTATTCCATCTCTTATTGGAGCCCTAGGAGGTGGCTCTTGACCCCTCCTCTGAAAGCCCACCCCGATTACTCAAAATGCCTCCCATAATGGTCGGCCATCATACCACCTCCACAAAAAAATCCCTCCTTCTTGTTCCCTCATACGGAAACCTTGATCCACCCTTTGTCGGAGCCCCAGGAGGTGGCTCTTGATGAAAGAAACTCTCCTCATTGAACTTCTCCTTTCTGATCTCCTTTCCCTTCGATTTGACCAAGGAAATTCTAGTCAAATCTTGATTAGGGTTAGCCATCAAAACCACGGTGGAGTTTTTGATTGCATCTCTAAGAACTTCCTCATCATCTCCTCCAGAATTTCCTTTCCCTCTTTGGTTCGGCCCTATGAATAGCCGGTGAAGCCTTCGATTGCATCTCGTTCAACTTCCTCACCATGTCTACCAGGTTAGAAGGTCTTCCTTCCATGGATGAAAACCTTTTCTCCATGTCGGATTTGATTTGCTCCATCTTACTTTCCAACACCTCTACTTTCTTTGATGCCATAGGTCTAAAAAAAGTGCTCTGATATCAATTTGATGCACTTTGGACGTAAAAACAGCTAATAAAAGAGAAGAACAGTGTAGGAACACCAATATAGAGCTGATTTTTTATTTCTTCTCAATAATAAAGCAAGTTACAATTGATCTATTATTCGAGAGGTTGATCAACTCTCTCACAAACACTAAACGCACTAGGAACTCACAACAAACACTAGGAAAATAAAATCAGCAATATCATCCCCTAAATCATATATAAACTTCCCCTTAAATAACCCTAGAACACAATTTGATGCACCTTGGACGTAAAAACAACTAATAAAAGAGAAGAACAATGTAGGAACACCAAGACATGGCTGATTTTCTTATTTCTTCTTCAATAATAAAGCGAGATATAATTGATCTACTATTCGAGAGGTAGATCAGTTTTCCCACAAATTTTAGACGCCGCTAGGAACTCACAACAAATACTAGTAAAATAAACTCAGCAATATCATCCCCTAAACTGTAGATAAACTCCCCTTAAATAGTTATAAAACACAATTAGAATCTTCATAATTAGCATAAACATAATTTAGGAAATCTTTCTAAATAAATAGAACTTTCCTAATCAACATAAACATAATTTAGGAAACATTTCTAAATAATTAAACATGGTTTAGGAAACTTTCTAAAGTAATTAAACATATTTTAGGAAACATTTCTAAATAATTAAACATTTCCTAAATAGCATAAACATAATTAGGTAACTTTCCTAAACAACCCCCCTTGATTAGGATACTTCCTAAATAATTTTTCTTAATTTGGTAAACAACTCCTTGATTAAGAACCTTCCTAAACAGCTCCCATTCCTTGTTGTGGCCCCCCAAGGTATCAGATATCTCTTCTCCAATTGACTATGAACTAAATTAGATATCTCCATTTAAAGCATGGGTCAACGTTTTTCCATTAAAATTAAATGTTTGTATCACTCAATATTTTTTTAACTATGCAGTCCTTCGAAATGATCTTTCACCTATAGGAAGAGCTTAAGGGGTTGTTTGGTTGGCTAAAAAAAGAATATAGTGTAAAAGGTATACATTATATTCGAAATGCTTTTGAGTTATTTAGATGGGTGTAAAATAAATGCAGATGATTATTTTTTTAATTTGGCTTGAAGAAAAATGAAGGCAATGTAAGGTTCAAAGATGGTGGTGCTCGGTGAATGACAATAGCGACTGCAGCAGGTGGCGATCAGTGGCGGCTATGGTGGGTTGCGGTGGTCGTTGGCGGCGGCGAGCGTGCAGCACTGGTAGCAATGGGCGACGGCGACAAGCGAAGGCAGACGACAAACAATGTAAAAGGAATTCATTGTATTTGAAATTTATTGGAGTTGTTTAGATGAGTATAAAATAAATACAGATGATTATTTTTTTATTTAGCTTGAAAAAAAATGAACGCAGAGTAAGGTTCAAAGATGGTGGTGGTCGGTGGATGACAGTGGCGGCTACACTAGGTGGCGATTAGTGGCGGCGACGGGTATGGTGGGTGGTGGTGGTCTTTGGCGGTGGCGAGCGTCCAACATTGGTAGCAGTGGGCGACGACGACAAGTGGCGACAGTCAACAGACATTGTAAAAGGAATACATTGTATTTGAAATGCATTGGAGTTGACGACAGTTGGTGGTGGCAAGTGGGTAGTACTAATAACAGTGGGCTACGACCGACAAGCGACAGTAGGCGGCCTTTGATAGGAAGTACTTGAAGATTTAAAGTAACACCTAACACTATTGGTAAAAACAGCAAAAAACGATCCACAAATCCAATGGAAAACATCAAAAACAGTAATTTTATTTCAAAATATGAGGAAAAATACTTGAAATTCACTAGTAGAAGAAGAAAAACAGCAAGAAACAATTGATCCTCTATTCGAGAGGATCGATCTCTCGAATCTCTAGACGCTGTTAGAGCCCAAAAGAAATCTAAATCTAAGAGATCTTAAATTCCAACCAAATTCAAGATGCCCTAATCATAGGAAAACAAACTATTTAATGCATACAATCCAAAAGGAAATATCTAAACAATCCCTACATTCAAATTTTCCTCTGCAAACCCTAAAAAATCCTTCCGAAAATGTTCGGTTGGCTCTTGCGGTCTGAACGAAACACCAAAGAGGCGCAGGCCCGATCTTGTGTGGACCTGTCGAACAATACTCCCCTCTCAAAGATCCACCTTGTCCGCAAGGTGGGAAGAAGACACCCTCCTCAATTCCTTCTTCATCACAAATGATAAAAACCTGAAGAGTTCGATCCTTACACCTATGCCCTGACATATATCCCTCGTCGCATTTGAAACAGAGTCCCTTCACCCCCTTCTCCTGTAATTCCATCTCTGTGAGCTTCTTGAAGTTGTCCCCAGGTCTTCCTCCTGCAGTCTCTTCTTTCGAAGTCCCCCGAAGAGTATATGGTACTGGCTCCTTGGATTTCAATAAGGTGGTGGTCATCCTGTACGGGCCTCTTGAGCTATTGTGTGGGCTCCGAAAATTCGACTCCGGCCTCCGCTCGCTTTTCTTTTATTCGGCGAGGGAGTTTTAACTGATAAGTTCCGAGGTAAATTTTGGAAGGCAGATGGGTTTGTAGATAAGACACTACCTTGAGATTTCGTCCTCATTTTGCGAGGACTTTATGATCTGAGTTCTGGTTTCCTATAGGCGCAAGCCCCTATAGTTAATTACCCCTCCCACTAACGAGAGAGAACTTTCGATTAAGGCTAGTCATTAATCAGATACGTAGAGACACGTGTTATCTGGCATATAGTAGCAGCAATGGGTTTGAGATTGGAAAGATTGGATATTTGGGAATTTGAAGGGTTTGATATTTAAAACTTGAAATTGCACAATCTCACACTTAAAGCGGATGGTGGGAGAATGGATGATAGACCCGATCAAGATCCCATGGTTCCGTTGTCCTGGGCCATCATGGTCCCTGGTCTACTTAGTCAGAGGAGGTAGTCGACCCAACCTGATAGAAGGATCCTTGTTGGCAGCCATGGGTTGCTTCGTCCAAGGGGATCTTGTAAACCTGGGATGAATGTTTGTCTAAGGGGACAAATTTGAATCCACCTTAGCTTATAGAGGGCTTTGTACCCTATCGATCATATCATATTGATTCATATCTCAAGAATTTGATGCCACTAAGGAGCGTAACGACGCTGGCCATAACCGCTATCTGTGGTGCCATTTGGCGGCAAAACCACTCGGTTCAGAGGGCCCCGGGTCATAACCGTTTACCTGCAGTGCCATTTGACGGCAAAACAGCCGGTTAGAGGACACGTACCACGTTCTTACTGGTAGGAGATTGTTTGAGAATGGATCATAGTGATATTTTCGACTAGGCATTTAGCTCTTTTGTGAGCTGAAGTAAATTTTAATTTGTCCACCTCGGCAAACTGTTGCGGAGAGTGGATGAATTTTGCTTTAAGCATTGGGATAGATAGTTTCATTTTTAAATATTTTTGGGATTTTAGGATTTTTGTAGAGTTTTGGATTTTGAGTGGACTTTGGGAGACATTTGAAAAATGCCTGAAATTAACCCCTCCGGTTGAGATTTACATTCAACACGGCCATCATCGGGGTGTTCGGGGTCATTTCTCTTTTGTTGATTGAATCTTGTCAACTCTATCGAATTATCGATAGAGGATTGGATTTCTTAGACTTTATGCCCTTGATAGTGAATTCTCGTTGTTATAGGCTTTGAAGGCCTAATATGAATGTATTAAGACAAATATAATGGTCGTCACAACCGTATATTTGTTTGAAGGTTTGAACCCTGTCGACTCCTATTGATATGTATAGAAGGATCGGGTTCGAACTTGAATTCCCTTATCAACCCGTGCAGCATCCCTAGGCGTCACGTGTGTATTTATAACACGCTCGCAAGGGCCCATGCGGGTGTTGATTGTATACCCTCTTTTAGTGTACCTAAGCGTGCACAAACTACAATGCATGTGCGGGGTATTTTGGAATATTCATGAAACGCCTTCTGTCCGCTTCCAAGAACGTTGCAGATCAGGTGGCGTTGTGATCTTGATGTTGATTGTTGGAGTGTTGTAATATCCTTTTGTCTCTCTAATTTGATATCTACTTGCAAGAAGGTCACTTGAACTTTTTGCATACATCTTCGATAACCATTGTTTCTTATAGCTTACAAGGTTGAATATGGTTGCTTATATTCTGATGTTGATGGTAGAAGTGGTGTAAGGCAGTTGCTTCATCTGCTAAACATCCTTTATACCTTACTCACGAATATGTCGTATCATTTGCGGCATGACATTGTATGTTTGTAGGGATGATATAGCACATTCACTTTGATATTAACATTGATTGATGAATGGGTTGCATTCATCAATAATCTTCCCATGTATATTGATTGTTAACTTGCAACATTCTCCTGTGCGTCATTTAGTACATGTGGCGGCCGTCATTTGTGTATACGAGATATCTGATTTTGGTTATAGGGGGGTTATTGCTTTCACACCTTAGCTATTGATATGACTAATAAGTGGACTAATGTGTCTACTATGTTTCTTGTAGAGAAGTTAGACCCCTCTACCTTCTTCATGAATAAATTGTATCATTCATTAGGGACTTCATTTTGTAGCAAGTGGTAGCCAAGGTCCTTTGTAGCGGCCTTCCTTATTCATACAGAAATCCTCTGGTCATTGCACTTGAGTGAGATATATGAATCTTTCCTTGTGCATCTGAATACCAAATCCTTCCACTTGTATGCGACAAATGTATTTGCTTGCAGATGCATCAACACATTTTATTTTGGCTTTTATTTGCAAATGAGTTGTGATCACAAACCCCTTTGTTTTCAAGGATCATCCAATGTATGTAGTGGGTTTGATATCATTATTCAAACCAAGTTCTTCTTGATCAAGTTTGATTTAAAACTTTTGCTCATTTATTCAAATTTGAACTTAATTCATTTAATGCTCAAGTTCTATGTTCAGATCCCTTGTGGTTCGAGTTCTTCGTCAGCTTCGGTCCACATTCAAGTTGACTTTTGTTTGTTTATATGACAAGTCTAAGTCCTCACTTGGTTTAAACCAAGTTCGTAAGTTTCAAGTGAGCTCGTTCAACTCAAGTTCATGTTCAAGTTCTTTGTTCAACTCATTTGAGTTCAAGTAGTCCCCTGCTGTCTTGTAGAGTTCAAGTTCTTTGTTCAACTCATTTGAGTTCAAGTTTGATTTGAGTTTGAATTAAGCTTCTTGCACATTTTTATTTGGGTTCAATTGTTTATCAAGTCACTTAGATTTTGTTCAAAAGTCTAAGTACAAGTCATTCGTAGTTCTTCTGAGTTCAATCAAGTCAAGGCTCCAAATTATTCCAAGTCCTTGGATTTTCGATCCAAATTTTGGCAGCCTCTTGGCGTCTCCCCCCGTTTAGGGGAAAAACCAAGAGCCCGCCTACCCGCCACGTCAACAAAGACGTGCACGGTTGGTTTTGGTGAGACACTGCGACGGTTGTATTTGTTATTTTTTTCTCCCACCACGCGCAACAAAGGCGTGCATGGGATTTTTTTTTAAAAAGCATTTTATTTGAAAAACAATTTTGATTTCCCCCGCTCGGAGGTACTTATGAGCGACCCCGCCTCGCCGTAGGTGCCGCACTGGGGTTCCATCCCACCACGCACACCAAAGGCGTGCTTGGGGCGATTTTCTGGTTCACCACGAACATTGAAGTAGAGTTTTGAGTTTAAAAGAATTCGTATCTTCACGGGGTTGTCGGTGTTGGCACGTGGATCAAGGGATCACTCGCCTACCTCGTCGTAGGTGTCGCACCGGGGTCCCATCCTACCACACGCACCAAAGGCGTGCTTGGGGCGGTTTTCCGGTCCGACACGGACATCGTGGTAAGAGAGGGAAAGGCATTTTTTTATATTAATTAAAAAGATATTAATTATAAATAAACTTAATTATAACTGATTATAATCATTATGATTTAATCATGATTAAGAATATTTAATATATAATTAATTTGACTAATTATATTTAATTACCAATAATTACTAATTAATTAATAACATAGAATAATCATTCATAATTAAATTAAATTAATTATGAATGACTATAATTATTATTAATTAATTATGATTAAAGTAATTAACATATAATTAATTAATTATATTTAAATATAATTAATAATAATTAATTAAAATTATGATAATTGATTATAACTAAATTAATTTAATTATAACTAATATTTTTTTAATTAATTTTAAAACTATTATAATAATTATAATAAAAACAAAACCCTTCCCTCCCCCCATCAAGCTCTCTGTTTGGGCATTTTTACTGGACTTGGCCGAAGCAGCGAGCAGAAGGGAGAAAGTTACCTTCAAAACGAGCAAGCTTTCGTCGTTACTTCCAATTAAAATGTCGTAACTTCCGAAACGATAAGAAGGGAGCGTCGTCTAGGGCAGGGGCGGCGGGATCTTGAAGTCGGAGGTCGGGGTCGGCTCAGGTAAAGGAAGAAGCTTCTCTCTCTCTCTCTCTCTCTCTCTCTCTCTCTCTCTCTCTCTCTCTCTTTCCCTCTCTCTGGATCGGCGGGAAACAAGAGGCAACAACGGGCTGAGGTAGCAGCGACGGGAGGAGAAGCCGAGACCGGGAGCTAGGGAATCGGAGGAGAGGAATTTTCGTGTATGGAGTTCGGCTGTGGCTTGGAGTCGAGAGCAGTGAGGGGTTCACGAATAATAGTGGGGAGAAGCCGAAGCCTCTTCGGCCTCTATTTATCGATGCTGGGAGGAGCGAAGTCAAGGCGAGCCCATGCGCGAATGGACGTTTTCGGCGCCGTAGCAGACTGCGACACTGTAGCAAGCGGTGGGGTCTGAGCTGGATTTGCACAGGATATGGGCTCAGGTATTTTAACCCCTTTTTTTGTTATCACATTACATAAGTCAACATGTTGCCTCCTGTCTTTCTTTCCATGTGCCTGTGATCTTCTGCCAATTGAGCTAGCTCCATAGCCTCTCCCAAGTTATGAGGTCTCATTACTCTAATCGCTGCCTGGATCTCTGGTGTCAATCCCTTCATGAAGTTCTCCTCTAGCACTGTCTCAGAAAGGCGGTCCAATCGGCTAGCAAGGTACTCGAACCTCTCATGGTATTCTATCACTGAACCATCCCGCGTTAAGGCGAAGAACTGCTCGTAGAAATCTCCTCCCCTACCGGTTCAGAAATGTTCTATCAAACAATCCTTGAACTCCCTCCAACTCCGTATGGGTCGTCGCATGTCCCTCCATTGGTACGAAGCCAAAGCTTTCCCTTCCAAACATAGGCCTGCTACTGTCAACCTCTCCTCCTCCGTCAACCCATTAACGGCGAAATATCTTTCAACCTTGTAGATCCACCCATGCGCATCTCTCACTCAAAGATTAGCATCTTCAATTTCCTTACCCTCGGATCGCCTTTGTTTCCTCTGTTCCCGCCATTATTTCTCATTCCCCAAGGGGGTGGTTCTCTCCAAGTGTCCCAATCATCCCTTCTACGTTCATACCTAAACCTTTCTTCAAATTTCCGCATTCTCCTTTCAAATTCAGCCACCCCTTCGGTCATAATTCCTTATTTCCCTATCAAAATCCGCTCCTTTCTTCCTAAATTCAGCACACCTTCATTCTTGTCCTACCTCCTCAAGCCTCTCCTCATACCCTCTACCTGGCTCTTCCCCTAGAATAGGCTTCAGGGAAGGTATTCTCTCCTCTCTTTTGAGTCTCTACCTTATGATCTTCCCTGTGACTTATTGGCTTAGAGTTTTCTCCATTTTCCTAGTTGTCGGTGACTTCCCTTACCTCCGACGAGATTTTTTTGTTTTGGCTCTCTAGCACTTTCTTCAACATCTCTCCCAGGATGGAATAATTTGAATCGATCTTATCATGGATGACTGAAATTTCTTTCTTAAATATGAAACTTGAGTTTCTAAATATGAAATTTCAAATTTCATTTATCCGATCTCCCCTTTGAGGCGTTCCTCCAGCACATCCACTTTCTTGGCTGCCATTGATACCCAGATTTTTGTTGGACTAAAAATCTGAATTTTGATTCCAAAAAATAGCAAACTCCTCTTTCTCCAGCCCAAAAACAACCGCTGAAATTCACAAAAATAGCCCCCCAAAAGGTTCCAAAATTTGCTCTGATTCCAATTTGATAGGAAGTAGTTGAAGATTTCAAGTAAAACCTAACATTATTGGTAAAAACAGCAAAAACGGTCCACAACTCCAATGGAAAACAACAAAAATGTATATAAATTAGCATCTAATCAATCTTACATAAATTAGCATCTAAGTCAAATTTCTTGATGGTATTTATATCCAAACTCTAGCTCGAAGTCATATGAATTTCTTCAATCTAGTGTTATGACCCTTAAAATTTGATGTGTTAGGTGCATTGACTGTAGCTACTAGAAGATGCATCTTAAATATAGAAATTTGCTCTAGTCAGGTAGGAATCATTATTCTAAATTTTTTTACATGTTTCATCAAGCTCATAAGAATCTAAATGCACAATATTTATTATGCATGTAATTTAGATGTGGATGAGTTATATGATTCATGTGATTGTATGTTTCATACATCATGTTACATTAATTAGTAACAATATAAGAATGCCTTCTGATGATTGGAAGAAATATTGCCTAGAAGTACAAAATAAAGCCATTGAGGAATTATATTGAAACAAAGATATCTTCTCCATTAGATTTCGATATTCTTCCAAGGTTCTTCAGCAGACACAGAACACTCCTCTAGTTCCAAAATTTTAATATGTTTTTTCACCAAAAATACAGTTTGCGTTTGTGTTGGTACTTCTGCTTGTCCATGTGATTATGAGATTTTTAATAGTATTATTTTATGAAAGTTGTACGAAGGTTGGATAAGAAAGCTCTAGATGTTACTTTCTATATTTAGACTACACATGCTAAAGTAACAGATGCTAATGAAGTAGCTATTTTTTCTCCATCACTAAAAGCAGATTTCCAAGTAGAAGGCTTATGTGAAATTTTTATTAGGAAATTATATTTGTTAACTTATTTTACATTAGATGTTAGGATTATTAGGGGTTATTTTAATTTCGATTAGATTTAACTACATATTGGTTTGGTTATATTTTATTACCCTATTTCTATAAATATAAATTTAGTGGCTTATCGTGCATTATTGAATGCTTAATTGAGTTTGAAAGTATTTCATTTATTCTCTCTCCTCTCTATATCCGCAACTTCCCTCTCTTAACTGCCCCAAACTCTCTAATCTCCCTCCGTCTGGTTTTTACCTTTAACTGGGAACAATTTTTCTCTTCCCATAAGTCTTTCTCTTGACATTTTTTCGCTGACTCTAAGTTGAATTTGATATCTCCTGCTCTTGACCGTCCGCCTATTACTTAAAGACTTTGTGCCCTTTAAATCAACTTCTGCATCACTTGGTTTCTCTAAATGTGTGGTCTTTTTAATTGCCTTGCATCTGAAGGAAAATCCTAGTTAATTTCTAGAAAAGAAGAAAGCAGATCTAGAAAAAGATTATCGTCAAATACTCGTCACAAATTAACATGAGATCAATTTAGTTTACATCAAACCTTTCCTCTTTATTCTTTATTTGATATTTCATCTAATTCTTTATAAGGTCTATTTTCATGTTCATCTTGCACTTCATCTTGCACTTATGCTTGGAAGTCATTAAACTTAACCAAAAGAGATAATCAAATGGAAGATTTAGCTTTGTTTGACAAAGCTAGGATAACTAATGATTTGATCTTGGGTTGATCTAAATCTTGACTCAAGATCAGCTTGAAGCAATTCAATTTGATCTTGAGCCTAGCCAAATCTTGTTACAAGCTAGCTCATTCTGATCTCGATTTGAGCTACGCATGGCTTATTAAATTTGATTGAAGCAAAAAGCTGATCGATCTAGTTATGCACACACAAATTAGTTCAATCTATATATATGTTGATCCAATCTCGAGTAGCTTGATTCAATCTAGGCTCGACTCGATTGTAGTTGTGCTTGGCTCGTTAGCTAGCTTGTTGACTTTGATACAAGCTAAGAATCAATCCAATTTTTGAGCGATTTTTGATTTACTAGCCAACTCAAAGGGTCGACACAACGCCACAAAGACCCATTTGTTTAACTAACTTCTATAAATTTGCTCGCCAAGATACAGCCTTTTTACATAAGATTATTTCATTTTGGCCATCTGATCCTTGAATTAGGCAAATGTGCGTACTGATTTTGCCATCTCCAAGCCAAACAGGCTTTTCATATTTAATGCGTTGTTGGCCCTCTCCTTACATATGCACATTGCACTAGTTGCACCAAAAAGCTGACTCCTTATTGGTGGGAGAAGGGATAGGATTGTGAGGAATCATCAAATTGCACCAATACTGGGAACGCTTTTTGGTTTCAATATCTTAAATGACGAGCTCATCCATTCCAGCAAAAAGTCCCCTGCAATTGGCTGTTAAAATGCATGCGCTAGGTCGCAGAAAAGAAATTATTGAATTTAAATAAATAATTTAATATTTAAGCTTTAGGCACAAATTTATAAAATAAATTAACTTCATGCATTTTGAATCTTTGATTAAAGAGGGATACAATATCTTGTATGTGTGGTGCTAACACCATATTTTGTGGATTTTTTTTCGGGGGTGAATCATTGCTCTGTTTTTTTTTTTTAAATTATTTTTTATTATTTTTTTTTACTAGTGCCTTATCAAGGTAGCATCATTTGATGTCACTGTCCTATGGTCAACATTGTAATCAATTTCACAAGCCTTTAAAGTAATTCTGCCGAAAACTGTGTAAAATCCATAGTACTAAAAAACTTGAAATTTTACAAAATAATCAACTTCAGACTCCTCTCTCATCTTTGTAGTAATTACCAACGTTAAATATTTCATACAAACTCTTACATGCTTTTTCAATCGCTCTAACACCGTTATATTAAAATTTGTAAAAATGTCCAAGCCTAAAGAATGACTTTCTTGTTTCAGTTTGATCAATTTAGGGGTGCAAATGAGTCAAGTCGAGCTTGAATCAGAGTGTGTTTGAGAGCTTGACTATCAAATACTGAGCTCGAGCTCAAGCTTGACTCGGTACGGGAAAATGAGCTCGCTAAGCCGCAGTTCGAGGCTGTTAACGAGCCCCTCTGTCATATGTTTCTTCTCGCTGGCACAAGCTGTATCTTCCCGCGTGAAAAAGCGCTTTGTCCGAAGTCCGAACGAGTTGCGAGTTATGTTTTCATTTTCCCGCGGTTTCATTTTCCCCGCATCCTCGTCTTCCCGAATTCCGCCTGCGTCTTTTTCATCTTCTCGCAATCCCGCACGCTGCTTCCATTTTCTCGCCGCTAATAGCTCGTCAAGCAGCAGGGTGTTCGAACTCGGGGTTGTTAAGTCATCGAGCTCGATAAGCTCGACGAGTCGAGCCCGAGCCGGCTTGACTTGGTTGCACCCCTAGATCAATTTAAACCTTTAATTTAATGATGTTGCCCTGAATAGTGAACGTAATACTAGATCAATTTAACTAACATGAATCAGACTATATATAATCATTACGTACCTTCTCAACATACATGATCTTGCTCCAATTTTTATGTCAAATGGCAAGCCTCCTAATTTATGCAATTTAATTTCACCTAAATATTTCAAATTGAGATACAACTTTTATTATTGTAGATACGTTGATCTCCATTGAAAGTAAAAATACTCGTATATTTCAGTTGACGATTATTTTAATCATACTGTGTCATTTTATTCTGAATTGCCTTATTTATCCTCAAGTTGCACGGTCACTGCTGCTTGATTTTTTTTCTTTAGTGTATCATGTTTTTTATATTGGTGTCTATTACTTCAATATATATATATATATAACCTTAGGAGCGTTAAATATTGATCATGAATGAAATGCCGCTCGAGCAGCTCGACGAACTTTTTTTTTTATTCTGTTGAATCGAGCTCGAGCTTGGTATTTGATAGTCGAGCTCGACTCGAACACCCTCTAACTTGAGCTCAACATGACTCATTTGCACCCCTAGGTGGGACTGAGAGTGAGCTAAAGCTTTTTCATTTTTTGATGTTGAAAATCTGAGGCCGTTAGAATTTGGTTTCTCATAAAAAATGCTCACAGCCCTCCCAAATAGTAAGCCGCTAATTGATTGTTGCTTCAACGTTACTACTTGTATTACAATTCTAGAGATGTTCATTGATTACCTGACCTCCACGCTACCTATCTTATTACCAGGCAGCAAACTATCTTTACATCAAAGGCCTTCTTGACCTCACCTGCCAAACAGTCGCTGACATGATCAAGGGCAAGACTCCTGAAGAGATACGCAAAACCTTCAACATCAAGAATGATTTCACTCCGGAGGAAGAAGAAGAAGTCCGGAGAGAGAACCAATGGGCCTTCGAGTAATGTTATCAAAACTATTTCTCCTTTGCATATTTTCATAGAAAAATTTTTTTTGTTATGAAGACTTAAAATTATTATATTTACTTTGAGATTAGTGTTGTACATGAAAAATCAATCAAAGTAAATATAATAGTATGAGAGTCATTGTGACAAAATTTGATTATGATATGCTGAACAATTTTTTTTGAACAGTTTAATTTGCTTATGATGGTCCACAGTTTCAAGATTTGAACTTTAAAGTACCCTTATTATCATTTCTATTTTGCCATATTGTCCTATATATTCTATCTTTTGTTTCCTTTTCATCTACCATGCAATCATAAAAGAACAAAGTTACAGTGGAATATCCTGACAAAATTTGTAGTAGGATGAACTTAAATGCTCTTAAATCTATACTGAGATTAGGATATTCATTTGCAAATGTTTTATTTTTTCAATTGCCAACATCTTAGTTGAACAACCCATCTTGATTGGTTGAAATTGGTGGCATTATTTTCTTTAAATTACCATAATGTTATAGGAAATTTGTCTTCAATTGACTTGTATGGTTAGGATGTTGGTTATTTTATGGTGAGATTACCAGAGTAATTAAAGAGGGCTTGAAGCAGATGGTGGCTAAGTGGGCTTGAAGAGATTTTTTTTATAAATGTCCAGAAAAAGAAAAATCTCACATGATTGATGGTGGGGTGGAGTCATCCACACAAATTTAGGTTTCGTTTGGGACAACTTTTTTTACTACTACTCAAAGCAGCTTTGTAGTACAAAAATTTTAATTTTTGTATTAAAAAGCTGCCTTAAGTATTAGTAAAAAAATTGTCCTAAACAAAGTCTTAGGGTCTATTTGGGATGATCGAGTGTTTTATAAAATTGATTATGAAATTATTATGTGAAAATTTTTTTTTACTATTTTTTGCAGCAACTTTCGAGTGCAAAAGTTTCTTGAAAATAGTGAAATATTAGTGGCCAAAAAAATTTATTCTAAATGATACCTAAGCCTAAGTTGCTTACCCCATAATTATTTTATAATCAATTTTATAAAACTCTCAAATAAATTATAGTGTATTAAAAAGAGAAGAGAAGTAGAGCCTTGAGGATATTTTTGTAAGAAGGCATACTTATCAAGAAATTATTTCATATATATCATAATATTATATACTAATTCATTTTTACAAACGGGTTGGTTTTT
This sequence comes from Dendrobium huoshanense, assembly GCA_016618105.1. Lineage (NCBI taxonomy): Eukaryota > Viridiplantae > Streptophyta > Magnoliopsida > Asparagales > Orchidaceae > Dendrobium > Dendrobium huoshanense. Next base: position 36,394,988 of record CM028345.1, read on the forward strand.
TGGACCCGAACCAACTCGCTTTTTTCATGTTTTACTAAATTTTTTTTATTTAATTTAATTTATTTAAACCTAAATTGAATTAAGGTAATATTTAATTCAATCAATTTTAAATATATCAAGCTTAATTTAGTTTAGTTAATATGGTTTATTATTTTTTGGAAGTAACATTTACTTATTTCATAACATTATTTTAAAATTCTCCTAAATCAATTAAAAACGGTTTAAATTGGGTTGATTTTGGATTTCCTGGTCAACCCTACTCGACTTTGTTTTACAAACGGGTCAAAATATTTAATCCGAATCCAAAATTTTCATGTTGTGTTAAATATTGACACCCCTAATTATCATCACCATACTGGTCGTCATCATCATCATCATATGGGCATCATCCAAAGCATGCCATTGAGCACCTTATCATTGAAGCCCTTTCGTTCTAGACTGTATGATATCTTCAATCAAATATCACATTTAATAGATGCTATGCAACTCATCTTGATGTACTGGTTAAGAATTTTAATTATTAACTAATAAGTTTTAAATTTGAGTTTTATATATGTGATATTTGTATGAATTTATTTTTATTAACCTAAATGTTCATAAAAAATGCTCCATTTAGATCTCAATAAAATGAATGGGTACCAACTTATGTCATTTGATCAAACATTGAAATCATAAATAAAGCCCTTAGCGCTCATAACATCCAGTCATGCATCATGATCAAAATCAAAGATTAGGTTTCATTAGGATATCTTTTTTATTGCTTTCTCAAAGTTCGTGAGGGTGGTTAAACCCTAAAGAGCTAGTCCCGAGGCTAACCAAGAGGGGGGAAGGGTGAATTGGTTATTTTAAGGGTGAATTGATTATTTTAAAATTTTCTTAATCAAACAAGAATTTTAAACCACTTGATGTGGAAATAAAACAGATTTTACAATAAAAAAAAACTAATATTTCGACCACATATCAAATCACAGAAAAGTGCGGAAATTAAAATGCGGAAAAAATAAATAGAAAGAACAGACCAAAATTTATAGTGGTTCTATCAACTTGACATACGTCCACTCCTTGGAGCTCCCTCACTAAGTATTGCACTAAACATAAGTGACTCTCATTTTGCTCTCACTGCAAGGCTGAGAAGTTTGTACAAATGCTGTTTCACCTCCCCGTTGCAGTAGAGAGCCGTGACTCTTTTACAGACTGTGAACCTTAACTCTTATTTCACCCTCCTAGTGATGGTCAGAGAACCATAAATATATTTTCATCCTCCAGGTGATGGTCATAGAACCACAATCTTTGTTGAAGAACTTCTTCGGAGCCACAGAGATTCCAGGCAAACGCTTGTAGGTATTAGGCAAGGTTTTTGTTTGGAGAAACCTTATGAATCATCTCACTTCTCCCTTACAAAATCTCCCTATGCTATCTCACCAATCCCTCATTCTTCTCTCCCTCAAGCTCCCTCACAAGAAGACGAAGCAGCAAAAGATATCTAACAAGAATGTTAGAAATCCTTAAATAGAGGGCTTAAAAAAATCTTAAATTTTAAGCCATCCATCTTTTGTTCGTATAGTATGATACTCGTATTGTACGGTATGATCAGTTCAATTCAGACTTGTCCACCAAGATCGTTCATATGAAATGTTCAACTTTTATAATACATTGTACAGTACGATCAATAATCGTACTGTACGATATGAAGAAATTCCTTTTGTTTGTTTGGGGCAAATCCTTGAGACGACCAACTTCATACGCGGATGATCGTTCAGCACTGTGGACATCATACGGTACGACCAGTACAAAAATCATGGATTTCATTTGGTACGATCCAAGGGACGGCCAATTTCATACACGGGTAATCATACAATATGAATTATTTCGTACAATACGATTAATCATAATAATTGTTCATGATTTGATTGTCTGATATCACGGGATTAATTAAGAAAGATTTTAATTATAGCGTACAATACTATCTAAATCGTAATATACGATTAATACATAATTAATATATTTCTTAATCTTTGACGGCTAGGGTTTGATAGAGCACAACAGATCATACGGTACGAAATAAAATTGTACAGTACTATAAATGTATCGTACAATACGAAGACAAATAGTACAATACAAATTACAAAAAAAGAAAGACTCTATCAAAAACATATTTCTCTCTCTCCCTGTGTGTGTGCAATATTGCTTAGCAAAGATATTCACCCAAATACAAGATATGACTTAGGAAAAAACAAATTACAGAATAAATTGAAAATAACATATTGAAATTCTAGTCTATTCAATCTTGAGCTAATCAGAATTGCCAGTGAACAGTTGACTGAATTCCTGAAACGTTAGTACACATAGAACAAAACACAATATCATAGAACCAGTAGAAAACAATATCATAGAACAAGTAGAAAACAATATCAGGCACAATAATATTTGTTATCATCAAAATACAAACACAATGCTTAGATCAGATTTGCAATACTTTCTAATGAAGTTTTTTAGTACAAAAAAATTTTGAACTATAAATTTTGGTAGGTACTAAAAAAATTGTTTTAGAAAGTAGTAAGAAAGTCGTCCCAAATGAAACCTTAATTGGCAACAATTTAATTTAATTCCCTTCTCTGTCTATTTAAAAAAATATTAAGTAGTAAAAATAGATTTTTATGCTAAAAAGCTAATGTATAAAGTAGTAAGAAATCTGTCATAAATATGAAGCATAAATTAAATGATGATTTGCCTATTATGTGGTTCAAATAATTTTTATTAAAAGCAATTATTAATCTCATTTTGTAGAATATAATAATCATTTATTTATTAGCTAACAAATAAAAATTATTTATAGAAAAACATATTATAGCATAAAAGGTACGATTTAATCAAAAAAATTATCTCATATATTTTATTATTTATTCCATACATTCAAAAAAAAAAACCATTTAATTGTTTTTTGTGCAATTTGAGGCTAACAAAATTTTAGACGCCATTGAATCTTTTTTTTTTTTTTTTGCAATTAAAAGTTTGCATTTATCACATGGTAATAACAATTTATTTACTCTGTCCAATTCAGCAAAAGTCACAGCCGTCGTTGGCTAAACAATTTAATATTTACACCCCATATCTGTATTCATAATGTCCTTACATTTTAACCCACCTAAAATTTAATTTTAATTATAAAAAGAGCCAACCTTTCTTGACCACTTTGTTTTTAAAGGAATCAAAACTTGATTTTTGTATCTTCTTTCTTTGGACTTATTTCAATGTTGAATCTGACAAGCACTAAGACTACGAATGGATCACAATCTTTTGGCATTAGGCAAAAGATATCAAGATTAAGATGTCATCTTTATAAAAATGAAAATGTTTTTTTTTTTTAATAAATTTTTTTTATAATAAAAAGTTTGATTTGAAAGCAATATGACTGACCCTTGATTTGAACTTAACATATAGAGATAAATTATTAATTACAAAATTAATGCTTCACTAATCTCGTCGTCCTCCTCCAAAGATGGAAAACTTATTACATGCGGAGTTTGGACGATTCGGACTCCAATCACGTGAAAACATGTGAATTTTTTTTCTGTTTTGTACATAGGGTGTGTATAAGGGAGAGAAAATCCGATTGTATTCACGTGATTGGAGTCCGAACGAAAAGTTGCGTTTGGCTTTCGCACTTAATAATATTAAGAATAATTTTCTAATAATCAGGGGTTGCTGAAAAAGGATTGCAGACTAAAAGACACTATAATATAAAAAAAAATGTAATGTATTTAATATGTTTGGAGTTGTTTGGATGAGTATAAAATAAATGCATATGATTTTTTTTTTTTTTGCATGAAGTAAAATAAATGTAATGTAAATGTCAATGATGATGATTGTTTGAGGTCAGCAAGCGAGGATGACAACATTGGCGAAAATTGGGGGTGGCTAGAGTCAGAGAAGAATGAGCGATGGCAATGAGTTGCACCAAGCTACAGCTGACAATTATGGCAGGTGGTGATGAAAGTGGTGATTGACGATAGCTTGCGGGAGTAAATGACATAATTTGAATTGTATTTGGAAATCAATTAGATTTCATGATTTTCAATTACATCAAATGATAAAAAAAATATAAAATAAGAAAAATATTTATCATCAATAATAAAAATATATTACAACAATAAATGCTCAAAATTACTTCCATAAATATTTAGTATATGATAATTAATGCCCAATGTATCTCACATTGCATGTGACATTTATATTTCATGTGTGATGGTGAAAATTTCACTAAGATTTTGTTTGGGACGGCTTTCTTACTGCTTCTCAAAGCAGTTTTTTAGTATAAAAATTTTAATTTTTGTACTAAAAAGCAGTTTCAAGAAACAGTAAGAAAGCCATCCCAAACTAAGCTTAAGATATTTTGATTAGGCGGCACATTATGGGAATGTTGAGCTATAATCACATTTTTTTAAATAATATGGTTAAAAACTATATTTATTATTATTACTATTATTTAAATAGAAATATACATAAATATCATTGAATTTTTACTTATTAGTTATTTAGGGCCTAAATCACATTTAAATATATACATAAAAAATATATATTTCATTTTAAATAAATTAATATCAATAATATTTCCTTATGCAATGAGATAATTAAAATATTATAGATTTATATGGATACATATACATATATATTCCACTTCTAAAATATAACATTTAATGATATTATTAAAATAAAATGTGGTCAAAACTCAATTTATTTTGTTTTAGAGGTGAGATTTAAAAATATATATATATTTTTTATTTAGGGTTTGTGGTGGGGAGAGGAAGAGGTAATGGACTTATGGGATTAACAATACTCATTAAAGGTATGTGCATCAGCATCCACCGGCCAAAGGATAGCTGATTTGTATGAAATCATTCAATGCCTCCAAGCCATGATTTTGCTTGGATTGGCTCTATTGAAAGGGGATGGGGACATTTTCTTAATTATAGAATTTTTTAGTCACTTATTTGTCATTTCTTGTCATGCAAAAGTAGCATAGTGGTGGTGGGCCCTCAATTGAGCAAAAGATAAATGTGTGAATTAGGGTTTTTGAGATCAAATTGGTGCACACTAACTCCATTTACTTCTACTATTTTTTAGTCAAAATCAACTTGAATTATTTGAATTATTTGCGTGTGAAATCTCTTAAGAAAATAAAGTTAAACTTTTAAATATCAGGACGTTTTTTTTTGTGTAATAGACTAATAGTTGAAATTTCATATAAAACTTTGAAGTTAAGTGTGCTAATTGCGAGAGCAATTCTATGATGAGTGATTTTCTAGGAAGTTATAACAAATGGATAAAATAGTGAAATCAATAGGCCAAAGTGAACAATACCTTGATAGCTAAAAGTTTAGATTGTTTCACTGTGACTTATTGGTTAAAGAAAATAATTGTATCTTTAAAATTGATCTTTCGAGTTAAAGCCTTTATCTTACTATGTGGGGTAGTTACGTCAATCATTTTTCTTCATTGTCTCTAATTAAGAGAGAATTTTTTATTTAAATCTAATAAAAAAATCATTTTTAATATTTTTTTTCAAGTCCTTTTAGATCAATCTCTACCTTTTTTAAATATAGAATTAATCTAATACATCTATTCTCCTAATAGGGTCATCAGAAGACCAATGTTTAGACATAAGAGAATAGAATCAAAATTGAACTATACTTCTCTATTTGATTTTGATTTAATTTTAGGTCTACTTACCCTCATGAATTTCACATTATTCTACTTTTAGATAAGATGAAATTTATGCAATTTAATAACATTTAGAACATAGTAATTAAAACTCATTTATACAAACCTAGATTGCATTGCATAATTATATATTTTGGAGCTATAAATAATTTAGAGATTGTATAAATATTGTTGAATCTAGTAATTAGGTTGTTAAGCCTAAGTTAATGTCCCAAGGCTACCAAGAGGGGGGGTGAATTGGTAGTTTAAAAATTTAATCCCTCTTTGAAGATTAAGTTGAACCGAAATGAAAATTTTTCTTTAAAAGTTTTTCTAGAAAATATTTTTCAACCACAGAATTGTTAAAAATTAAAATAAAATGCGGAAACATAAAAAACTGTAAATGACACCATATTTATAGTGGTTTGGTCTATAACCAGACCTACATCCACTCCTCAGAGGCACCCTCTGAGTATTACACTAAAACCAATAGTGACTCTCCTTTTGCACCCACAGCAAGGCGGAGAAGCCTTTACAACACACTCTTTTCACCACTACCCGGTGCGGCAGAGAACCGTCGTCCTTTTACACAATCCCCAGTGTTGGCAGAGAACTGTCCGTCCTTTCACACTCTCCTAGTGTGGGCAGAGAACCCTTTCGTCCTTTCACACTCTCCTAGTGTGGGCAGAGAACCCTTCCGTTCTTTCACACTCTCCTAGTGTGGGCAGAGAACCCTTCCGGCTGTTCACACTCTCCAAGTGTAGGAAGCGATCCTTTCGGCTATTCACACTCTCCAAGTGTCGGCAGCGAACCGGATCTCCTTGACTGATCTTCTCACAAGAAATCTAGAAGGAAGAAAGAAAAGAGTGAAGTAATCCCAATTCATAAGTAGAGATTCTTACCTTTGAACTCCAAGTGAAGCCTTCACGCTCCAATGGTATGAATCCTCCTTTGAATGCACTCTTCCACTCTCTCCTTAGCTATTCTCTTACGAGGCACGAAGATCAAATGACAAAAAGATTGGGTGGCATTCTAATTTGGACTATATATACAAAAGACAAGAAAAACTGCCCAAAAACTGTAAATTTTTAGAAAACTGCTGAAAACCGTTCTAAGTCGGTTAATCGTCAGGACGAAAATCTGTTCGTCTGGACAAAATTTTTACAGAGAGCAGATCGTTTTCTGACGATAATTAATTTCGTCTGGACGAAAATTTTACAGAGACCAGATCGTCCTGGACGATAATTAATTTCGTCTGGACGAAATTTTTACAGAGAGCAGATCATTTTCTGACGATAATTAATTTCGTCTGGACGAAAATTTTACAGAGACCAGATCATCCTAGACGATAATTATTTCGTCCCGGACGAATAGGACTTAAAAAATTTTTCAAGCCAGTTCCTATTCGTTCTATGTGCTCAATAGGAGATAACTGTCTGATCGTCCCGCACGATCGGATATCGTCCCGTACGATCAATATAACTTATATATGATCTCCTTATGTGTGTATGTGTGTTTTTATTCACTCAATTACAATAACTCTCTTTTAAATTCAATTCAAAGAAAAATACAAGCTTCAAATTTACAAAGTATCTCATGTTGAATTTGATTTGAAGTTTTCGTAGTATGGAGTCTGATTTTTCTGAAATGTTAGTACACAAAAGAGCAAGTACAAATCTTCTAAAATTGTTAAGAGATAACTACACATTTGAACAATAATGTTTGGAATCATCAAAACTATACAAGTTGCAAAAATGTAAAGCATGCAAATAGCAACTATTTTAACAAATATCACTTAAAATTTGTCTTTTTTTTGTAAAATTATTAAAAAAAATTAAAATTTTAGTTTTATATTTTTAAAAAATTATTATTATATTTAATACATTTCCTAGCCCATGGCCTTCATATAATAATGAATTAATGCATAAATTATAATTGTTAATTAATCAATTAAGCAAAGTTTTTTTGACAAAAATTAAGATTTTATTTAGGATGGCTCATGCTTTTTTCATTTTTCTTTAATATAATTTTTAAAAACTATTTTCTTTAATATAATTCCTCTATAAAAAATATTTGAAAAAAAAAAGAAATATTTCTTTCCATTTCTACCACAAAAGTAAACAAACAAAAAAAAGAGACTGAAAAAATGCCAAAAAAAAGAATATTATTTTTATTCAAGCTTGTATTATTCTCAATACCTCTTCTAACCTATGGTTGCTCTTGGCCATCCAGCTCAAAGAGATACTATTCTGCACTGTACAAATTCAAGTAAGAAAAAAACTTCAAAATGCCACACAATTATGAAAAATCTAGCCCCCCAACACTTGACAAAAGAAGCTAGTCAAAGCTTGAAGAATGGCTCCATCTGTCTTGAAGATATTCATCCAAAGAGTTCAAATGGTTCTGTTCAAAGCTAATCACTGAAGCATCATCATCTACATCAAGCAATGCAAGGTCAAGATGTGATTCCATGCTTGATGAAGGATAGGCTTCTTCATCATGGCAATCTTGCTCAGTGAGATTGCTAACATTTGAGCTCATCCATGGCTCAATCTCTTGTTCCCCTTCAAGAATCTCCAATATCTACAAAAAAAATTAAACTTAGAAGAAGTGAGGGCCAACTTCCTTATCTCCAATACTCTCATGGCTTCTTGGTAAGATTGATACCTGATTCATCTGAGGACGGCAACGAGCCGATCTTCTGATACAGAGCGACGCAGCGAAACCCATTCTTTTCATCTGGTTCTCCTCATATTTTCCATCAAGATTGGGATCTAATAGCTCCAAAAAATCTCCTCTCTCTAATATTGGTGTGGCCTAATAATAATAACCAAAATTCTGACAGATTATTTGGTGCTGAATAAAAGGAATGGTGAGAGGAGAAGAGTCTATCACTTACCCAAATGACCAAACTCTCCAACCCCTTTGGGCTTTCATCATTGATTGGCTTTCTACCTGTTAGGAGTTCAAGTAGAACTACACCAAAGGCATAAACATCAATCTTGATGCTGACCTTTCCATACATAAAGTATTCAGGAGCTATATATCTGCCAATTAAAATCAATTTTAAAACAATTTTAAACATTTTGCGACCAACGCTTCGTTTTTGAGATAGCTTTCTTCGTGCTTCAATTTTAAAATCAAATTTTTTTTAACTAAAAAAATTTTGTTCTAAAAAACTGCTTTAGAAAGCAAGAAGAAAGCTATTTCAAATGGAGCTTAAAATAGAAAATCAATTGAAGAGATTCAATCCAAATAGAATTCAAATTGGAGAAATTCAACTTACCCAAAAGTTCCAACCACATCACCATGAGTTAGGTATGGTGAAGAAGTGGGTCCCCATATGGCCAAACCAAAATCAGATAACTGTCAAACAAAAGAATCACATGTGTCAAATACATCATATTAGCTCTAGAAAATTTTAAATTATAGTAAAAGAAAAAAAAAATCAGGGCATTCTGATCAAATTTCAAAACCGTCGGATTTACCTTAACATGAGTGCATAAAATAAATAATTTATATTACACTCATCTCAAAGCAAATCCAATGACACTAAGGTTTTGTTTGGGACGGCTTTCTTGCTACTTCTTAAAGTAGCTTTCTAGTACAAAAGTTTCAAAAAGCTACTTTAAAAAGCAGTAAGAAAGCTATTCCAAATGAAACCTAAATCCCATCAGGATCAAACTTTTGGTCAGGCATCCTAACTTCTGATCGAAATTTTACCACTGGTTCACATTCATCAGAAAGAAGAATGTTGGAAGACTTGACATCTCTATGAATCACAGGCCTTGGGCAGCCATTATGCAGATAGTTTAAAGCTTCAGCAACTCCAACTGCCACCTTAAACCTCATATCCCAATCTAGTGGAGTCTTGGCTCGTTTACCTGTGCTCGTTTCAAACTTAAAACAATTAATTTTGAAAATTTCAACTAAACTTGAAACAATAAAAAAATTCAAAATCTTGTATTAATGAGAAAAAGAAATCATTCACTGAGCAAAAATTCTGATAAAATTTTCTGCAGAATCTCACCATGGAGGTTCTCTTCAAGACTTCCTCTTGAGAAGAAAGAGTAAACAGAGATAGGATTGCTGTCTTCAACACAGATACCGATTAACGACATGACGTGCTTATGCTGAAGCCTTGTGATGATATCTGCCTCAAGAAGAAAATCTCTTGATGATTTTTCAGAAAATTTTGATACTTTAATAGCCACTTGATGACCATTTGGAAGACAACCGATATAAACTTTGCTATTTCCTCCTTTGCCAATCAAATTTTCTGTTCATGAAGTGAAGAAATGTAAACATCAAATGTATTTGATATGCAAAAGAGACATTTAAGAAGCAGAAATGGGACCTGTTGAGAAGTAATTAGTAGAATTTTGCAGTTCCTCGTACTTAAAAAACTTGAAAGTTGAAGAATTTAGTGCCACAATTATCTCCAACTCCTTGATCAGATTAACCTGTGGTTTTATAGAAGAGAAAGACCTATCTGGCAGGTTCATCACCCACTGAACTACAGACATTTTCCTCTCATCACTGTCCTTCAAAGCTTCAATTGATGTGACAGATTTGCACAGTAACGGCCAACCAGGCTTCGGTTCAGGCAACTTTCTTGACAAAGCTGAAACTGAATTTCTGCTAGTTTTTCTCATCTTATCATAAGAAATAAGGCAGTAATCCTTCGATTCTTTCATAGATTTCTTTGCAACTTTATTTCTTTCATCTGATAATATTCGAGCTGAAGTTGGAGCTGTGAGTTTAGTACCCATACCAATTCTTGGACGCAAGAAACTTTGAAGGTTTTGCTTCCCTTGTACTCCTATTGGAACTCTGGAAAATTAAAATTCTATAAACTTGTAGAAGGAAATTTGAGATGATGAATTCAGAATATGGCACCTGAAATTGGTTTCGATTGATTTGCCGCCCTTTCGAAGATTATTTGCTCTTTATGAACTGCAATTACACAAACAGTTGAAGGGAGTTTCTTGGCACAATACTTAGCCACAGAAGCTGGGCACCTGAAAAAGTGAAAAAAATAAGAATAAACGAGTATCAATTTAACAAAAGAAATACAATTATGAGTGTGTTTTTCCTAAAAAAAATACCCAAAAGAGAATTTCTTGCTTGCTCCAAGAACAACTGTCTTAGCTCCACAAAACTCAGCTTCTTTCACCAAGATTCTCTTAACTGAGCTCCCCCGTGCCATGCGGCCTCCAAGAATTATCTGAAATTATTGAACTAGTTAGAGAAGCCTGGTAGTTAACCCGTGGATTCTTAATGAAAAGGTGAAAATTTTACTTCATTTACAAAACTCACCTTCTTCCTAGTACAGAGATCCTCATGGTCTGCCATGAACTCATTCAAGATTCTGAACAAAGTAAGAGTTGGAGTTCTGCTTATTTCTGAAAGAAGAAAGCATACGAAACAGAAATAAACAAAAATCCAAAAGTTTTAAGAGATTTCTGAATCGGTGGGTTTTCAAATACCTGGATAATTCGGGGAAACATTGACGGCCATTACACAATCTCCTTCTTTGGCGATATTTGCGAGAGCCCAACCGAGCAATTTTCTTCCATCACCATCAATTCGAAACCCAACAAAAATACATCTTTCCCTCCTGTCCTTTTCCTGTTCAGCGAACCCCTTCTCAACCACCATCCTGATTTTCTGACTCCTAAAAACAGAAAAGGATCTCTGAAATCTTGTTCAACCTGAACAACATGAAAAAAGATTTTTTTTTTCAAAACAAATCGAAAAGCTTTTTTTCAAAACAAATCGAAAAGCGCTTCGACTTTGGACATGAAAGGGTTCAGAACTCCTACCTAATAACAGAACAAGAACAAGAAACTCCTGGAAACAGAAGAACCAGAATTCCTCTAAAAAAACAAACGGAGCAGAAGAAAACTACCTAAAATCTCGTTTGCTAGTCGCATTCGAGGGAGATTTTTAAAAACGAATGATGAAAGTTGATCGCAGTCTGTGAAAACATCGGCTTAACTGCTCCCAAAAATAATAAAAATTGAGTTTTTATTGGGCTGCGGGGAAGAAGAAAAAAAGAAATGAGTTAGTGCAACGGTGGAGCCTTGATGACGCCGGAGTTTAGTTAGGCGGGAGTTTTCTATTACCAGAAGGACGAAAGGGGCGCCAAAGAAGTGGTTCAGGGGAAAGAGCACTAAAGAAAAGCTGAGAAAGCTTGAACCTCAAAGGAAAGTGGAAGACTCCATCAAGAAGACCACTTGAAGTGGGGACGACCGTCCCTTTTAGGCTTTTATCAAATTTTTAAATATTTATATATTTAGGTTTCTAGTTTGGTTTGAAATAATTATTAATTATTATTTTTTAAATTTCAACCATAATTTCTATTTTGTAACTGTTTTTCTTTAATAAAATAATTTATACTAAAAAATTAATTTTCACAGTGGCATTAAAAAATTATTTTATATGCTTTATAAAACCATTAAAAAATTATCTCAAATAAAATTTTAATATTTATTTATTTAATATTTTAAATTTTAAATTCTTTAAAAAATCAGTAATATTAATTTCTCTAAAATAAAATATATCTTCACATATTATTAAAATAAAAAAAATACTATATGATTAAAATTCTCTTTAATTATCATGAAAAATATAGTAATATTGTTACCTCATTTTAGTTGTCATAACTGATATCTGATGCAATAATTATATTTGTATATCATTATTAGTCTTATTGGAAATCAGTGAAGGGGGCTTTTAAATTTCCATATAATTATTTTCTATTTGTTGTAATTTTAAATTTTAATGTTTACTATAATAAGTTTTAGGGTATTTACATAAATATCATTAAATTCTAATTTATTGCCTAGCTCATACTTTAAATTTTATTTTTTAAAACCCTAGTACCTAATCATATTAAAATTTATCCATAAAATTTTATTTTTAGTTTAAATAAATTAATATTAATAATATTTTAATATGATTTAAAGATCATGTTATTATATAAATAAATATAAAAATTTAAATGTTATATATATATATATATATATATATATATATATATATATATATATATATATATATATATATATATATATATATAACCTCTTCAATTTTATGATAAATACTTTTATCATATTATTTACTTATCATTTTCCTTTACTATTTTATTTTATATATTTCATGGATTTTACCTATTTAATTGTGTGCATGAAGATTCGTAGAGATATATCTTAAATTTTAAGTCTTAGTTTTTACAAAGATCCAATACACACATAGATAATAAAAATAATAACAATTAATTTTTTTTGGGAAAAAAAGAACATGAAAAAAAATCACGAGGATTAGCCCAAATGAAATAATTTAATTTGTTACAAAAATTTGCTTTCTCGCTCAATTAAAGAAGATGAGATTACAAGTTTGTATTTATGTAAACTTGAGGGAGAATGTTAGAGATATAACAATTAGATGATGTTAGTCGAGCAATGATGATTAGATAATGACAATTAGATAATGATAGTTAGAAGATGATGATAGTTGGGTGATGATAGTAAGATATTTGAAGTCGGACGAAGTTCTTGGTAGTTTGATGACGATAGTCGATAGTCAAGCGATTGAGGTCATACAATAGAAGCCAATCGACAATGATTTATAATTGAATGATCATAGTCAAGCGTGATGACAATCAAGTGATAGTTGTGGTTTGCAGTGACTGGCTGCTTTAGAGTTTTTAGTGCTCTAAGCTCTCTCTTGACTTAATTCTAGGTTCCTCTTATGTGGAGAATAGTGCTTTATTTATAATACTTTTAATGTGAGCATTTTATAAATTTAGTTCAAATTTCAAAACACTTAACGAGACAATTCATATTAAATCTTTTAATAATAAATTATTTATTCAGCATTCATGCATTGTAATGTCCTCGGAATCAAGTTATCTTGAGCTTGTTGGATTTGTCTCGTTGAATCACTCATTTTGACTATAAGAATGCAAAATTCCTAGCTCATTTGGTCATCCAATTAATGTCCCAAAACTTTAAACTATTATTCAATCACTTGATTGAGCTTATTGGACTTGGATCAAATTATCTTTACTGTTATTGGATTTATTTCATCAAGAGGCTCGATTTTACTATAAAATTAATGAAATCAATATTCGAAGGATTCAAAATTTAATTTGAAAAACTTTCAAATATTGCATTAAGATTCATACTGATCAAAGTAAAATTTTTAAAGACATAAATTAATATTTTAAGAATATAAAAAATTACAATTGCATCATAAAAATAAAAAATAAAAAATAAATTTATTTTTGCTAAATTAAATCGTGGAGTTATAAAACCTAAGGAATAAGGATTTAGGTCAGCGTTCATCAAGTTTGAATGTTGACTGCAGATGACCACTTGAAAAAAATATAACATCTATGTTAAGAAACATTACAGAAATTCTTCTTCTTTTTTTTTTTTAAAGAAAAATTCATAGCGTTGAATTTGCATAATTTAGAAGATTAAGGCTTTGTTTGTTTTTTTGGTGTTTTTGTAAAAGACAATTTTAAAAAATATTAGTTTAGAAAATGGAGTTTTCTAACGGAGAAGCATATATAAAAAGCTTTCTCAAAACTACAGAAAAATGAAAAAAAGGAGTTATTGGGAACATGATTTGACGAACCAAACAACACAAAAAAAAAATCCTCCGTTTTCGGAAACGGAAAAGGCAAAAAAAAAAAAAAACGCTCAAACAAACAAAGCCTAAATAGCTTTGAACTGATTTTCTTCTAGACCAACATATAAGCGGAAAATTGTTAGAAGGATTTTATAGCATCAAAGTTAAAATGATAAATATAAATTAAGCAATTTTTTTATATTTAAGAAATTCAAAGCTTTTTTTTTTCGCATGGATTTAGAATAAAAAAATTAATATATTAGCTTTGGATAAAATTCAGTATGTATAGATAAAAGTTGCAAAAAATTAGAACTTTTTATGTGAAAAATCCTAAATGAGAAAAACTAAGGGGGCCTGACCCATTTACAATAACTCACTAAACAATCAAAGATATAAAAACTTATACATAATTTAGTGAAAATGAAATTATATGTAATTTAGTATAATTATTTCATTTCTCTTCTTTGAGTTAAGAACAGCAGGTGCCCAAAAGCGGACTATTAGGATCAACAATAAAATACTTGGCCTCTACACAAATAATTATTTTCATACAGATTAAGATGAGATGACACATAAGCAAAAATAATAATTTAATTCTTAAATAAATCATGAATTTAATTATCTCAATTTTTAGATAGCATCTAATGTATAATACTTTACTTATATGTATAAATATATGGGTCAACATACATAAATTTCATGATATTGTATACTCATATAGCCACCTTCGATATTTAACAACTAGCTAGCTGATCATGACAGAAGAACTCATCCTCAAGAAGGGCCCATATTTGGAACTCTCCTAACGATACAATTTGTTTGGAACTCAAAATGAACTCTCTCAAAGTAATCAACAAGCACTACTCATTTAGGGCGTACCATGGAATTCATCTTGTGTGCGGAGAATCGAGAATTCCTCATCATGCTAGTAACTCACCACATGCCTAGACTACCACCTTAATCACTCGATTGCTCCTCCTGAGAATGACCTTAGGCACTCGCTCCCTCCTAGAGAGCTCTTCCTCACCAGACTCAACTATAAGATCACTCAAGGGACCCTTAGCTTACCTTGCCATGACCATTCACTCGCCTCTCTCTCCTATGGCAATCCAAGAGCTCACACAAAAATTGCTCACAAAGCTTGCAAGCACACCATTCACCGGTCCCCTTTCATTCCAATACTAGCTCACAACACTTGCCCGAGGACACTTGCCCATGTCTACTCAATACTACTGGACTCCCTGGAAGTAACTCGATGAAGCTCTCCGACCTCGTTGTCTTTTAGACAATCGGGAGGGGACAAATGTCTAGAGTAACATATAGCATTGTATGAATATGATGAGTAGAACTATATTTTTAACTTTTTTTCTATGTGATCTTTCATATAGCTCTTATAACCCTATAAAAAAAGAATGATGATGAATAATCTGAAGACTTTAAGATATTTTTTGACTTGTAATAAATACTCTATCAGTTTTAAATCTATAGTTTTTCTTGATCATTCTATACCACTTTTCTATACTCTCCTCACCCTCTTCATTCTCACATGTTCAACACATCAATTCGTGGGCTCCCTCGTTAGGCTTGCAAGCTAGTAAATAAGAGTATCATTTACACATAAATTTGAAACCAACATATCTTTATCAAATATCATGAATATAACATTTTATTTCTTAATATGTTTACTCAGTTAGTGAGAGATAACTAATCTTTATATTTAGTAAATAGTCCCTTTGCCAATGCCCAAAGCAAGAGAAGCAGGTAACATGCAGTGCCCTACAAAACAAGGAATTTCCGTACAATAATAATATTAAATAAGGAACCTCTGAATCAATAATGGAGTACTAAATTTACTAAATATTTACAGCATTTATTATACAAATCTAGCTTGCTCTCTACTTCACTCTCCATGATATCACATGTGAGAGTCACGTGGAATGATTTAACAAAATAAAAAATAAATAAAAATTTAATTTTTGGGTAATGAATGATGTAAATTTGAAGAAAATACAAATTAATATTATTTATGTTTGATTTATATTTTATTATACTAAAATTGAATAATAATTGAAATTTATTATCATCAAAGGCATCAATATATATTTTTTTGATTGATAGCTTCAATTATATATATTAAAATTTATGATTTTTATATTTCAATATTATTTAATCATTATGAAAGTAAATTATATATTGTTGATATTTTAATCTTATTTAATCATTATGAAAGTAAATATAGTTTAATATAAATGAAATTTAATCTCAATTTTTATTACTTAAGCTAATTAAAATATACTTAAATTAGTACTTTTTGCTTCTTAAAAATTTGAATGAGATAGTATAAATTTAATATAAATAAGATTTAATTAAATAATTTTGATAAAAAAAAACAATTATATATATATATATAATTATTTCCATATCTTGTTTGGCCCCATAAATGTAACCTACAAATGATTGATTTTATTGGATTATTTACTCTGTGAGTGACATCAAAGTCTTACTGATAAGCATAGTTCGAGCCTTAAGAGTCCCAAAGAAATTATATTTGTTATGTTCAATTTTGCTCCCGGCTCTGCTAGGGTTTCGCCTTTCCGTGTCGGCGGTGGTTGCTGATGCTCGGCCGCGTTGTCTTCCGTCCAGTTTCTGCAGGGGAGTTTTCTCTTCTCTGTTTTTATAAATTTTGCTTTCCTCTCGCTGTTTTTTGACCCGGGCATCTCCTCCGACCCTTTGCAGCTGGATTGCTGTTCGTCGGGTTGAGGACCCTGGTTTTTTGGATAGCTCGCTTAAATCTAGGTCTTTTGTTGAGGCTCTCTCTGGTTCTTCCTCTCCGGAGCTTTTTCCTGATCATCGTCATGGATCGTTCCGAGGTTTACCTTCTTTGTGGATTTCTGAGGCTGAAATTTGTGCGCTTTCTGTGCCTTTCCAATTCGCCTTAGTTGGTTTTTTCCCCACGCGACGCCCGTCGCTGGATGCCATTCGGAAAATTTTCTTTGCTCTCAAACTCAAAGCCGAATTTTCTGTCACGGTTATGGATCAGACACATGTTTTGATTAAATTGTCTAATGACCTTGATTACAGCCGTGTGTTTTGCCATCGATCTTATATGGTGAACAACTGTTTTATGAAAATTACGAAGTGGTCGCCTCTTTTGGATATTGGCTGTGAATCGCCGGTCATTCCAATTTGAGTATCTTTTCCTAAATTGAGACCTCACCTCTTTACTCCCCGCATCCTTCACGCTTTAGGTTCTATGTTCGGTAAACCCTTGAAGGTGGATTCGGCAACTTCTGTAGGATCTAGACCCTCTCTTGCGCGTGTTTTAGTCGAGCTGGATGTTACTAAAATCTATCCGACACAAGTTTGGCTAGGTCCTGAGGAGTCTGGGTATATCCAAAAAGTGCAATTAGAAAGTTTTCCTGAATTTTGTGAGTCCTGCAAGTGTCTTGGCCATATTAAGGGTCATTGTGCCTCCCCTGCTTTGCCTATTTTTAACTCTAAGCCACCCCCCGCTGAGAATATTAAACCTCTTGTTGATGGTGTTGTTGCTGAGAACCAAAACATGGCTGAGAATGAGTTGATTAGAAATCCTGTAAGTGTGGTGCCTCCTCTGGCGTCGGTCTCTTTGCAGGTAAATGAGGTTATGTCTACTGTTGAGCTGGTTGTTTCGTCTCCTGCTGTGAAGGCCCCTGTTGTTCATGAGGAGGTATTGGCTGAGCCTCCCCTTATTCATGTTTTGTTGCCTCTGGAGTGTGAGAATATATCGAATGTTGAGGTGAATCCTAATAATGAGGAGGGTGTTGTTGTGGCTGTGGCTGAAGGTTCAGTTTCTCCTCTACCTGGCGTCGAGGCTTTGTCTATTCCGTTTGTGACTGTGGTGAATGTTGAGGATTGTGTGAGAGTGGATAATATGCAGAATAATCCCGTGTCCACTAATTCTTTAGTTGATGTCCCTATCAATTTGGTCGATACGTTTTCTATGGTCAATCGGTTGGGGGATAATTCTGGATTTGATATTATGAACCATATGGATTGGTTGCATGGCTCATCTGAATTTGAATCTGAGTCCGATTTTTTGGAGTGTGATGTGCCCTCTCCGGATTTTTGCGGTGGTTCAGACCCTGGAAATGATTTTAATCTAGTTCGTGATAGGCCGATTATTTCGGTAGCATCTCGTGGTAGATTTCGTGGAAGGGGACGGAGGAGAAGATAATTTTCTGGATGGCATTGTTGCTGGTATTTCTTTGTGGGAATTTGGCTATGCTCTCTATGCTTTCTGGATGTGGAGTTTTGGTTGGATGTATGAAATGTATTGATTGGGGCGTTCATATTGTGATGGCATTTATTGGGTCCCTTCGTCCCTTCGTTTTGCCTGCTAGCCTGAATTGGACGATGATGATGCTCACTTTTGCAGGCCCCTTGGACGGTCTTCGGGCAACCAGGGTTCCTCCATTTTTTCGTGCGAAATTTTATACCTGAGTCCTTTTCTTATGGCTTGGGAGCTGGGTATTGTCTCGCTGCAGGTTTTGGATCTTTTGGTGCTGACTCTTATCAAAGCTTTCCTTCAGTTCGTTCAGCTGCTGCTTGCTTTCAAGACCTTCTTTTGGTGCTTCTTTCCACAGTTTTGGTTACTTTTTCTGCTCTTCAATTGTATTGGGTGATTTAGTTGGGGTTTTTTTTTTTGACCCTCATTAGGTTTTGTTTTTTGCTTATGGTGGGTAGCTTTTTTCTTTTAATTTTTTCTCTCTTTTTTTATTAATATATGGGCTTAGGCCCCAATTTTTCAAAAAAAAAAAAAATAAAAAAAAAAAAGTTCGAGCCTTAAGAGAAAATGAAAAAAGAGAGAAAAAGAGAAGTACTGAGGATCTTATTAAACTTTATTGTAAACAATTATATATATGATTGATGCGACATGAATTTGTTTGATTCAGCTAAACTTATACTTTGATCCTATATTTATAATTTCAAGTTTTCGAGGTTCAATGCTTCAAAAAAGACTAATATTGATGCATCACCAAAAGATACATCTAATCAAACAAAAATCTGGATGCAAGAATGTGAATTAGAAGCTTTGATGACTGATTTTGGTTCCATTTAGACTATGGTTTTAGCAAACTTATTGTCAAAACGAATATATTGATTAGACGATCCCAACACCCAAAAAAAAAAAAATCACTTACATTTGAGTCTAAATGAACATAAATAAAGTACTTGAGACAGTTGAAAATTTCATGATAATATTTAAAGGATAAAATGATCTTCAACTTCTACATGTTTAAAGTCAAAATGAGTATCTCAATGAGGGAAATCTAAAAATTTCAGTATCTTTCAATTCTAATGTCATTAAGACACAACTTGAGTGCAAAAAATAATCGTAATTTATGCTCACCCTTTGACCCCCTATTTATAGTTTTGGGTTGGGGCTTGAGCATTGCAAAAGTAATATATATATATATTATATATGGTTGCAAAAGATGACTGCGTCTTTTTTCTCGCTCGCTCTAGGGTGTGCTAGGGCTTCTGTAATACCACGATCTGCTCCAGAATCGTCCAGGACGATCTGGGATCGTCCTGGGACGATCAGTGAAGTTCAGCTCCAGAATTTGCCCAGTTTTGCTCCAGGTGATGTTCTGCAGGCATCGTCCAGGCCGATTGGAGACATCGGCCAGGCCGATTGGCACTGTAGAAAATATCGTCCAGACAACAGCCCTGAGTGGAGACCAGGCCGATCCATTTGGTCGGATCGTCCTGGGACGATGTTGCGATCGGCCGGGCCGATCTGTGTATTATAAAGCTGATTTCAGCTCATTTGAAGAGAGAGAAAATCAAAAATAAATATCTGATTTACTGTTCTGAGGAGAGAGAAAAAGAAGATTTTAGAAAAGTTGATTTCGGGAAGACGCGGAGCCGTTTTCGTTCGAAGTGACTGTTGAGGAAATTGCTGTGCACGAGGTAAGGCACATTCCGACTTTCTCAATTTTCAGAACCGTCGAGTTTGGCGGTATTATCTGTCCGGAATTGATTTTTATTCGTGATTTTCGTCCGTATCTTTTTACCGGTTCAGTTTTTACCGCGTAAGTTTCTGTATATCGTTGCTGTGCCGGGTGTGCACGTTTTGACTATATTTTGAAGATTTTTGTCCGGGTGTTTTTGATTCGACTGTGTTTTTAGTCGACCGGATTTTTCTGTGAAATTGGAATTTATCTGTGCAATAGAATAAATGTTCTGAAATGTTGATATCTATATTCTGTGCGAATTTGGTAAATTTTGATTTTCAGGAAAATTGTGTAAATTCTGTATACTGCCGTTGTGCTGCCCGATTTTTGGGTAACTTCTGATTTGTCCGGATTTTCTCTGAATTGATATGCTATCTGTATATGCTATAAAAAGGGAGTTATAAGGGGCCTGGATCCTATGAGATTCAGTTAGTGTCTGGGAATTCTGAAATGAGCTCAATATGAAATCTGATATCTGTTCTGTTCCGGATCCGAGGAAATCTGTTTAGGTGCTATAAGCACTATATATGTATTCTGGTGCTATAAGCACATCTGATCTGATTCTGGTGCCGTGAGCACAAAAGGGAGGCAAAAGGGGCCTGGATCCTATGAGATTCAGTCAGTGTCAGGGAATTTAGCTATGAATTACATAATATCTGATATGTGATATTCTGATATGATCTGTACGATTCTGATTCTGTTATCTGATATGCCTGATCTGTTCTGTTTCTGATTTGATACGACTTCCGTTTCTGTACAGTTCTGTTTGATGTGATATCTGTCCGAATCTGTTTTGATTTCTGTACGGATTTGTCTGATGTGTTGGTTTTGCGATTCTGAGGATTTTGATTGGAGGTTTGTTGCTTTACTGAGCGGTTGAGCTCACCCTTGCTTTCTGGTGGTTTTCAGGTTCTGGGAAAGGGAAGGAAGTCCAGGACTAGATTTCAGAGTCTGATCAGTTTAGGTACTTTTGTACTTTTGATTTTTGTACAGTCATGGCTTTTCTGTTCTGTATTTCTTTCTGTTGAAAGCCATGTACTGTTCTGTAGATGATTATTTTGAGGAAATGAAATCAGATAGATGTTTAGTTCCGCTGCATTTGATGTTTTAGTAGCTCTGTGTTTGTTTGTCTGTTGAATTAAATATTTGGAAGATTCAGTTCCGAACCAAATTCCAAAGCTAGATCCTGGTTAGCTATTCTCGTCGCGATCCGGCGCGGGCGGGATCCGTCTCGTCTCGGGTCGGGTCGTGACAGCTTCGCACTAGCCGCCCCTTCCGGCATCTCATCCCTTGCGGTGCTAGCTGCTTCCTTTCCTGCTACAGGGAAGTTCTCCTTCTTAGATATGGTTTTTATGGCTCCTCGTTTTCATGACCCTAGATTTTTGGAATGCTTCGTCTTCTCTCTCGTTTAAAGATGCACTTTCTGGTTCTTCCCCTCTTTATGGTGGTTTTCCCGAGCTCAAGGTTTCTTCTCATCGGGGCTTGCCGGAGCTGTTGATTTCCGATGCAGAAATCGCAGCGTTGGCGGCACCGTTTGAGCTTGCTTTGGTTGGTAAATTTCCTGGTCGGAGACCATCGCTTGAAGCAATTAGAAGTTTTTTCTTTAAGCTTAAACTTAATGGAGAGATGTCGGTGACTGTTTTGAATCAGCGTAATTTCTTGATAAAACTTTTTAACGACCTGGATTACTGTCTGGTCTTTGCTCATAGATCTTATTTTGTTAGTAATTGCTTCATGAAATTGATTAAGTGGTCTCCTACGTTGGATGTGGATGCTGAATCCCTTATTATCCCCATCTGGATTTCATCCCTAACTTACGACCTCATTTGTTCGCTCTGCATATTCTTCATGGTTTAGGTAAAATTTTTGGTAAACCCTTGAAGTCGGACAATGCGACCATCTCTGGTTCGCGTCCATCTGTTGCTCGTGTTTTAGTTGAGCTTGATGTGTCCAAGCAGTTTCTGGACAAGATTTGGATTGGTTCGGATAGTGTGGGGTATGTTCAATCTGTCATTTTTGAAGACTTTCCTGAGTATTGTGCGCATTGTTTAGCTTTGGGCCATTCTAAAACGAGTTGTAAAATTCTTAATCCTAGCCCTGTCACCTCTGCTTTGCCTCCTCCTTCTCAGTCGTTGAGGGTTGATTTAGCTGTTGTACACTCATCTGATCCTGGTTTTATCTCTAATGCTAAGGAGGGAGGTTTAGGTGTTGACTCTATTGGCTCGGGTAGAGTCTCTCCTAACCCTCTGGTTGTCCCGGATTTGAATGATGTTGAGCCTACTAATGTTAATGTTCTTGAGCCTTTGGGTCAGGTTTTAAAACCGCTTGCAGTGCCTTTTGATAATGTTGTAGTTAATCCTGCTGTGGTTGGACCTACTATCGTTGGTGCACCTGTTGTTGTGGTTGCTAATACGAATATGGGGTCTGTGGGTAGCCTGGGTGTTGTTGAGCTGGATGTTTGGGAATTTCTAGTAATGGTGCCTTGCTCAGTTGTGGTCTTAATTCTTTGCCGGAGTTAAGTGAATCTTGTGTTTTGAATAAAAATGTTGCTCCTTCAATGGTTGTTGAGCAATCTGAACCCTCTGGATCTATGATGGATTTGTCCCCTGCTTCTCAGGTTGGTGCCTCGTTGGTTAATTTGGAAGTGGCTGATGTTCATAATTCTTTTGTTGATGTGCCGATGAACTTAATTTAACCTCAAGCCCTGGTTATTCATGTGGGGAACGATTCCGGTATGGATGTGAGGAAGCATTTAGATTGGCTTCATGTTTTGTTTGATTAGGAGTCCGTTTCCTCTTTTGAGTCGAGTGGGGCAGACGATCCTGGTAATCCTTTTGCTTTGTTGTCTGATACACCGGTTGTTTCTCGTGCCTATCGTGGTAAGGCCCGTGGTAGGGGCGGACGTCGTCGGTAATGGCGTGGCTTTTGTGGTGGTTTCTTCTTGTTGCAATTTTTTGGATTGCATTTTTCTGGGGTTGTGCTTTGGCTGGTGTTGTTGTTTTGGTGGTGAGGGTGGTTATCTTTGCATTTGTCCGAGCTCTCTGTTTGTTCTTCGTTTGGCCGGGCAATGATGTGGTTGGGGCTCGCTTGCCCTCTGGCTGGCCCATGACAACCTTTGCTGTTGGCGTGCTGGTGCGTTTCTTCATCAAATTGGATGGTCCAGGCTTGGCTTAAGGGTAGCTGGTAGTCTCGACCTTTAACTGAGCCCTCTTATTATGTAATTTTGTTCACTTGCTCGTCGTGTCGTGTCTTTGAATGTTGTACTTTGTACTGTTTTTTATTTTTTTATTTTGTCTGGAATAAAATTTCTGGTTAAAAAAAAAAAAGTAAAATACATATATGCCTATACAAAAATTGAAAGAAAAATATGAAACCAAGCTCAATTAGAACGTCAAATTTGTAAAAGTCATCCGCCAAATAATCTTCGTGGCCGGGCTTGACATGAATAAATGAATGAACAACCGAATAAGCATATAGATAGCTTAAACTGAAACGGGCTAACTTGACTTTAATTAAATTTCCGAAATATTTGGTTATATAAAATATAAGACAAGAAATAATAAGCACCATTGAAATAATTAGGCATGAAATAAAATAGGACGATTAATAATTTATTTGGATTAAAATTTATTCTCTTTATTATATAATTAAAAAAATTTCATTAGTTTTAAATGTTATGCATGTAATTACTCCTATTTTTAAATATATTTGCTTCCAAATTAGTACACTGTACTAATATCAAATAAATTCAATAATTTTACAAATACAATTTCTATCAAAATATTATTACATATTTAGCAGCAAAATATAAATTATAATTTCTAAAAAACATTTTAATAAAAATACAATATAAATATAAAAAATATAAATATAAATTTAAATGTCAAATTTAACATGTACTGATGTACAGGACAACACAACTCCCTGTGGAAAATCTTGCCTCCTAATAAATTCGCCACCTTCTTGTGATGTCATTGATATTTTCAAAATGTTGTTGGCCTTTAAATAGCTGAAATTTGTAAGATATCAGCATTTAATTCTTAGATGTTTGTCCAATATGGACTGTCGTACATTTAATTTGGTCAAATAAAAGAAATAAAAAATTGAGAAATTATGCGTATTTGATGTATTTTTAAAAACATTAGTGTGTTATTAAATTTTTAATATCAAATTTATTGGGTGTCAAAATATTTATGGCAGTAGAGAGATAAAATTTAACGTCTTAATTTTATATGAACATCTAACATACATACATCATAGGAAAGTAGTAGTTTATCCTTTTTTCTCCGATAGGGTTTTTTCCCTCGCGACGGCGGCGTGCCGCTCTCCGCTCGGGGCCGTGGCGTTGGCTTCCAGGGAAGTTTCCTTTCTTCTTTCCTCTGGTTTTGTATTGTCTCTGAGATTTTGTTGGTGGTTTGCTTTCCGGCATGCGCCGGATGGCCCCGAAACTTGTTGATCATGGATATTTAGGGGTTTCGTCTTCCTCTCGGTCTTTTCTTCAAGCTTTATCGGGATCTTCCTCTAGTAATGAATTTTCTAAACTTAAGGTATCGTTTTTTCGCGGTATGCCTTCCTTGTGGATTTCGGATGATGAAATCATGGCTTTGGCTACACCTTTTCAGTTTGCTCTTGTTGGTTTTTTTCCTACGAAACGCCCGTCTCTTAAATCAATTCGTAAATTCTTTTTTTAATCTTAAGCTTACTGGTGATGTGTCGGTAACTTTGCTGGATTCGTCCCATGTGTTAATCAAACTAGAACAAGATTTGGACTATTGTCGAATTTTCTGTCATAGATCCTATTTGGTTTTCAATTGTTTTATGAAAATTACAAAATGGTCTCCCTTTGTTGAAATTGGGGTTGAATCTCCTGAGATTCCGATCTGGGTCTCTTTCCCCTCAAGGCCGCATCTTTTCTCTCCTAAAATTCTGCATGGCTTAGCTTCCATCTTTGGTAAGCCTCTCAAAATTGATACGGCTACGGCTGTGGGCTCTAGACCATCTTTAGCTAGGGTTTTAGTTGAATTAGATATTACTAAATCTTATCCTGATCGTATTTTGCTGGGTTCTGAAAAGCTTGGATACGTGCAGCACGTTGTCATGGAAGAATTCCTTATTTTTTGTAGTGCTTGACATTATTTCGGTCATGCTGTGGGTGAATGTAGAAATAAAGCTATTGTTTTAGATGCTTCCATTTTACCTAAAACTGTAGCGCCTAATGCTAAAACTGTTTCACCGATTTTTGTGGAGCCGTTGGATGGAAATCAAGATGCTGTGACTGTGCCTACTTTGGTGAATTTTGATTTAGCTAGAGAAGAATCGGTCGTTCCTAACATTGGCATTGTTGATTCTGAACTTGTTTCTAAAATTTTATCTCCTAATGCTTTGCCTTTCATACCCCGTGCTTTGGTTGCTAATCTGGAGGGGTCGTTGGGAAATCCTGTGTTAACTGATTCTATTACGGAAGAAATTGCTGTTGTTAACCCTTATGTGAATATTTCTATGGATGCTGGGTGTTTGGTGAATCCGATGGTTTCTAATCCTTTGCTGGGTGGTGAGGCGATGCAGCCTAATGTTTCGGTGGAAACTGTTCCTGTGAGTGTTGAGCATGTTGAACCGATTCAGAACTCTTTGCTTGCTGCGATGCCGGCTGGTAATCAGGTTGAATTTTCGGATGTTCAAGGCAATTTGGATGTTTCTCAAAATTTGGTTGATGTTCTTGTTAATGTACTCGCTACCAATTCATTAATGCTGAAGGTGGGTGGTAAGGCTGGTGTGGACGTTAGATCACATGGTGATTGGATGCATAATTCGTCGGAATGTGATTCTGATTCCTATTCAGATCCTGGAATGGAGTATAAAATGGTTCGTGATAGACCAATTTATGGTTCTTATCGTGGAAAATTTTGGGGTAGAGGTGGCAGAAAAAGATAATTCGGTCTTGTCGTTGGATCATTTTGATTTTCGTTTCGTTTGTTGGTTGTAGGGTAATGATGTGGCTGGGGCTCGTGTCCTCGTCGCCTCCTTGTGGCAACCTCTACTGGATGGTCCTTGCGCGGTCTCGAGGATACTGGTATCCTCGGTCGTCTGCTGAGCCCCCGATTGTTTTGGGGATTTTTTAGCTTTTCTCCTGGTTATTTTTTAGCTTTTAGAGGTTTTTGCCTTTTTTGGGGCTTTGACTTTTTGTCTGTTGTTGTATCTGGCCTTTTGGGATTATTAATATATTTGTGTTTTTGTTTAAAAAAAAAAATCTAACATACATACATATACAAGAGAGGTGTATGAATTATAATAGACAAGTGATTAGATTTGTCTAGTCTAAAATTAAAAATTCAACATACATATGGGTGGAGGGGGGCATAATTAGTAGATATTGGGTTCGTTATATTTGTCTCGTCGAGAAGGTTGATTTGATTATAAGCATTTCAAATTTGGAGATTATTTGACTATTCAATTAATGTCATGAAGTTTTCACTTATAACTGAGCTCATTTGAACTCAAAAATGGTCAATTTTTATATTGTTGGGTTTTTCATGTTGAGATGTTCAGTTTGATTGTAAATTTGTTGAAATTAGATTTAGGATAATCCTGAATTTAATTTTGAAAGTTTTAATTTAAATATGCTTTGACATTCGTGCACGATCAAGCGGATTTTTTATTAGTACATTAAGATAACTCATAATATATATTTATATTTTTCTTACCAATTGAAACCCAACATATAAAGTCAAATAAAGTGAATAGGACAATAGAAAAATACAAAGAAGTTAGTGCCAATTAATTTAATTCAAAAAACTCATAAAAATTATTATCAAAGTTTTAAAATTGAATATCATCTATTTCAAAATTTATAGTTCAACATATAATATTGTAATAAATAAAACAATACAAAGGACATTAGTACCTCAATTATAAGTGTGTCCTTATAAGTTGGATGGATCATCATAAAATGGTTACTTTAATAAAATTTTCTCTTTATCTCTCTTTTATAAATGAGCCTTTATTTTAATAGAAATAATTTTCTATTCATTTTTCATATGTTGCATAGGGTTTTTATTATCATTTATTATTCATAAGAACCATGCATAATATGTTTGGTATGTATACACTAATTTGACAATTCTTCAATAGAATTTGAAATTTTGCTTTCTTGGATAACAATTATTAGGAACAGTAATAAACGACCCAACCCACCAATCTAATCTGAACCTGACTCAAAATATCTAGGTTCGGATTAGCCTGCTTAATAAATGGGTTAGCCTCAGGTTAAGTTTTCTGAGTCATTTATTAAATGGGTCAAATTTTGGTTGACCCACGAGCTCATTTTAACCTGAAAATGATTCGTTTAATCAATTTTTTTCTTAATTTTTTTTTAATTTGTGGGTAAAATCTTCTTATTTTTTTTATCAAATATCATAAACTTTATAGTTAATAATTTATAAAAAAAATAATCAAAACGGGTTAATGAGTCATGTTTGAGTCATTCGAGTTGCCAGTGGGTCATATTCGGGTTAATATTTTTTGCTCGTTAATTGAACGAGTTGGGTTCAAGTTGAGTGGATTTATGTCAAGTCAACTTCGATTTGGACTGAGCTTGACCTGTCAACCCGTTTTGACATTCAATCATCACTGTATTAGCTATGCTAGATGCTTTTTTTTTTTGTTTCAAAAATTTTCTGAGTTATTCTAAGCCCTATTATTTCGTAAACTTATAATGCTCTTTTTATTTATAGCTTTTTGCTAGTTATGTTTTTTTTTTTTTTTTTTTGATAATTGATGCCTGTATCATCCATACAAGAAAAAAACATCAATCACACCTAAGATTAATGATAAAATAGGACAAATAATAATAGTTACATTAGAGAAAATAATGCCAAACCAGATTTTGATAATTGATATTAAAACCAATGGCTATGATCAACAATCATTATGAGGAAAGTTTCACTGATTTTTTTTCCTTAATATCTCATTATTATTTTTCATTTGGTTTGTTTTTTTAATATTTCCTTACTTTGTTCCTTTGTATCCCATCCAAAATTATTATGCATTTAGTATCCCATCCAAAATTATTATGCATTTAAATAGTGATTAAATGAAATATGATTTATTATAATGGTAATTTCTCATGTCTAAATACATTTTATATTAAAATGGAATACTAAATAGAAAATTTAAATTAAGATATTTTGTTTATAAATTGATCAAAATAAATTTTATTTGGAATCATAAAATAAATAATAAATAATTATAATTTATATTTTGCTTACCTCAAAATAAATCTAATGTTTTTATAATTTACACTACATGAAAATCACTCATTACTGTCGGATATGTTGCGAACAATTTTCATGTAAATTTCAGAGGGAAAATATTCCTCCGAAATAAACCGTGCAGGAAAAATTTCGAAAAAAAAAACCGCTCAAGTTAAATAGAAAAAAAGCCCCACGAGCCCTGCTCGTAGTTTCCCATTGAAAAATTGTCAGAAAAGAGTGATTTTCTTGTAATGATTTTCGTCATAAAAATAATTAATCAATATATCTTGGCTCATTTCCTAAAGTTAAATAAGCATGCTATATATATATATATATATATATATATATATATATATATATATATATATATATATATATATATATATATATATATATATATATCATAAAAAAATCAGGTCGATCATGCACAAATCTCAATGCATTCTTATTGGACAAATATTTATAATTAATGCTTAGTAGTTGAATCATTTTCGCTAGGTCTTCAAACCCTCTAATTACGTAAAACTCCCTCACTCTACTGTCATTAATTTTCCATCCCGCAATTATATATATATATAATTTATGGAATCAACTTATTTTGTAGTTTTAATCAATTAAAGGAAATAACATTTCATTATTACTAATTATTAATTATTTATGCCATTATTGACTCTGAAAAAATATATAAATATATATAGTTTCCTATTCACCTGAAGATTAGGTGCTGAGCTGACTTCTTTGCATTAACCCAGCGACCAAAGGCCACACGCAAGCCATGGCCTAAAGCCACATGCACGTGGTAAGGTCTTCCCACCATGAAAGCAATAACAAGTAACGACACGACTTAGATATCCTAATTATTAATTATGAAGCTTAATTTAATTTATAATAGAGAATTATAATAAGGATAAGCTTAATTTAAATTATTTAATTATTCATTAATTTCCTCATTGATTGATGCATTTTGCTAAATTATTAAAATTCATTGCACGTGAACTTGAAATTGTGACTTTGAGGATTATTTAAATAATATATTTTAAAAATAATTTGTATTTGTTGTTAAGTATGATTGTGTAGTAAATTATACTATATAACATGTGAAAAGCTTATTAAAGATTAGGCAGTATGAAAGTCAATAGTAGATATGTGATCATAATTGGTTGCTCTTATCTAAGAATAAAGATCAATATAATGTAAAGACCTAAATTATAGAATACGTCGTTATCGGTGGCCAAGTTGTGAGGAATATGGTGGCATTCGAAAGATGGCTACTTTTTTAATAGAAATGAGGTGTTCATAGATCGAAAAATGGCAGACGTATAATGACTAAATTTTAGAGAAATTTATTACTAATTATAGAGGATGATTATTAGATATATCATTATAAGTTATTGTAATATATTATTATTATAAATTATTTAAATATATAATATCATTACAACAACAACAACATCAAGCCTTTGTCCCACTACGTGGGGTCAACTACATGAATCTTTTTTCTTCATTGTGTCATGTTAAAAGTCAATTTCTTGTTTAAATATAATAAAAAAAGATCATTTCTAATATTTTATAACCAAGTCTTTTTAGGTCTACCTCTATCTTTTTTAACATAAGTCAAATCTAATACTCCTATTTTTCTAATTTGGTCATCATAAGGCCGCTGTTTTATGTGACTAAACCATCTTAGACTCTATCTCTAATCTTATCTTCCACTAGAGCTACTCCAATCTTTTCACGTATATGCTCATTTTGTATACTATCTCTAAGAGAAAAGCCACTCATCCACCTGAGCATCCTCATCTCTGCAACGCTTAACTTAGTATTATGCTTCTCTTTTAATGGCCAAAATTCGACATCATAAAGCATTGTGGGTTTCTCCACCATCTTTTATATATATATATATATATATATATATATATATATATATATATATATATATATATATATATATATATATATATATATATATATATCATTATGAGTATATATATTATTATTTTATAATATATATACATGTCTTAGGGATATACACAAAAATCAAGCATCCATTGAAGAAGGGTCTTCACATGGATCTTCTCAACAATCAAATTTTAGTTTGTGGAGTCAGATTGTAGAAGGAAAAGAGAATGAGAGGATTATGAGTTGGGCGCATAGAATATAGCATATGATGCATCATCCTCTCATGCATCTTATTCTCGCGGCGCATAAAATATGGTTGAAGAGGTGTTAAGAAAACCGATGACCACATTGACTTAATAGATAAATGATCACATGAGTGCAATGCAAGTTATGATGAAAGCAATGCCCCAAAAACTAGGGGTGTCAATTTAGGGTCACGGATCAAGTCCGGTCAAACCCGAAATTGAGCGGTACTATTCGGGTCAACCTGAACCCGACCCGTTTCTATAAACGGATCAGTTTTCCGAACCCGAACCCGACCCGCTTCTGGTTCGGGTCAACCCGACCCGACCCGATTCAGACAAAAAACTGCTAGTTTTCGGATCCAAAAAATGGCCAAACTTAGCTTTTCGGGTCAAGAACGGATAAAAAACGGGTCAATCTCGGATTCCCGGGTCAAAACGGGTTTTCGGGTAAAAACGGATCATTTTCGGGTTGATGGGTCAACCTGAACCCGACATGATTTTTAAAACGGGTCAAATTATTGAACCCGAACCTGACCCATTTTGATTTCGGGTCAACCCAAACCCAAAATTTTCGGATTGGGTCCAATATTGACAAACAATAGAGTAAATAATAACAAGAGGAAGTAGAGGATGATGACAAATAGAGAGTAAGTCTGAGTGATTATTTATCACATCCAAATTTAATATTCAGTTCAATTTGTTCTGCCCCAACTGAAAAAGATAAATGTATTAAATTTAAGCATTTGAACTTTTTTTTCATGTGTCTAAAAATATTTTGTACCCATATGAGAGTCTGCATGTGTTCTGAAGTGAACTCCAAGGGTCTATTTGTATGTTTGAAAAATGGGTTGGCAGCACTCAGGTGCCTATGCGTTTTTAGCAAATTAATTCAGCATGATGCATGGTGCTGGGGTGGCACCACAACGCTAGGTAAAAGTTCAATATTTAAAAATATAATTTTTTTCCTCTATTCATTCATTCGACCATTGGGCATCCAACACTAGAGAGAGAAGAGAGGATTTCTTGAGA
Source organism: Dendrobium huoshanense (assembly GCA_016618105.1). Lineage (NCBI taxonomy): Eukaryota > Viridiplantae > Streptophyta > Magnoliopsida > Asparagales > Orchidaceae > Dendrobium > Dendrobium huoshanense. The sequence goes on from CM028345.1 coordinate 36,426,746, forward strand.
GAGAAAGTAACGGAAAAATCCAAGTAAATTTTGAAAAATCGTCGATAAACGATACGTAATACAATAGTCCTTGATGCGAGGGCACCGGAGATGGTCCCCAAACATCAGTATGTATAAGCTGTAAAGGAAGTAACGAACGACTAGCAGTATGAGAAAAGACTAATTTGTGGCCTTTGGAGGCTATACAATTATCACAAACAGCAACATTCTTGGGGATATGCAGAGATTTATTTGTATTAGAAACTAAACGAAGTGTTTGGTAGTTGGTGTGACCAAGACGCTGGTGCCACCGTGAAGCCTGGCCGGAGGTAGCAGCAAGCGCCTTTTTATTCATCGGAGATTTGATTGTGCTGATCGGATAGAGACCTTTTCTACTTGGTCCCGAGAGGATGGTATGATTTGTCTTCAAGTCCTTGATAATGAACCCGTGAGTATCGAAATAAACAGAGACGTTATTGTCTTTTGTTAGTTGAAATATTGAAAGCAGGTTATATGATAGATTTGGAACATGAAATAGAGTTTGAAGTTTCAACTTACTGTTAGGTGTAGGCAGAATACCGTTGCCGGAATTTGCAATAGGTATATTTCTGCCGTCACCTATGGTGATATTGTCGTTACCAGTATATGAGGTGGCTTGAGAGACGTTGTCCAGAGAATGAGTGAGATGTGCCGACGCACCAGAATCCAGATACCAGTCTTGATTTTCTTGATCCGTAGGCGCTATCATAGCTCTGGATGAAGTATTCTGCGTCTCCGGAGGATTAACAGTTAGATTGGATCGATGCCAGCAATTGTTTGCTGTATGTCCTCTTTTATTGCAAATCTGGCAGTGAACTGACTGCCCGGAGGTTGGTCTGGACGGTTGAGAGGAATTTCGTCCTCTTGATCGTTTTCCTCTACCCCGAAAAGTATACAGTGCGGTAGATGATTCTTGCAACGTTGTATTTCTCAGTGAGTCAGCCTGAATGTTAATCTCCTCGCTGATCAGAAGCGAGTAAAGATTGTCCAGGTCTATCGGATGAAGCATCGTGCGGATCGACGTTTTGAACGCATTGTAAGAAGATGGAAGCCCATTCAGCGTGTATAGTGTGATATCTTCTTGATCAAGATTCATACCTGCCGCTGAGAGATTATCGGCTATAGTCTTGATTTGAGTAAGGTATTGAACCATAGATTGATTGTTCATCCTTAGGTTGTGTAGCTCGTTGCGTAACTGTATTACTCTGGATCTATTCGACGATTGTAGGCGTCGTTCTATAGTTGACCAGATCAGAGAGGTTGAATCGAGATTGATGACATAGGGTAAAATGGTTGGTGATATCGTTGAGCACATCGCTGCTGCTAGATTCTGGTCCACAAGAGCCCATTCTCTATATTTTGGATTGTTCTCTTGACGCCCATCGGGGAGATCGACGTACCTAGCCGGTGAAGATGCCGACTGTTCCAAGAACTCTGAGAAGCCATTTGCCGTGAGGAGTTTGAGGATTTGTGAGCGCCAAACGGCATAGTTCTCAGAGGTTAGCTGAGTCGATACTATGATCTTGATGTTCAAGATCACAAATTTGAGGGCCGCCGGTATATTGTATTCCTTGGCGACGATATCATTTGAGGCTGCTGCTCGCGATGTGCTTGACTCCTCCATGTGAACGACGATCTTCTCTCGATCTATCACCGAACACGAAAAACCAAGATCTATGGGGAACGATCTGCGCGAATCAAGAACGAATTTCTTGAGCTGCGCTCTGATACCATAAAGAGAGAGATCTGATTTAATAATACTGAAAAGTATTCTATGTTTGTCATAGCATAGAGCCGGCTATTTATAGCCATGCTCTCATTACATACACATGAATAGGTTACAGGTTATTTGTGACACATATATATATGTGACCTATTATCAGCGGTCTATAATAAGTTTAATTTATTTTTGATTACTTCTAGTCTTTTTTAGCCGACCGTCAATTATGGAGTTGCTCGAACCAAGATAGGTGATATTTTGCCTATCTCAATTTTCAAAGTACTAAAGTTTCATTTTTTTTATTTAAATTATAATTTCGTTATAAAAAAACAGTGATAGCTTTCCACAAGCAAAATTTCCATAATATAACTTTCTATGTGTTATAAATATAATAATTTTGGACTTTTAGGCATTTTTCAAGGAATTTTACACTGAGGGTTTTGCAATGTGCGCCTTTTTAATTGTCTGAAAAATAATTATAAACCAAAAAATTAATGATGAAGTATAATTAAAGTCTTAAAATAATATTGCATAATCATGGTAAGTTGGTTAAATTCTGAAATAGTGAACTTTTATATAGTAGTGTATTTTGTTGTCTACCATTATAACTTCTTATGAACTTATGGAATGTGTTCATTTTTTGCTTTACTTATTGCAATAAAAAGAATTATGTTCTTTACTCTTTAAAATGAGAAATTTTGAGGAAGTGTAATGGAGGAAGAGAGAGTTTATTTTGCTGCCTATAAAATATATTCTCATGGCGAAAGTCATAATGGTGCTAGTTTTATATAGCAAGTATACTTTTCTCTTTATTTAAATTAAGTTAATTATTTAAATTAGTTAAATAATTAATTAGTTAATTTAAATTAGTGAATTAGTTAACATAACTTAGTTAATTAGTTATTTTAAATTACTTGATTAGTTTATTTAATTAATTAGTAAATAATTTTAGTTAATTAATTAAATTAATTAGTTAATTTAATAAATTAGTTAATTTAACTTAATTAATTAATTAGTTAACTACCTCACTTAATTAATTAGTTATTTAGTTGAGTTAATTATTTAATTAGTTAGTTTGCGGCAAAAATTATGTCGCAAATCCGTCACAAAGTTCATAAGAATTTCCGTCACAAATCTATCAATATTTTTTACAAACAATATTCTGTCGTAAAGTCCTTCGCAAGTCCGCCATAAAGTCCGCCACAAATAAGCAAACTATTGAATTTCCTATAGTGTATAATTTTGTTAGTAAAAAATAAGGATAATTTTCCACCTATCAAACTTTCACGATGTTACTTTATATATGATGTAAAGATTATGATTCCGAATATTTAATCAATTTTTAGTAAATTTGTTATATTTTGAAATAGGGACTTTTTATACAATAATGTATTGTGTTGCTTACCATTATAGTGTTTTATGAAATTTAGGAATTAATGCATTCGAACCTTTTTTGCTTTACTTATTGCAATGGAATAAATTATGTACTTTATTATTTAAAATGAAAGTCAATAGTAGATATGTGATCACAATTGGTTGCTCTTATCTAAGAATAAAGATCAATATAATGTAAAGATCTAAATTATAGAAGACGTCGCTTTCGGTGGCCAAGTTGTGAGAAATATCAAGGCATTCGTTTTGATGATAATGAGAGTTCGAAAGGTGGCTTCTTTTTTAATAGAAAAGAGGAGTTTAGCCATCGAAAAATGACAGACGTAGAATTTTCTCTCTTAGAAGAAGAGAGAAATAAATGATTGGTTGCTATTGCATTACAAAAGCTAATCAATATAATATCCTAATTAGGAGGAATTTTTGTTCAACTACTTAGCGAAAAAAATAAGTTGAAGCGTATTCTCCTAGAGAGAAATCTAGCCAACTGATAGGTAATGAATTGTTGGAATTGGTAAAACTAGAATGGTAATGAGAATTCATGGGAGGTCTTTTGGACTATTTAAAATATCAACGCTCTTGAATTCCCTATGGATGTGGAATTTAGTTTCTAGAGAATGAATAGAATCCTGATTTAATTCTATATTTTGAGGGGGAGATATTTTTTATTCTTATTATAATCATATTCAAATATTTTCATTGTTAATCATAAGTGCAGATGATCATACCCACTTTATGAAAAAGTGATTAGACAATCCCTCAATATGTCAGCTTGATCAACCAACCCTAATAATAATTAGATTGGAAGGCCGATGATCATGATATGGGGTGGTGTGGTGGCAAGTTTTTACACGGAAGTACAATCAATGAATCAAATATAAAATTTGGAAGTTTTAGATGACACTAACTTAATGGAGTTAATAGATAGAAAAAGCAAAAGGTTTGATTATCCTAAATAATTTTGGGAAGTTTTTAGAGCAATCTAATGTGTTATGTTGATCAATTGCTTTTAGATGTTATGAGAAGTTTGAGAAGTTCATCTATCTTTGAAAAGTAGATATATATGAATCATAAGGTTGTCAGAAGATTTCCCAAAAAATAGTCTTTGATTGTAATTAATCACTTTGACTCAAAAAATATACAAGTTAGTACAACATAAATACATGATCTAAGACTTTGTAATTTTTCTCGGTTGCTATTTGAAAAATGATAAAAAAAATATTCCGAGTATAAATAATCAAAATAAAAAAATTACAAAATAAAATTAATATATCTTTAAATAAAAAAATTTAATATCATTTTATCATTGAAATAATTTAATATCATTAGGTAATTATTTAAATATTAGTTTAATTATTTAAAATATATATCAGTTAGTTGTAATTATTATTTAAAATATTTAAGTATTAGTTTAACTGTTATTAATATAATTAATATATAACTCTCTCTCCCCTTCAACTTTAACTCTCTCACTCCTATTAAATATTTACTCTCCTCTCTCTCTCTCTCTCTCCTGTCAGCTTTTTCCCCCTCTCTCTCTGCATGCTCTCTCTCTCTCTCTCTCTCTCTCTCTCTCTCTCTCCTCTCCACTCCCTCTCTCTTTTTCTCTCTCTTGGGAATCCGCGCATTTAAAACGCTCAAAACTATTTAGCGTATTCTAAATGCGTCAAATTATTAAGCGTATATGCTCCTTTTAAATTTTTTTGTTAATCATGCTCCTTTTACATAATGATATTTTTAACATGCACCTTTCTAAAATTTATCCGCAAATGAATTTCGAAGAAATAAAATAAGTTGCTGACCTCTTTGGGCTCTTTGATATGACACCTCACCTTATGGAGGGCAGGAGGAGTATTTATTTCATTAGACCCTAAGAATCTAACATGATAAAATGCAACATTAAGGTCTTATAAAATCTTTAATCTTTCCAAAAATAGGATTTAAGAGTTTTGGTCCTTTTGAATGGGTTTCTCAATCCCTTCAATTCTTTTAAAATCCATAATCCTATAAATATATGATATATGACTCTAATTGAGTTGTCTTCCTGCTTTAATTTCTTAATAAAATTTTCATCCTGTTAACATGATTTAGAAGCTTGAGATGGGTTTATCTCCATTTGTTTCATTCTTTTTATATGATCTAATAGGGGTGTCAAAATTTGATCTGACTCGAAATCCGACTCAAAAAATTTCAAGTTCGGGTCAGCATGTTTGCAAAAACGGTAACTTGATAATCCGCATGAGTCAGGTCTGGGTTGAAATATCTAACCCATTTGTAGAAATGGCTCAGGTTTGGGTTGAGTCAACTATGTCGGGTCGATTTCAGATTGGACCTGAACCCAACTCGTGATCTGATTTTGACATCCCTATGATCTAAGACTTGGAGATGGCTCAACCCCATTTATTTTAGGGATTTTTACATACATAACACTTAAAACTATTAAAAATACATATCTAACACCTAAACGTTAGTATTTACTTATCTACCACCTAAATTCTCCCTCTCCATCAATTCTACCACTCCGTTTATCGCACCCGCACGTCTTCATCTATTCGTTCGCGCGAACGAACAGAACAACCCTTCGGCAAATCATAATAACTCAAAGGAGCTCACCGTCGACAGTGTTGGCACAAGCTGGTCTGTCTCCGTGTATTCTCGCCAGGCTAGGAGGGAAAATGTTGTGTTGTTGCTGTTTTTACAATCTTCCCCCTTATATCAATTCCATCAAACGAATCGTTTCTGCAACCACTACTCCCTCCGCCCTGGATTTCAAATCCAGGGAATCTAAGAGGCAACAATTCCGTTGAATTGAAAAAAAACTTGGCTGATAAGCTGATTCTCCTAAAATCTCTGTTCCGTCTCCGAGCTTCACCGTCACCGTAATCCTCCTGTCAGTAGTACTCGCCCCAACGATCAAAATCCACGGCGCGTCATTCGCCACTGTCCCCTCCATCGGTCCTCCATTGCCAGCCGCTGCTATCGTCAATATCCTCTGTCTCAGCGCAGAGTAAGACCCAATCACCACACTGTCTTCATAAAAAGGCCGAGAATCATCAGAGCCAAATGAAATGGAAATCAAATCGGCTCGATCATATATAGCCTGATCGATTCCGGCGACCACATCGCTATCTGCGCAGTCACCTTCAGAATCGCAGACATCGTAAACGGCGAGGTGAGCTTTGGGCGCCGTACCAGCAGAGACGCCGTTACTGTTGCCGAGGACCTCGATGTCGTTTCCATCCGCAGGAATCCCACCGGAGAAAGAATTTAACTTGCTGAAGGGTTGTTCTGTTCGTTCGCACGAACGAAAGATGACGACATGTGGGTGCGATAGACGGAGTGGTAGAATTGAAGGAGAGGGAAAATTTAGGTGGTAGATAAGTAAATACTAATGTTTAGGTGTTAGATATGTATTTTCAATCGTTTTAGGTGTTATGTATGTAAAAACCCCTTTATTTTAATCTTTTTAAGGTCACCAAACACTTTTAAAAATATGTTACAGGACCTAGAATGGCATAACACAACATGGAAGGAAATATGCTCATTCTTCTTAGATTCTTTATAACTCTTAATTATGCGGCCCATAAGTTATAAAATATGTTGTTAAATAATTTTAATTAGTTAATGATTTAAATTGAAATCATAATTGGTTCATAATCTAGATTAATACTCACATTTCTTATTTGGAACTTAAAAACACTAAAAAGTTGATTAAACGATCATGCATATCAACTTTTCTTACACTAGATATTGTGATATATATATTTTTAGGCTTTATGGAATTAGGGTGTATTAGCATGATAACCTAAGTGTTAATCTAATTAGAAATTAATTATATAAAAGTTAAAAAAAATAAGATATCCAATTTTTTAGCTAACTTATCTAATCAATTGAAATCAGCATTGGTTCACAAACTTGATTAATACTCTCATTTTTTACTTGTAAATTAAAAAACAAAAAGTTGATTAGATGATCATGCACACCAACTTTTCTCACACTAGATATTGTGCTAGATTTATCTTTAGGCATTATGGAATTATGGTGTAATTAGCATGGGAACCAAACTGTTAATCCAATTAGAAATTAATTATATCAAAGCTATAAAAATATTTTATAAGATTTCCAATTAGTTAGCATACCTAATCAAATACATATTCAACAAATAAAGAGGTTTCTATGGAGAAAGCTTGTCATCAAAATTACATTAAGAAAAGGAGGAGACATATGAGAAACATATATTGAGGCCAATTAAGATGAGCAAGCTTATTGTAGCTTTAAGAAGTCTCCACAATTAAGTATATAAGATTTAAAAAGGAAGGAAAACTTTAATTAAATATTGGAGGAGAGGGCGAACACCTACGAAGACTATGAGAAGAAAGGGTTAAATAATATTTTTTTTATCTTGTGTTAAAAAAAGTGAAGATAAATATAAGAAATTATATGGTACTTGTGATAGCTTTGCTTACAACTGAAGGAGAAGACAAAGAGGGCGTTGCTACTCTTCTAGTCTCCAATATAACAAGTGGGAAAGGGAGTAGAAACACTCTAGATGAAGAAAAGAGATGGATATATGCAATTTCTTACCCTACAATTGGAGAAAAGAAGGCTGCGAATATACAATGCCCCAACTCTAGTCTCCGTAATAATGAATATGTACATGCTATAATGAGAAAGATAGGTGGGTGTAAGATTTTTCTATGTGTGACTAAGTAAATGGAAATAATGGTAAGTTGGTAACAGCGGTTATACATGAAGTTGATTCGTGTAATGGAATGTCATTTATGTTACAAGATCATCCTATGGTTCAATTTATAACAAGATCAATGCCAGAAAAATCGATTTAGTATGATGTAGTGCTTATCAATGACGAGAGTGCCATAACCTAATATCTAGCAAAGGTGATGGTGGTAAAGTGCTTGGGAAAAGATCTGTGGGTAATATCTTAATATCAAAGGAATTGATGAAGCTAAAATCCTAAGCAAGCAATGCATTAGTCTTGAACTATGAGTCAAATATAATGGAAGATGTTATAGAGGGAGTGTGACATACTCAAACATAAAATGTTTGTCATCAATATAATAAGTAACATGCCTATGCTATAATAAGCATATGAGCATGCCTCATGTAAAATGGAATTTGTCCTGTGACACAAAAAATATTAAATTAAATTTGAAAAAAGGTATTTGGTAATAATTATTTTAAATAGAAGTTGTTACAAATTGGGCGTTTGGTCTAGTGGTATGATTCTCGCTTTGGGTGCGAGAGGTCGCGAGTTCGATTCTCGCAACGCCCCGCCACATTTTTATAATTTCTTCTTCCGCCTTTTGGAGCGTCAGCAGATTGCAGATTCCAGTCCTGCTCTTCCTCGGCTCCTTGTTTACAACTTTCAACCACGCGCCCATTTCTCGGTCTTATCTTCGCCGGCCTTCTTTTGCTTTTTCCTTCCTACCGTCCACCGTTTTTTATGGATTCCGACTCCATCGCTCGCCGGGAACTCCGAAGATTTGGTCGAAACAGCGAGCAGAACATTTTGAACATTCTATATATATATATTTTCTATGTCAAGCACAGGGGCTGAGCTCAGTGACGTGAACTTCTAAGTTCTTACCAATAGGGAGTATTAAGTTGCTTTGGATGGCTCAGCTCATCCGTTCCAGGGGCTGGTTTGCATTGAGCGGAAGTCTTGCCCGCCCGATTCAAGATTGCAGTTTCATGCTGCTGTGGGTATAGGCGAAAGCCTAAATTAGTGGCCTCTCTGAATTAGAGGAGAAAGCGTGAGTGATTGGCTCTAGCTCTCATCATCGGTGTATGAAGAGCACAGGTACTTCACTTTCGTTTTTTGAACATTCTTTATGAATGTGGAAATCGTTTTGCGGTGGAGGTAAAAATACGCGACTTCGTCTGATGTCGCCGATGCTTAGGTTTTGAATGAGACATGCTCCCTAGATGAAGGTGATCTTTTATAATTTTCAGATGAAGGATTTTTTTTTTTTTTTTTGTGATTTCGCTTTTTGTCCAATAAAAAATTTAGGTTGTGTAATAAGAAAGACCACTTAAAAAGTTCTATTATTAATTAAATATATTTATTGATACGACATATTATATCTATATTTGTTAATTTATGGTTACATTGTTTTACAATTGTTGCGTCCTGGAATATTCGCGGCGGTAGAGAAATATATAGTTTAACGACTAAGCATTGTACGAAGATCCAGCACACAAACAGATAAGAGAGAGAGTGTAGCGTTCATAAGAGACACTAGAGTTTTTACGTGGAAACCCCTGAAAAGGGGAAAAACCATGGGGCCTGATCCAATTTGAATGAATCCACTAGTATTTGCAGTCGATTACAAATGAGGTCCTTCCTGGGGAGAAGACCTTGGCCTGATGTCACAATGTATGTCATATAGAGCGCATTACATTGTGTGAATTACAATAATCAATATAAACATGTTTGTTTGGTTTGAAGGGCTATAGTCGGCACGAGACAGGGGTCCGAAAGACCGTAGTTGGCAAGAGACCGGGGTCAAAAAGATCGTTGTCTGACAATGGAGGTCGGAACTCGGAAGGACCATAGTAGGCGACAGAGGTCGAAAAGACCATAGTCGGCAGGAGATAGGGGTCCGAAAGACCGTAGTTGGCAGAAGACCAGGGACAAAAAGACAGTTGTATGGCGATGGAGGTCGGAATGACCGTAGTAGGCAACGGAGGTCGAAAAGACATTAGTCGGCAGGAAACAGGGGTCCAAAAGATCGTAGTAATAGGGCAGTACTCCGGTAGACGTCCGATCATCAAGTGATGGTCCGACAGAAGTCCGAGCATCAAGTGGTGGTCCGGCAGAAGTTCGGGCATCAGGTGGTGATCTAATAGAAGTCCGACTAACCCGCTGGCGGTTAGCCGGTGATTGGCCTACAATTTGCCAATTGCCGGCGGTTAGCCAAACCGCCTGGCTAACCGTGGCCAGCGAGCGGGCTGAGCGGCACGCTGGCCACATTGCGGGCCTTGACTGGCCTGGCCGCGTGCCTGAGTAGGCCAGGGCGCGGGCCAGCTCGCGCCGGGTCGCGGGCTAGCAGGCCAGAGCGTGCAGGCGGCGCCGCGCGGTGGCAAAGGCCGGCGGGCGCCGGCGGCTAATCCGTCCCGATAAACTATTGCGTCCTAGAATATTCGCGGCAGTAGAGAAATATACAGTTTAACGTCTTAGCATTGTACGAAGATCCAACACCCATGCAGATAAGACAGAGAATGTAGCGTTCATAAGAGACACCAGAGTTTTTACGTGAAAACCTCTGAAAAGGGGGGAAAACCACGGGGTCTGGCACAATTTGAATGAATCCACTAGTATTTGCAGTCGATTATGAATGAGCTCCATCATGGGGAGAAAGCCTTGGCCTGATGTCACAAATGTACGTCATATAGAATGCATTACATGGTGGGAATTACAATAATCAATATAGATATGTTTGTTTGGTTGGAAGGGCCATAGTCGGCATGAGACAGGGGTCCGAAAGATCGTAGTTGGCAGAAGACTGGGGTCAAAAAGATCGTTGTCTGGCGATGTAGGTCGGAAGGACCGTAGTAGGTGACAGAGGTTGAAAATACTATAGTCGACAGGAGACAGGGGTCCGAAAGACCATAGTTGGCAGAAGACCGGGGTCAAAAAGACCATAGTATGAGGGTAGTACTCCGGTAGAAGTCTGGGCATCAGGTGATGGTCCGGCAGAAGTTCGGGCTTCAGGTGGTGGTCTGGCAGAATTCCGGGTGTCAGGTGGTGGTACGATAGAAGTCTGGCCTTAGGTGGTGGTCTGGCAGAAGTCCGAGCCTCAGGTGGTGGTTCGGCAGAAGTTCAGGCATCAGGTGGTGGTCCGGCGGAAGTCCAGGCCTCAGGTGGTGGTTCCGCAGAAGTCCGCGCATCAGGTGGTGGTCCAGCGGATGTCCAGGCCTCAGGTGGTGCTCCAACAGAAGTTTGGGCCTCAGGTGGTGGTCCGGCAGAAGTCCGACGGTGGTCCGGTAGAACTCTGGCATGGTCGAGGAGGAGCGAGGAGGCAAGAGCGATCTCCGATCTCTCTCTTGCTCTCTTGCTTCGAGCCCCCCTTTTCAAGAGAAAGTAGCGGTCTATTTATAGATTTATGGAGTGGCATGACCCGTAAATAGGTGAGAGATAAAGGGTAAATGGGGAGTGGTTGGATGGACGACCGATATTGAATCCCTTGATTGTGGACCGTTCCTCAGACATTTGAAAGACTTAGTGATGTCGGAATTCGACGATCTTGGGCTCGATGGATTCGTCTCGTCGAGCCGCTCGATTCGACTATAAGCACGTAATGTTTGGAAACCGTTTGGTAATCCAAATTGTGGTTCGAACATTCCAACAGTGCTTAGGGTCCTTGATTTGGATCCATTTGGACTCGGATTGAGTTTATTTTGGTGTCGTTGGCTTTGTATTTTTGAGACGCTCAGTTCGATGTAAGTTTGCTGAAATCGGAGTTCGTATGGTCCCAATTTTAATTTCGGAAGTTTCCAACTTGATTTTGTTTCGAAATCCGTGCTCGATCCAGATAATTTTTTCATAACTATCAACAATGAAAACGATAAATCAAATGATATGTGTTGGATTATAATATATATTAAATGTGATGGTATCATATAAAAATTTATATGTATATGTAAATAAAAATGGAAAGATTAAGGCTTCATTTAGGATGAGTTTCTTGATGTTTTCTAAAGAAGTTTTTTTGTACAAAAATTTTTTAACGAAAAAACTGTTTGAAAAAGCAATAAAAAAGCCGCCCCAAACGAAGACTAAATTATAATATTAAATGAATTGTACTAGAATGGAAAAGGAATATATTATGATACTGAATGAGTTGTACTAGAATTGAAAAGGAATATGCATGCAAATACAATATTTCATTCTAGTGCACCAAAAAAATAAAAAAATATTGAAACTGAAAATGAAAATAATAGTGCCTTCATTGATATAAAATTTAAATAGTGCTCTTGAAATAAATGAATTATTAAAAGTTAAAAATTAGAAATTGAAATATTAAATAATATTCAAGTAAAAGATCATTATCAGTATTTATAATTACGTTTATTTTAATTAGAAAGGTTAATGATAAATCATGGCTACTCATATATATATATTATTTATTCATTATTCTATCATATAATTGTGATCAAATGCTAAGTTTGATGATGAAAACTCATCAACCCAATTAATTAAATATTTGAAGTAAATCTTCAATTGAGTAAATGAGTAACCGAAAAGGTTTTGTGTACAGAAGAAAAAGTTCAAATAAAAATAGATAATCGTATGATTAGTGTCTCCAAAGATCTACAATGTGGTTGATTTTAATATGAAGATGATTAATTTTTTTATGATTAATATAAAAGTATATAGAGCAGATAAAGTACTTTCATATGATTATTATCTTGAGTAGGCATATGACTGAGACACTGAGTTCAATGAGATTTGATTTGGTGCAAATTAAGGCAAAAATGCATGCATGTTAAAGACATGATGAAGTTATCAAAACTAAGTATGCTGGAGGTAATTGGGAGTGACCTAACAGTTTCTAATTATAGAAGTATGAATTTCGGAAAATAGCTGTTGGGAGTTCACTAATATTAAAGAGACTAATCAATAGAGATACTTCTCAATAGGGATACTTCAAGTATTGGAGAGTCAAGTAGGCAAAGAATCATAAAGTTCAATTATAAGATACGGTGACAAAATTTTTTGATGGAGTTAAGTTCTATAAACTTGTGTCTAATATGGCAAGGAATGTTGTATGAACCAGTTCACTGTTTTAGTTCTATTCAGGACAATATTTTGATAAGAAATAATCTGATGACATCAAATTTATTTTACTCTGTTTAAGGGTATGTGGAAGTTAATACAATATACAGTATTGTTGAATCCTTTGGTATTGCTTGCATTCTTCCATTTGAACTGGAATTGCCAATTCTGGAAAACTTCTTTGATAAAAACAAGAAAATAATTTCTTTTGACCAAATAAAGTTATAATACAAATGTAGAGTCATTTGGAATCCCCAGTAAAAGAAAAATATTTCATAGCTCCTAATTTAATGGGTTTCATGCTGTAGTTGAACTAACTGAGTATAAATGCCGTTTGGTTGTCTAAGAAGTTCCTCATGGCTGCCAATTTCATGAATTATACCTTCCTGAAGCACTGCAATAACATTAGCATCACGAATTGTTGATAATCTGTGAGCAATTAGAATTGTTGTTCTACCTTCCATGAGTCTATTGAGAGCCTCTTGTACCACCTTTTCTGACGCTGTATCCAATGCACTGGTGGCCTCATCCAGAAGGAGAATTGATGGGTCTTTTAGAATTGCTCGGGCAATTGCCACCCTTTGTTTCTGCCCTCCAGATAGTTGGGCACCCCTTTCTCCAACTTGAGTGGTATAACCTTCAGGCATTCGACTAATAAATCCATCCACATTTGCAGCTTTTGCAGCTTTCAGTACTTCAATTTCTGATGCACCTGGCTTCCCATAAGCAATATTTTCATAGATGGTTGTGGAGAACAATGCTGGCTCCTGCTGAACTAAGCCTATTCTCATTCTCAAGGATCTTAAGTTTACGCTTTTAATGTTCTTGTTATCTATTAGAATTTCCCCGGATGAAGGATCATAGAATCTCATCAGGAGTGATATTACAGAGCTCTTTCCTGATCCACTTTGACCCACCAATGCTAAGCTTCTACCTGCTGCTACATGCAAGCTTAGCTCCTTCAAGACAGTTATATCAGGTCTTGTAGGATATCTGAAGCTTACATTCCTGAATTCTATGTCCCCCTTGATTTCTTCCACCACTTCTGAACTTGGGTCATTAGCATCTATCCTTGTTTTCCTTTCCAGAATTGAAAAAACTGAACCAAGAGCTTGTGACCCCTTCACAATGTCTGGTGTGAGAGCCAATGTTTCTGCTATTCCGAGTGATGTAATTATCAGCACCATGAAGGACTTCATGATATTACCAAAGTTGGAGGCTCCATTCTTGATAAGCTGTGCTGCGTACCAAAGACCAAGTGCATAGGAACAAAATGCAAAGGACTGTGATAGGCCATAACCTATTCCTGCTATATGGCCACGTGTGAATGCTTTCTTGTTTGGCTGGTCTAATTCCTGTGTGAACTGAGATGAAACCTGGTCTTCAGCACAAAATGCTGCCACTGTTCTGATGTTAGTGATTGCTTCTCGGGCCACTGAAGTCGCTCGGGCATAAGCCACTCCATAGTTTCCACCAAATCCCTTAAGAAATAGTTGCTGCATAAGGCAAGTTAATTAGATAAAATTATCTTATGAAATAATTTGGTGACGCATTTTGTATTGAAATACCTCAGCTATTGAGGCAGCAATAAGCAAAGGGAAGGTTGCAAGGACAACCGCTGCCATACGCCAACTTAGCACAAATGCTATGATAAATGCTGTCATTGTCAGTGAGATATTCTGAATGATGGTTGACATTCGGTCTGCAACTGTACTTCGGACTAAAGTAGCATCTGCTGCTAAGCTCAATGCCAATGAACCACTACTATTCTCATCCCGATCAAACCATGCAATCTCATTTTTAAGTATTGCTGCAAAGAAGAAGTATGATAAGTTATATATTGACTAATACAAAGTTAATTATGGATTTCATATTTATATTTGATCCCATTTGGAGTGTGACATACTAGAATCTAAACTTAGTATAAAATATGTGATGCTCAAGAAATACTATGGCAAAAGGATTTGCACTGCCATTGAGATGGTTCTATAAGCTACCTATGTTCCAGAAAGAAATATTGTTGGACTGACCTGAGATGTTGTATGGATTATATCTCAAATTTTTCTACATATTGTAGCATGGAAGTTTATCAAGTGGTTTGTCACTATATAATGTATCTTTTATTAGCTTTTTTGTAGATGCGTGCTTAGTTATGCATCAATGATTTTGCTTGTTTTGAATTTGCATTTATTCTTGCATCTCCAGTGCCTATTGTAATTTGTACACATTTCCAACTGTTTATTTTCCCTGTTTCTAGGACAAATCTTGCAAATAGATGTATGAACGTGCACTCATAGCTCTGTTTACAACCAAATGTGATTCGATTCAACAATTAATGGTGAAAAAAGGATTCAAAAAGTAAAATCCAAATAGTTGGGACAAGGCTTCAGTGGCTTTTGCTGCTATTGATGACTATAATAGGTTAATTTGCCAGTTTTGTTGCAGGGCATGTCATGTAATAAAATCGCCTTTTTTTACTATAGAGTTATTCAAGTTAGAAGAAGTGTCACGGGTGCTTGAAAAGAGATCGAGATAGTAAGGGTGAATGCAATTGATATCACATAAATAACTGGTGTATAAAAAAAGTTAAAAAAAAAAAAAACAAAAATAAATATAGAAACCAAAAAAATAATAAATAAAAAATAGAAATAATAAAAATAATAAAAGTAATAAAAATTAAAAAATTTAAAAATGAAAAAAAGAAAAAAAAAAGGATATCTATGATCAGGATAGAATGGAAGTTTAGAGAATGGCAAACAAACGTGATATGCCATGCCAATAAACCCAATCTAGAATAGATAGGATATGCAGATTTGTGATATGGATACATGAGGAATAACAATTAGCTTCTTTTTTTGTTTAGTTGCATTAGCTTGATGATGTTTCTGTCACAGATAAAATGAAGACAGACTAACAGGATAATCAATTGTTGAATTTTATGTCAAAAGCTTATTGTATTTCTTTGCTTTTCATTACTTTTCACAATGAGATTGTTGATATTCTCACAATGAGATTGTTGATATTTATATCTCACCCTTCCATTTAGGTTTTAAATAAGGAGAATTTTCGACAATTAGTTTAAATTACTTCTATTTTTTTCCTATTTTTTCTTAAGCATTTTATGTTTTATTTTTTAATTGCAATCAAGGTCTGGATGATAGGGGATTTTAATTCTGAAGCTACAAAGTATCCCATGTTTCATACATCAATGCTCAAAGTAAAGAGAAATAAACTTATGTTGAAAAAGTCTGGATACACAATTTACTCGGGCATGCTATAAATTTTGATGAAGTCCGGAGAAACTTAGTAACAAATCATGTTTGAGCCTTAGAAAACCTTTCTGGAGTTCGAAGAGATAAGAATAGAAAAATGTGGCGTTGGAAACTTAAGGCATCACCCCAACCCCTGAAGGTTCTACACTAATTGTTTGAGAACCCCAATTTATAGTGATAATTAAAAATGAAAAATTATGGCATTAGCAATGTCGATAAAATGAAATGTGCTAGAAAAATCATTGAAAATCAATCGATTGAAAGCTATCATGCCACTCTTAAGATTAGGATATTCATGGTAAAATAGTAGCCATTGTGAGAACTCAAATCTCTACCAAGCCTCTAGTCCATTAGACAATAAACAATTTGATTTTACAAAAAAATATCTCAATAGTCTTTACCAAAATACTGCCTTGGAGCCAGGATCTCCAATATAGAAGTGCAAATCATGATCACAATGTATCTGATGGCCAAAGCCCTACCATTGACTTCACGAGGAACACTAATTGACAAATAATACCCAAGAATAAAAGGATTTATGAATTTTTCGAACCTTGAATGGTAAAAAAATTCGAGTTGAGTTCTTATTCTTCAAAAATTCATTTTAAAAATATACACAAAAAAAACTATAGTAAGGTCAAACTATTCCATATTAATATGAATAGTGAGAATAAAGGGTTTAAAGGATGGAAAAGCCAATGAACATCACTGATGCCATGGCCATGCCATAGAAACATTTTGACTTTCTCCTAGACCTTATTCTTGAATGGCTTTGGAGTCCAAGCAGATACTACTTTGTAACAATCTAATTATGTGTTGCTTTGTGGTTGTCAAAGTAAGTTTTATTTTTAAAGGGAATGATTTCAGACCGGAGTTTTTTATTTAGAAGAAACTTTTGCACATTTTATTCACTTGTTTACCTAATTGTTTGCAATACTAGTGTCCATTCAGTTTTGTTATCTTTGGTTAACAGATAATTTGATATAATATGAACTACTATCATTTGATGTTCATGAGGTCAGTTAATAAACCTGAGAACATGTTAAGGCGGACACGCGTGGTGAGTTTCTCTCCCATCAGTGTATAGAAGTAGTGCTGCAAAACATATATTGGTACTGTAATGATTGCTGCTCCAATGAATATGAGAGACACCATTCTGATCTCACTCCTGATATGTGATTTGTCATGTGAATAAAAAGCAGTCAGAACATGAGTGATCCCAAAAGCGAACAGAGGGCCTTCTGCACCAGCTAATATAGCACCCAGTGATCCAGTTACTGCAAATGGCCATTCTGGTTTGTTCAATCTAATTATCTTTCTGATTGATGGGACTGGTGTTGACCTGGCTGAACCAAAATCTTGGTTGATTTCCTTATTTCCTAATGTTGTTAGACCAGCTTTCTCATGATTTCTTTCTACTTCACATGCATTTGTAGAAACTGCTTTTTCAGATGAATTCCTGAAAATGAAAAGAGAGACGTAATGAATTCTTCTATTGCAGGAGAATATCAGAAAATGGAATAAAAAAGTCTCTCACATTGTCTCTTTGTGATCATTCAGGCTTTTGTTATTTCTATGGTCCAATAGTTGTGCATGCACTAGCATTGCATACTCTCCTTTCTCTCCTTTTGCCATCAGCTCTTCATGTGTGCCACTTTCAGTAACTTTCCCATTATTTAACACTACAATTATGTGGGCATTGCTAATTGTGGATAACCTATGTGCTATTACAACTGTTGTCCTGTCCAACTTTACCTTCTCCAATGCATTTTGTACCAGTCGCTCTGATTCGTAGTCCAATGCACTAGTTGCTTCATCTAGAAGTAAAATCTTGGGATTGCGTAAAATGGCTCTAACTATTGCAATGCGCTGTTTCTGGCCTCCAGATAGCTGGAAACCTCCCTCTCCTACCTTATGTTGCAAAATAAGTCAAAAGAAAATTTAGTGCAAGATGGTAAAAGAAAACTCAAGACTTCCTATCAGACAATTATTTCCAACCTCAGTTGAGTAGCCATTGGGTAGACTTTGAATAAAACAATGAGCATTTGCTATTTTTGCAGCGTTAATTATATCTTCCATGCCTGCATCTTCTCTTCCATATAGGATATTCTTGGCAATGGAAGCTGAAAACAATGCAGGTTCTTGACTTACTAATCCCATTTGGTTTCTTAACCACTTCAATTGAAGAGACTTTATGTCATGACCATCCAGAAGAATTTTTCCTGTCAAATATTAGTATTAGATATTAGTTACCAGTTTTAATTGACCTAAGCGATCAAATGCTTAAATATGTTGAAAAAAAATATAGATTCAGGTCATCTGAAAGAAATTAATAATACCCGAAGTTGGCTCATAAAATCTTTCGATCAGGGATATGATTGTGCTTTTTCCTGATCCGCTTTGCCCCACGATTGCATTAGTTCTTCCGGCTGTGATTGAAAAGCTTAGACCTTCAAAGATAATGCTTTTACGTGATGGGTATGAAAAAGAGACCTCACAGAACTCAATTTGGCCTTGCACTTGGGGTAAGACTGCTCCATTGGATTGTTCTGATACGTTAGAAACCTTTTCTATCGTCCTTATGATAGTACTGGCTGCCGCTTGACCTTTAGCAATGGAACTCAGGTTTGGAGCTGCTTGTCCAAGAGCACTGCAAAGGTAAAATTCCTATTAGTAAAGTTCGAATTGTTAAATACTGCATCTTTTTTCCTGTTTATTAGTACTTACAATCCACTAAATATGACATTTATTATCGTCGTAAATGCTTTTCCACCATTGGTATCTTGATGCCGGACTAGGACTCCAGCATACCAAAGAAGTAGAGCCCAGGCACAGAAAAGTATCCCATATGTACAACCCACACCGACTCCTTTTGCAAGTCCGCTTTTCCTGCCCAGTTTCAGTGCATTTTCGAGTGATCTCGAGTATGCTGCTATAGCTTTCTCTTCCCCAACATACGAGTATACGGTACGGACTTGTGAGATTACCTAAGACAAAACAAAGATAAGGATAGTTGAGGTCAGTGGAATGCGCAGCTATACATTGGTGAGCAGGACATTCAATCAGTTCAATTAGTTTAGTTCACCAGACTT
This sequence comes from Dendrobium huoshanense, assembly GCA_016618105.1. Taxonomy (NCBI): domain Eukaryota; kingdom Viridiplantae; phylum Streptophyta; class Magnoliopsida; order Asparagales; family Orchidaceae; genus Dendrobium; species Dendrobium huoshanense. The sequence continues at coordinate 36,446,036 of CM028345.1, forward strand.
GTTGATCATGTTGAGAAATCAAACTGGTTGAATTCAAATCCAAAACTGATTAAACTTTTGTTTGGTCGGTTTGGTTTGATAGTGAAAGAATCTAATTTTCTTTGAATCTATATTTTAGGCTTCGTTTGGGACGACTTTCTCGCTGCTTCTTAGAGCAGATTTCTAGTACAAAATTTTAAATTTTTGTATTAAAAAGCAGCTTTAAGAATCATAAAAAAAAAACCGTCCCAAACGAAGCCTTAAACTGTAGTGAGTGCAGTCCAATCAATAAACCAAACCAGTCTAGAAATCTGACTTCATTTCTGCATTTCCGATTGCCTTTTTTAGTTCTTTGTACACGTTGATTTGGTTTTGTAGAAGTATGCATGCAATGCAAACAAACAAACAAAAATATGCTGTTTATTGAAACAAAAACTAAATAATTGTGAAAGGGTTTATGATCCAGTTATGGTAGAAATTATGTCTTCAAGATTTCGAGTTCTAGCTACATGCACTTTATATTTATTGCTCACTTTTCCAAGAAAAATACTAAATAATTATTATTAGTTTTCAAATTGGACCAAACTGATCAAATTGTTTTGGTTGGCTAGCTTCGGTTCATTTTTTGTTTCTGCCGAATTAATGCACTCATCTGCTAGGCTAGTGCATGCAAAAACTAATAAGATGCTAATATTAATTATTGGTTCCCATGCAGCTCTTACATTTCAATAAGTCCACGTTTTTTTTCATATTCTCTTATAGACCTGCTTCCTTCTCCGCTACTATATAGGCTCCTGCGTTGGATGACAAAATAAAACATCCATGGTTCGATTCAGTAACCTTGCAAACTCGCTTGCGGTGAAATATGTGCAGAGAATGGGGCTATCAATTTTCCGTTTTCTTTGCTGAATGAATTTTTCTTAAGCTTGGTCGATATGGTTGATTTAGCTGTTAATATTGAGTAAATTTACTTCTTGATGCAGTTGTTTTTACAATTTAGCATCATCAGTTTGCTAGATTATTCTCTGTTGCTATGCTATATAAGATATTCTGCCTGTGGATTCCTTTCACAATCGTTGATATCTATTGAATTCTCTATAAGAATCACAAAATTCTAAGCCTGACAAAGTTTTCTACACAGTATTATTTTAAACCCTTGTTGTATAAGTAGTGCCTACATATCAAAGTTAAAAAAAAAAAAAAAAAAAGAGGTTTCCTAGTCAAAACATAGCAGACAAGATTTTCCTTCGACATAATCTATAATATTTTCTATGAGTAGAAAATAGGTAGATTGCTGTTTTCTAGTGCGTGTGCAATCTTAAAAAGCCATTTCCCTGGATACTACTAGAATTATGCACATTAGAAAATCAAGTTATCTGTTTGACATTCAAAACTAGTATTTGTCACTAGTGAATAAAATTTTAGAACGCGGGATGCTAAGTACCTCTTCTGCAACTTTCCCTGCTTCAGCATAGGCACTCTCACCTTTCTTTGCCAAACCGGCCATTACCACCGCATATGTGCCACCCGCAATGACAATCAATGGAACGACAGCCAAGGTAAGAAGCGTAAGCTGCCATACTGAGGTAAATCCGACGACAAATCCGACTAAAAATTGAGATAGGTACCGCAAACAGTGCCCAGTCTGCATATGATATAGAGAAAAAGTTTAGTTCTATCTTTGTTCTCAGACCTCAGTGAATTCGCAAACCATTAAGGCTTCATTTGGGACGGCTTTCTTACTGCTTCTTAAAGTAGCTTTCGTATAAAAAATTTGTTTTAAGAAGCAGTAAGAAAGCCGTCCCAAATGAAGCCTAAGTTAATTATAATAACTCAAATTTATAAATCACGTCTTCCAAATAGAGCATTCCTTGACATGTTTTTGGATGCTATCAATAGCTTTATATTTAGATGGTTGTGTTCTTTGCAAGGGAAAAAAAGGGTGATATTGTTACCTTATCACCTATGGCATCCTGTACTAGTATAGCATCACTTGTTATATGAGAAATTATGTTTTCATCTCTTGCATCTGTGTCAAAGAAGCTAATGTCTTGTTGTAAAATAGATTGGATATACTTCACCCTAAGACGAGCTGTCTGCCTCTCTCCAGTCTGCATCCAAAATGCTACCCCTGCATATATAATATGCGCATGATACTTTTATTAGATTATACTAGCTCCTTCATTCCATAAACATTTAGGTGGTTTCAATAGCTATTGAAACCTGCAATTTTGAGGACAAACCTATCCATGCAGATATCATGGCCACTGCTCCTAGATAGACCAACTCCAGTGCATGCTGCAATGATAGAACAGGTCAGTATGTTTATAAATTCTTTGGTAAAAAATATTATATTGTCCTCAGCGCATGAAAGTTTAACGCTTCATCTCTCTTTTTCAATATTTCAACTGTTTATTTATGCTAGCAATATAGTCTTTTTAAGACATTGTTTGAGACGGATTTTTTAAAGCAATTTTATAATATAAAAATTTTAAATTTTGTACTAGAAAATGTTTTAAGCAGGAAGAAAGTCTTCCCAAATGAAATTTAAGTCAAAGAGATCTGAAAATTATGATTGTGAATTGTATCACCAGTCTAATATAGGGATCATAAATATACCAAATGCAAGCACGGCTTACTATTGAATAGGATTTAATGGAAGGTCAGTTGAAATTTGACCAAATGAGCTTGATATAGCAATGGTAAAAAATGGGCATCGATGAAAAAGTATTTGACCAAATAACCACTTTTTTTTCTTCCAAGAACGACCTCCTACTCGTTTTATGGACAAATGGTAGCTAATGAAAACAATACATGCAAAACATGGAAATTCTTACATTATAAATAGAAGGAATTCTTACATTTGTCTCAAAATGTTTGGCTTCCTTCTATGTAGGTAAACATTGGCTTTTGAAACCTAGCAATCAATTCTATTCACTGTCATTTTGAAGAGATTTTTTTTTTTGGATTAATTTGTTCTTTGTGCCCGAAGTTATGAGCATGCTTTCAACCTGAAGTATGTAGTGTATTGAATGCATACTTCTTGTTTGTCTTTATGTAAAGGCCCAACATGGATAAGTGAAATTTAGGCTTCGTTGGAACGGCTTTCTTACTGCTTCTTAATGTTGTTTTCTATTATTATAATAAAAAACAGCTTTAATAAGCAGTAAGAAAGCCGTCCCAAACTAAACCTTAATTACATTCCAGTTTGTTCACCTCAATGAAATCCTAATTTGTCATTTATCTAGTGGAGGATTCCTACCTTTCTTTCGGTGGAAGAAATCAAAGTTGCTTCTCCATCCTAGCTAAGAAATCATCAGTGGACATTTGAAAGATTAAAATGAGAGATTATGGTAGAAAGATCTACTCATTTTTTTCACTATTTTCTTGTTGCTCTTTTAAAAGAAAAACTAGCACAAGAAGGTTGAGTTCTTAGTGGGCACTTAACCTTTGAAACTTTGTCAGAAAGCCTCTGAGGATTTGAAGAAAGCGAACCCAACGAATCAATAAGCTTCCCAAAGAGAACAAAGAACACTGGAAGCGCAGCACCATGAATGCAGGATCCAATGCTTCCAAATAACATCAGAAGACAGTCAAGCCGGTCGGCGAAATAGAAGAGGCTAAAATGAGGCGATGCTGGCCGCCCGAGTGAGCCTCCCTGCTCCGGCGACTCTATGCTTTTCCGTTGAGGAGTCTCACAGGCGGCTACCGCAGAGAGCTCAATGGTCTCCTCCACTCCCTGAAGTGCCATGAATGGCTTGTGCTTTTAGCTTGTTTAAGGTAAATGGGCACTGGTAAATCAGAAGAACAGTTCTTAGCTCTGTGTTCTACTCTTCTTCTACGTCTCGTGATGCTTAAATGCCTTCAACTAACCCCGTGCTATACACAGCTGGCCAACTAACTCTCTTTTTATGGTATGTTTTTGTCACAAAGTTCTGTGAAAATTACTTGTAGGGGACCATTGCATGTGACCTCAGAACAGGACTTCTTACTTGGCATCCATTTGTCACAGTGAGCGAACAGGCAGTGGGACCGTCCTGAGGTGCAACCTTTTTTGATCTTTACAATCTGCTTCATTATTGTAGCATTGTTCCACTTTCCAAAGTAATGTACACAATTAAATTGGGTCTACTTTTCTAAAGTGGTCAATAAAAATAGGAGATTGCAATTAATGTTTGTTTAGGGAGTTTGATTGGGCTACAAGGAAGGTGAATCCTAAATTAAATTAATTTTTGTGTAGATTTTGATAGTATGTGATGCTTTATTACATCGTGTATATATAGGTCATGGGTTCAAATCATGAGGATAAGTTGTTTGTAATGGGAGGGATACATGAGTACATCAAACGCTCTCGATCTTATATTGATGGGAGCTACTTGCATTAGGCACACACTCTTATTGTGATAGAAGATGCATTAATGGGATGGTTATATAAAATCAATATTGATTGATTAGAAAAAAAAAAAGGGGGGGAATATATGGTATATTAGAATTTTTGCAAAAAAAAGGTTTACTTGTAAGTTTAATATTTTTAGTATATTAAGAAAGTAATATTGGGGAAAAATCATATTTAAGGAATAATTTATTAGGATGATATATATTTGTTGGGTGTTGAAATATTCCTAGCAGTAGAGAAAGATGGAGAGTTTAATATCTTAGTTTCGTACAAAGATCTAGCAAACGCATGGATGAGAGAAAGTGGGGTGTAAGAGTCATAAGAAGCACAAGATTTTTTTAACCTAGGAAAGGGAAAAATCATAAGGCATGTCCAATTAAATTAAAAAAAAAAATAAAGGCATGCCCAATTAAAATGATTTCACATGTGTTTGTTTTTTTATTACAAATGATGCCCTTAATTGGAGGGAGGCATTGGCTCAATGTATCAAATATATATTGTTTATATCATATTACATGGTTGGAGTTGGATTCTACATGATAGTTGTTCTCAAAAGAAAGTTGACATAGTCGTTTAGTCGGTAAGATTGTAGTCTTGCGATAATGGTTGGAGGGATCGTAGTCAAGTAACGGTGGTTAGGGGGACGTAGTCTAATGATGGTGGTTGTAAGAACCATAGTTATGAGACTAAGGTCAGTGGGATCATAGTTGGTGAATGACGTAGGTCAGAAAAATCGTAGTTAGTTGGTGTTGGAGGTCCGGGCAGGGGGGATCATGCCCGACGATAAAAGGTTAGAGGGATTGTAGTCGGCGAGCGACGAAGGTCTCAATGATCTTAATGAGAAGGCAATGGATGGCACAAGGATTGTAGTTAATATGCAATGGAGGTCGGAGGGATCATAGTCAGCAGCCGATGGAGGTTATTAGGATCATTATTGTGTGATTGTGGTTGGAGAGAATAGTTTGAGGGAAACTGTGGTTAAAGGGATCGTAGTCGAGCGATAGAGGTTGGAGGGAATGTTATCGGGCGGCGGGGGTCAAAGGGATCGTAGTCGGCGAGCGATTAAGGTTGAAAGTTTTGTAGTCAATGAGTGATGGAAATCGGAGGGACCGTAGTCATGCGACGGAGGTTGAAGGGACCGTAGTCTTTCCGTTGGGGTCAAAGGCATCATAGTGAGGCGATTGAGGTCCATGGGACCATAGATGGTGAGTGATAGAGGATAGAAGAGCCGTAGTCGGCTAGCGATAAAGGTAGGAGGGACCTTAGTCAATAGAGGTCATAGGAATCATAATCGATGAGTGTTATGGTCGGAAGGATCGTGATTGGCAAATGACTGTGGTCGAAGGACCGTAGTCGGACGATGATGATTGAAAAGATCATAATTAGCATACAACAAATGCCATAAGGACAGCAGTCGAGCGACGATAGTTAGAAAGATTGTTGTCGCATGACAGAGGTCAAAGGATCGAGTGGGGTAAAGGCTCGATGTTGACGGTCGGGTAGTTGACAACCAGTCAAATTCTGGTGGTGATCGTCGGTAGACAAAAGTCCGATGATGGAGACAGCGCGAAGGTTAGATAGCAATGATCTAATAGAGGAGGACCAACGGTGACAACCAGCCGTTGAAAGTCTCAACTGCAGCTTAGCGAAGATATGGCGGTGGTGGCTAAGAGAAGGTTCGATGTTGACACCCGGGCAATAAGGGTTCATCGGGGGTGGTGCTTTTGTGGAGCTTTGGTGGAGCTTTGGGATTTTCAAGCCTCAGAGCTCTCTTGAATATCTAACCCAGAGTTTAAGCTCCTCTTAAAAGTCTCATTCATATAGAGAGTGTGATATTATTTATATATTTTGAGAGTGACATGCTCTATAATATGAAGAAGATCCATGGAAAATTTGAAGTGTTTCATCGGACAACCATATTGATTCCCTAGAGTATGGAGCGTTCGCCAAGCATTTAAGTGCCTTAATGATATCATAATTAAGTAATCTTGTGTAATGCCCCAAGATCTAACTTGAAAAGAATTTCAATCAATTCATTAAAACCATCAATCATTTACCATAGCTATATATAGTCTTCAATCAATAACAAACAGTCTAACAAAATTCTATAGTTTAAAACATCAATGTACAATTCTATTCATATCCCAAAAGATCATATACAATACTCCGGTTCTACACAATGATCACATGAAATGAAATCTATCCTGTCCTGAGTACAAAAGAATCATTATAACCAAAAAGAATAAAAACCTGAGGATTCCTGATCAACCTCAATCTCCTGCTCCCTTGCCCTGACCTGAAAATATTAACCACATATAATGAGCTTCAAAAAGCCCAGCAGGTCACTAAAAACTATAACTGAAATCAAAGCACGGTACTGAAACAATATGCATGTCAGTCAATCAAATTCGTAACAGTCAATTGCACATGATCAGTAAATCTATGCAACAGATACAGACATCAGTAATCAATGCATGATCGATACAATCCACAATCATCGGTAAAAGAATCGATAAGCAGTATGAAGAAATCCATAACACTAAATTTCGGAAGAATCCGGTCAAATCGATAGAGAAAAGTCGTCGTCTCGTTAATATCAGTTAAATCAACATCGTATCAATGGAATCAATCATCTCTGGTCAATAATATCAATCGATATGAAATCATATAAAACAATCAAACCAATACATCGTAAGAACGGTTGAAATCAAATCAATACAGTAAAACCTATTCCATATTGATCAATGAATCACATGCAACAGTTCAATACGGTGTATCAATGAAGCGATAGTATCAATGAATCAATAGTATCCATGTCCATAGTATCAACGAATCAATACAATATCAATATCTATATCAATATCAATATCTATGTACAGTGACACGTACAATATGCAGTATCAATGAACTGACAATAATAGTAAACCCGTAAATCCATCAGTAAATCCATTCGTCAAGAAATCAATCCAATACATTAAATCTGTCGATATCAATAAATCTATAAATCTGTAATGAGATCATAAAGACAATTATGTACACATGCAATTCAATACAATAGTCTTACTGAACAAGTACAATCACTGGCTATTAAGGCGTTTTTCGGTATCGATGTATCGTTGTGTCGTTATATTCGTTGGCTCAATAAGAGTCGTCACTCTGTGCCCGTCGGCCGCCCGTCGGCATAAACTCCTTATCACTCCCAATCGTTGTATCTATGATCAATAGAGGATAGCACCAAACCCTTTTTAAAGGAAAGCCCGTCGGCCCACCATCCTGTACAGGTCAAATCAATCTCCAACCAACAGTTCAACCAGTCTTCACTTGTCTTTCAGTAATAATAACAATAATTCAATCATATAATCACATTTATATACATATCATAAATGCATTAGAATCAATAAACATGATTTGGCTAAATTTAGAAAACTCCTTAAAATTTCGTACAGTCGATAGAATTCCAAACAGAGTTAAAATACACAGTTTCAAAAAATTACCAAATTACCAGAAATTGAATAAAACAACGTTACAAAGCTTTACTTGTACTGAAGCAATAATTTCCAACAGCTAGATTATTTTCTATTCGATTCAAACCGCACAGAACTCAAAATATTTGGTGAAAACTTTCCAGAAAATACTCAAAATATGCATAATCATTATCTCAAAAACATATCAAAAGTTACGCGGTAAAAGTTTCGTCCACACAAAGTCATGCGCGTTTTTCGATAACGGAAACACAAAACTGAGCAGAAAAATACCAAAACTCGAAATCAGAAATTGGATTCTAATTCCTTACTGCGAGACAAATAAATCTTCTAACAGTGGCGATGGACGAAAAGCGCTCTGCGGCCTCCGAAAACAAGCTTTTCCTTCTCTTTCTCTCTCCTGCCTTCTCTTTCTCTCTCTTCAAATGATTCAAAATATCTCAATCCGATATATATCCATTCAGATAGTCCCGGACGATCCGAATTCGTCCCGGGACGATTTACCCTCTGGACGAATTTCGTACGTACGTGTACAGTTTTCGTCCCTGAACGACTTGCTCTCTGGACAAATTTTGTCCCGACGGATCGTCCCGCCCCTTACAGGTTCGTCCAGACGATCCAGGCAAATTCTTCACAATTTTCTTCAGTTCGTCCCGTACTAAAGCCAGTTCATACGGACTAACAGCACTCAAAAAAATCAGCTTCAGAGGGGTTTTACATATCGGGCTCGTTGGATTTGTGTCATCAAGCCACTCAATTTAACTATAAGCATGTTATATTTTGAGATCATTTGGTCATCCAATTCATTTTATGAAGCTTTCATACATGCTTCAAGCCCTTGGGCCCGTCTAATCTCAGATTAGACTGATTTTGGTGTCGTTGGATTTATCTCATCAAGACATTCAATTTGACTATAAGTTACTTGAATTAGAGTTTGGATAATCTATAATTTAATTTTAAAAGCTTTTAACTCGAACATGCCTCAAGAATCATGCTCGATCATGACGATCTTTGGTGATGTATCAATATTATAGTTATAACTATGATTATTTTCTTAATTATTTGTTTTTTTATTGTATTTCTCTTCTTTGCCTATCTATGGGCACATATTGTCAAGTAATACGGTAAAAAAAATCGTGCAATAAGATATTCGAGAAAGAATAGCTTAGTTATTTTTCGCTCTTTCCCCCCACCTTCTCACTACTAATGTTTCTCTTCATGGAAGATCAGGTTCACTTGCTCCAATTGCCCTATCACTCACAATGACTTGGCACACTCCATTGCTCTCACAAATATGCTTTTTCCCTTAATCATCCTCCCTCCTCTAAATCAACTCATAGAAAGATGTGAGGAATTCTTTGTTCCTTTTATTTTTAGGAGAGCAATATTTTTATTGTTAACTAAGTCTAATTAGACATCTTCTTTCTTAAACAAAGTGATATGCAAATCAATAATATTATAACATCTCATGTTTTCAATTCAAAATAATATGTTGATATAGTTATCAAAGCCATTTTATATGGCATAGTATTTTGATGCCAAATAATCAACTTGAATGAATTAGAATTTAGACTTCGTTTGGGACGGCTTTTTTACTGTTTCTTAAAACAACTTTCTAGTAAAAAAAATTATTTTGTACTAGAAAAGCTGCTTTAAGAAGCAGTAGAAAAGCTCTCACAAAAAAAGCCTTAAAAATTTGATATTAAATTATTGCAATAATATTGATGATGATGTTTTATTGTAGTCAATAATTTAGTTGATTAATGATCACATTAATTTCAATTAATGGCTTCTGATAAGGAAAATAATTCCTTCTTGAAATAATGTCAAATCTGATTTAGGATATCTAATTTTCTGACTGTTGAGAGTGAATGATTAGTTAGCACAGACCAATAGCATAAGCAAAGCTTTGTCATTGGTTGTGATAAATTGCCTTAAAATGTAGTTAGGCTTTAAATAGAAGGAAATAAATTGACAAAGACATTTTCTTGTGAGATAGTGATAGCAATTAAATGGATTTATAGTTAGGTTTTGTATTATGAAAATTACATATAATATTCAGAAATTGTATTTTAATTTTAGTATATTTGTTGAATAAATCAAGAAATTTTCAAAAACACAACACTCAGTTTTTATCTAATTAAAAATATTTTATAAATCATTTGAAAATAAATTATTGAATTATGTTACTTTGAATTAGCAAAATTAATAGTCAAATTATTTAAAGTTTAATGAAAAAAATTGCTCCTAAGGTTTTTATTATGTTGCATTTTTTATGATCATAATTAAGATTAAATAAATTTTCATTTTTTTTTCATAAATGAAATTTTACATTTTGCTTTTTTTTTTTCATTTTAACTGCAGAAAACTCATCTTATTTATTGGTATCCAAAATTTTAATGTATTTATATATCATATAATTTTGTTTGCATAAATAGAATTTAAAAAAATATATATATTCTACTTATATCTCCAAAATTTTAGAATTTAGAGCAATAAATATTTGTTAAAAAACATTATTGATATTTTAAAAATAATTAATTATCATTTGATGTTTATGGTTGTACCTTGCCTAAGCATTTATTACATATTTAGTATGTAACTAATATAATAATATTCATATTTATTAGGATAAAAATGTGATTAGCATTTAATGGAAAAGAGGTTATGTGATTTGAACAAGTATGGTTGAATATTTATTACTATGGGGGATATAAAAAATTGTTGTATGATCAAAGACAATAGTGGATGCAATTGATGGATTTTCAAGTACTTAAAGAAATTGCCATACAGAATTGTTTTAGGAGTAAAATGACTATAAATGATATCAATTTAGAGTTGATATCTTAGGAGCAGACATACCCTAAGGCCAAAGTGAGAAATTATCCTTCTTAAATAAATAAATAAATAAAAAACTTTTAACAAGATAGGGATTTTGATATTTCCCCATCGTTTTCAATAAATGTATTTTCTCAAAATTAAAAAAAAAAATACTTAGTAGTTTAATGATCCGCAAAAGAGAGGTTGGTTCCGCCCCTGTTTATCGTGATGATACCAACAACATCAAAAGTGGCTAAATTCAATCACGTCGGGATAAATGAATCAAACTAATTACAGTTAAGTTGGATCAGCCAGCTTAGGTTTCGTTTAGGATAGTTTTCTTATTATTTTTTAAGTAGCTTTTTAGTATGAAATTTTTTTGAATTAGAAATTTGATTTAAAAAATAATAAAAAAAAGTTATTCCAAACAAAGTCTTAATTATTGGCCTTCTTTCACCCCCTGAGAGTGAGAGATTATTACGTACGGAGTCCGAATGCAATATACATCTAGGTTTTGTGAAAGTAAAAAGCAAATACATAGTAAATGTACAGTTATGTAAAAAAAAACTATATATTTATTATATATTCTCATAAATCCAAACGGTTCGGACTCCTCCCGTAATAATTTCTCTTGAGGGTGAATAAATTGACATTGGCTTATTAACATGTGGTGTATGAAAGCAAATCATTCTTATTTTATAAAAGCCTTAAATTCAATCCATGAATTGAAATTGTTCATGCCAATATGAGCGTTGGACTTTTTATTTGGTACCAATTGTTCCCTTGGCTTGGTCCCAATCTAATTGAGTTTATCAGGTAAGATCATCTAGTCACTTTTTGGTTAGAGGAAAGAGTGGTCCTTTCTAATAATTGTTAAAAATATATATGAATATTTTCATATAATATTAGAAAAATGATCAAAATATGATAAATACCCCCTAATATTCTATTAATACACCTTCATTTTTCTTATTTTGATATATATAACTTCATATCAAAAAGAATTCTACTAAAGTTTCAATCCATCATTTTGGTGTTTTTGGATAGGGTTATCATATCAGGTTGGTGGGTTAGGCTTGGGTCTAACTCGAATATGCTAGATCCAAGTCCAATAAGTTTATTATATTAACCAAAATATTTGACCCAACCTGACTCAAGTTGAACTCACAACCCAAATTGAAGTTGAAGTTTAATATGTTCAACCTAAATTGGGTTTTTTTAGTTAGGTTAATGGCTATTCATTTATTGATACCCTTTTTACCAAATCTCCTTCCACCTTTAGTTTTGTGATACCCCTCCTAAAGAGAAATTATTTTTTCCATATGCAGTACCATTCTCGGGTCTTATAATCATCCATTCCCCCAAAAAAGGGACTATTTTTCCCTCATTTAATTGTTTGTTGATTTTGAGTTGTTTAGTAACTTCTCACCCCCCTGTAATTTTTTTTTTTTTATCAACATGTCTATTTTAACCCAAATCAAAATAGTAATAAAATCAATTTTAGTTTTCCAAGTGAGCTAGAACATAATCCAAAATTTAATAGGGTTAAGATTTTAGACCCAAATTCAAGCTGAAATTTAATATGGTCAACCTAGGTTGGGTTTTTTGAGTCAGGTCAATGGTTGTTTATTTATTGATACTTTTTTTTTTTCGAAATTCTCCTTTCACCTTTGAGTTTTGTAATCCCTCTCCTTCTAAAAAGAAATAATATTTTTCATATCTAATCCTCCATTCTGCAATAAGAGGGACTATTTTTCTCTCGTTTAGTTGCTTGTTGACTTTGAGTTGTTTAGTAGCTTCTCAAATCACTCTTTAACTCCTCCAGGAGGGTCAATATTATTATCCTATGTGGCTTCGATTTTCCCCCTATGTTACCTTGCCATCACGCAAGTTGTGTTTCCTTCAGTTCTAAGGGATGATCGATCCAACCATATTCAATGACCTCCATAAATCTCAAATGTTGTCTCATATTTTGCCTTCAGGTCATGCTATCTCAACCTTTTAGGAAAAAAATTATCTATATACTAAACCTTATTTTATTTCCATCATGCATGTTCTATTATTGCCTTCAAAATTTGGGAAGGACACTCTTCATAACTCTCATCTACTATTAGTAAAATATTTTTTACTAGGTTAGGCTCTTGTTATTTTGTTTCCTTCTAAAAAAGTTTAGATAAATAATGCAATGTCTCATGCTTGTTTTTACTTGTTTGTTTGTGAGTAAGTTGTTGTATATATATAAATTCTTTTATCATATAATAGTTTGAATTTGAACATAAATGCCTTTCATACTTAATGGATTTTAAACTTCCATCTTCTCACAATTATAATCATTTAAGGACCTTCAAACCTTTAATTAAATTCCATTATGCCATCAAAGAGTTTACCTCTTATAGGGAGATCCTAGCATATCTTTTGAAAAAGATGATGATGGTCATGTTATGGATGAATGTTTGGCATAAATGAACAAAACTATACATCAATGATAATTGCAGTATAACATCTTTATCATGGACCTCAAAGGCGAGGGACTAGCTTGACTGCACTTCATTTTATCAACAAAAATAGATTTAGATTCCTTTCACTATCGTATCCAAGGAATCAATATGATTATCTTCAATGTCCTTCATGTTTTATCTCTGCCATATTATCATTTCCTTCAATTTGTGCTTCCATCAATCTCTCTAAGACATAATTGATTTAGCCATCTTTGATGGCCTCCATGGCCCTCCAATATTATCACATTTATTGTAGGATTTTTTTTCATAACTAATGTGATCAATTTTTTCTCATTGTATACATATCAATGTGATATTCAACACAAAATTGTTAGAACAACTTCTATAGAAAAATGAGGTGTAAGCAAAGACTTTTAGCAAATACCAGTATGACTTTTCACAAGAAATTATTTTCATTCTTTATGGACTTTGATCCTCTATATTCTCACAATCCTAAACATTTAAGGATTTATGAAACCTCTATCAAGTGTTGAGGTCCAATCATAGAATCTCATTTCTTATAGGAAGGAGCATCCTACCTACTCCTTCATCAAATAGTAATTACAAGTCAAAGATAATGACAGCATAACCTATCTACTCGATCATCAACCTTCAAAGGATTTGAAAGATACAGATTCATTGTCTACCCTTTTTTACAGCATCAATAATACTAGTTAATATCATGGCTTGCTCCTCTCTATATAACTTCAATCCCTTCTGCTCCAATATATTTTATGATCATATGTTCCTACTCATATTTTATACAAGCTCTATTTATCCCTTATAACATTTCAACACCTTAAAGTAAATACCAAAGAAAATAATTAAATCATATGGCTTACTTATCAAGGCTTTATTGGTAAATAGGTTAAATTGGTATATCAATTATACAAAGATTTAAATAAGCAATCCATTAAATTTTATAAGCACACATTTAAACTTATATTTCAAACTAAGCATCAATTAATTTCAAAGTTTTGAAAAATAATTGCATAAATAAAAAAAATTCATATTTTAAACACTTGAAAATCAAATATAAGAAATAGGTTTGATTTGAAAAAATATTAGATGTATATGAATTATGTAATATGTTCAACATATAGGTTTTGATTTTTTTCCTCCACATGGAATTTAAATCCATTGATTGGATTATAAAGCCTCTTGTTTGCTCATTTTATTTTTCATAATTCCTAATTCCTATCTTATTCCCTAAGCTTCCATATCTCATTCCAAAACTCTTGCCTCTTCCAATTTTGCAATCAAATTAAGGGGGGCAATCTTACATGCTAACTAATGTTACCCCTCGCTTGTCACCTCTCTATTCTCATCTCAAGCATCCGGCTACTTTCCCTTCATCTTTGAATTCTCGATTCTTTCCTCCCTTTCTAGGTGCTACGAAGTGAATTTATATTGGTTAGCCCCTACTAGTTTTATTAATCCGAGTTTGAACGTTTTCAGACTACTTTGCATATGACTTGAAAATAAATTTAAAAAGTCTATTCAAATATTTGGCTTATGATTAGGCTCACTAATTTCAAGCAAAGTTTAATTTGAATCAAAATTAATTCAATTTTTAACTTATAATAAAACTTAGGTCTCGTTTGGGATGACTTTCTTATTATTTTTTAAAGTAACTTTTTAGTATAAAAATTTTAGTACACGAAAGCTGCTTAAAGAAATAATAAGAAAGTCATCTCAAATAAAATATTAGACTTCATTTAGGACAGCTTTTTTATTGCTTTATAAAACATAATTGTTTCAAAAAGCAAGAAAAAAAAAACTATTCCAAATGAAGCATTAAGCTCTATATGACAATGCCTTCTTGGGCTTTGTTTGTCTATGCTTCCTATATAGATCATTCCAGTAACTATATACTCAAAATGATCTCAATATGCATTAATAAAATGAGTAAAAAAAGCATAAGAGATGTGATTCACTATTCATGCACTAGCTACAGAATTTTAATAATAATAGAACAAATTTTAATAATAATAATATTAGAACAAAATTTAAATCAAAATAAATATTTTCACAAAATTTTTAAATAATAATTGATACGTCATCATAAAATTATCTTGATCGGGCACGAATCTCGAGACAAAAAGCTAGCCGGAAACTTCAAAAATTAAATCCATAATCATCTGAAATCCAATTTCAACAAACTTATACTCGAACTGATCGTCTCGGAAATACGAACCCAACGACACCAAATTCGACCCAATCCGAGCCCAAATAGATCCAAATCAAGGACTCGAAGCGCCGTTGGAAGGTTCAAACCGCAATTTGAGTTACCAAATGGCCTCCAATTAACGAGCTTATACTCGAATCGAGCGGCTCGACGAGACGAATCCAACGAGCCCAAGATCGCCGAATTCCAACATCATTAAGTCCTCCAAATGTCCAACGAATGGTTCACGATCGAAGGGTTCAATATCGGCCGTCCGTTCAAACCACTCCCTATTCGCCCCTGATCTCACACCTATTTACAAGCCATGCCACTCCAGAAAAACTATAAATAGAGCCCTCATTCTACACAAAGGGGGCCCAAGCAAGAAGAGAAGAGGAGAAGAGAAGGAAGAAGAGAATGAAGAGAAGGAAGAAGCTCCTCCTCGACCACCGCCGGAGCCTCGTCGGACCACCGCAGGAGCATCGTCGAACCACCATCGAAGATTCGCCGGACCACCACATGAGGCCCTCACCCTCGTCGGACCACCACCGGAACTTCGTCGGACCACCGTCGGACCCTCGCCGAACCACCACCGGAACCTCATCGAACCACCACCTGAGGCCCTCACCTTCGCTAGAGGCCATCACCTTCACCGCAACACCACCTGAGGCCCGGACTTCTACTGGGCCACTACCTGACGCTTAGAGTTCTACCAGAATACCACCCTACTACAACGGTCTTTCAGACCCCGGTTTCCTGCCGACTACGATCCTCCCGACCTCTGTCGCCTACTATAGTCACTCCGACCTCCATCACCAGATAACGGTCTTTCATACCCCGGTCTCTTGCCGACTACGATCCTCCCGACCTCCGTTGTCTACTATGGTCCTTTCGACTTCCATCAACATACAACGGTCTTTCCGACCTCCATCCTATCAATTATGGTCGTGCTGACAAAACAAATACATCTATTGTAACTCCCACAATGTAATACACTATATATGATGTACATTTGTGACATCAAGCCAAGGCCTTCTCCCTAAGAAGGCCTCATTTGTAATCGACTACAAAGACTAGTTGATTCATTCAAACTGGGCCATGCCCCGTGGTTTTTCCCCATTTTCAGGGGTTTTCCACGTAAAAATTTTGGTGTCTCTTATGAACGCTACACCCTCTCACTTATCTGATTGTGTGCTGAATCTCCGTACAATATTAAGACGTTAAACTATATATTTCTCTACTGCCGCGAATATTTCAGGACGCAACAATAACAATAGAACAAAATTTAAATAATTATGCATATTTTTTAAACCACAAATGTTTGTATATTATTATTTCCTAATATTGATGACAATATATGTAGATACTAAAAAACACAGCCACACCCCATTTCTTCTAAAGGGATACCGACAACCGCTCCTTCCCTAAAGTAACAGAACAGAACAAACCGACCAAATAAGATCAGTAATGCTTCCACGTATAAAACTTTCGGTGCCCACATCCGCTGTAATCTATAACACCAAACAGCAACACTGAGCAACCAAAAACCCTGACATTACTAGTAAGCCACAACACTACACAGCAACCCAAGCCACCCTATAATTTTTCCCCATTATAGAAATTTAAAATAAAAAAAAATACATGAGAGGCCAACAGGTTACTCAATCCGTTGACTCGACGGCGATCATCGGTGGCGCCGGTGATCGCCACCACCTACGCAATGCAATATCCGGACACGACTCCGCCAACGCCACCGCTGCTAGCCTTGGGCCTCATCAAAGAGAATGTCGGAAATGGAAGACAACTTGGTGGTGGAGAGAGCGAATACACGGATTCCATCATCTCCTCCTCTTCTTCGATCAATTTCATCTCCCTTTTCTCTGGGGTGATCGTTTTCATTGTCCATGGATGCGACTCGTCTTTCTTTTCCTCCATGGCTGCGATCGCCGGTTTCGGCACTTCTGTCACTTTCGTCTGAGGTGGGGATATCTCCTTCCTCGCTCCCGTCATCAACTTCCCCTTCCTCTTCGCATTCTGTCGTCTGGATCTGACGGTTGCCGCCGGAATCTCAGCCAGAATCCTCTTACTCGTTGCCGGAAGCGTGGCCGATCGTGGCAAGGGAAGGAGAGGAGGCTGTGGCAGCTGAAAGAATCCAGCTGGTGAGGAACAATAAACCGGAGAACGAGATCCATAATTGAATCTCGCGCCGTGGAAGAGTTGCCTCAGAGAAGCTATAGAAGGGGGAGGAGATGGAGAAGGAGAAGGGGGAGGAGAGTTTGGGGATCGGAAGAGAAAACCGCCATAGCTGCTGCTGCTGTAATTAACGACGGCATGACTTGCCATTGAGGATTCATCAGAAAGAAATTTCTCCATTGAGGTAATTCTTAGATCTCAAATCTTCTTGCTAAAATGGAAGAAGATAACCAGGAAATCGAACAATAGATCTTTGACAAAAACGCCGATCTGTGAACGGATCAGAAAACTATAAAAACTGATCAAACAACAAAGATTTGCGATAAGATATGATTATTTACAGCAGTAGAAATCGATCATTTATCTTCTTTTCAAACCCCAATCGATGATAATCTAATTGGATCAAACCCTAATAACCCCTCCTTCTCCGACGCCGGCCCGTCACCGGGAGGGACTTCTATGTGCCGAGGCGCAATTTATAGGGGGCATGAATTGCAAGAATTCTTTTTTTATGAAATTTGCAATATTATAATTAACGTTTTGTAATAAAAAATTGTTGTTGTGTTGAACGGACAAAAGTAGCTGCAACGCTACCGCGGGGGGAAGTGTGAGGGCGGCAACCGTCAATTCGATTTGAACCGTCCGATTTAAATTAGTTTGGACCATAGGTGAATCGAACCGTTGGTTTTATTTCCAGAAAGTGGTGCTATACCCCCGCGTTTTATTCGTCCCGCGTTTTAATTGTGAATTCCTATTTCCTTCCGAGTTATTTCTTAAATTAGAAATTACAAATTTAATTTGATATGAAATTAAAATTATATCCGGATATTAAAATACATTATGTAATTATTTTAATAGCACTTATTTTTTATTTTGTTAGTTTTATGTAAATTTTCAATATAATTAAATTATTAAAATATTAGATAAATATGATTAAATTATTTGAAATATATAATTAATGGTTTATTTGTATTCATCTAATAATTAAATTACATTTATCTAATAATTTATTTATATTTATAACAGTTGGGATAATCTCCTATCTTGAAGGAGCAAATATACTAAGGTTTTGTTTGGCATACTTTTTAGTGCAAAAAAATTAATTTTTGCACTAAAAAGTTGTTTTAAGAAGCAGTAAATAAGCTTTTAGTGTTAAATTTAAGATTAATTTTTTTTATTTTTGAACTTTTTTCGATCGAATGACCACCGACCCAAATCTCTTTGTGGTTATGAATCCATATTGCATGATTACATCAAATATGACGAAAAATAAAATTTATCCATCAAATTGTTTATATTATATATATATTTATTTATTTATTTACAATAATATTTGAAAAAGTTAAGAGGGAGCATAGAAGGATGCCTTTTGTAATTGCTTGCTAATTGGACTAATATCTTTCTTATAATTTTATTTTGTTAATATGTAGTAAAATATTTTTTAGATCAAAATAATCGTGAGGAGATATCCTTTGAATTCTCGTTTGAACCAGATTGATACGACTGCATTATTTTATAAAGTTAGTTATGAATGTGCGGTGGAGAAATCAACTTCATTTTTATGGTCACATAAAGTAGCTTTTCGCAACAAAATTTTTTGAAATATAATAAGATGAAAAAAAAATAGTCAAATAAAAATAAAATTATGATTTCTGTCTGAAAAGCAAAGCAGACAAAAAATAGTCAATGTAGCGGGAATCGCATGAGGTTTGCTTATTTGCCTATTTGTGGAATCTTCATTTATAGATTTAGGTTTCATTTGGGACATTTTTTTTTACTATTTTATAGTATAACTTTTTAATATAATTTTTTTTTTAAATCAACGAAAAAATAATAATAATAAAATGTTCCAAACGAAAAAAATTCAATTGCACTAAGCCATTAATGACTATAGATGCAAGCAATTTATAAATAATTCCATTTGTGCAACAACCCGATATTTTAACACCGACATATCGTTCTAATTAAGATGACAAAAAAATAACATGCGATGTGTGGTTGTGATTTTATATTTTTTTTTAATTAATGAGAGCAATGAACTTAAGAGTTAAGACCAGCTTAGATAAAATTGCTTTCTAAATAAATTTTTTTTTTAATAATATTTTAAGAAGCAATACCAAAATAAGATTAAATAAAAAATTCCAAAATATTTTAAGAGTATTCATGTTTAGTAAATTTAGGCTTCATTTGGGACGACTTTTTTACTGTTTTATAAAATAGCTTTTTAGCACAAAATTTTTTTGAATTAAAAATTTGTGTATTAAAAAACTGCTTTATAAAACATTAAGAAAGCAGCCCTACACAAAGCCTTAGGCTTTGTTTTGGATGGCTTTCATATTATTTCTTAAGAAACTTCCGGAGACTAATAAAAATGCGCCACGTCACTCTTCGGTTCAGTACTGCTGGGTACTGTGACTCGGTATCGCGGCATCCGGATGTAGAGCTGTTTTCGGTGTCCGCACAGAATAATTTTATTTTCCAAATCAAGCCTAAAATAGATTAATACTTTATTCTAAGATTAAAATGATAATATACAAATTATAAGGAGATTATTTTAAAATTTAACCCAATATTAAATTAAGAGTGAAATGACAGATTGTGGCTGTATTTTATCGGCTTAATAGCAGAGCTGACGATCACGTGATTTTGGCACCGACCACCTTTGTTATATGAACCCTCGTCCACAGCTTCCGGATGGCGTGCATTTTAAGTAAGCAACAGCGTGTCTATATCACGAGGAAAACGACCTTTGAGAATAAATAATTGATTGGGGCTTCTTTGAAATTATTTTTATTTTTTATTTTTTTATGTATATTTGAAATGGGCTTTTAAATTATTTTCATTTTTTTATTTTTAAAAAATAAAAAAAAAGTAAATTTATTTTCTTATATAAAGTGAGCATTCACAAGCAAATAAGTACATAAAAATTTCACTAGTTATTATTATTCATAATTTATAATTATAAAAATAAATCTCAATTCAAAATTTACAACTTAACAAATGACTTTATTATAATCAATTTAAACAAGGTGAGTAGAATCTCAATCATTGATCTTAAATCCAATGGTTGATAATTCCCTATTTTAACTAATTATTAAGATAAAATTTAATTACTTCATATATATACAAACTGATTGAGATCTACAAGCTGCATCAAGATTTGTATTTGTTGAGATGAATGTTCTAAAAAAGTATGGTTAATCAAATAAGCCAAATAATCATTCTTGAACACTAAGAATAACGTTTGTGTCGCGTTTTTTACTGTTTTGTAAAGCAAATTTTAGTTAAAAATTTATATACTAAAAAGTTATATTATAAAAAAATAAGAGAGTTGTTCCAAATAAAACCGATGGGCTTTTAAGTGCCGGCTAAATAGATGGAATTTTCAACTGTTAAAATTATTTTCGAGAAAATTTGTGTGAAATTAGCCAATAATTTTTATTTGTAAATCAAATTTGTAAAAACTTTAGAAACGATTAAAACTCCTCCAAAATATTATATTTATGATTACAAGATAATCAAAGTTTAATTTTTTTTAAATATTTTTGAAAGCAGAACAGAACTAAATTGTATTCATTGATATGTGAAGAAGAGTACAGGGAAGCTATATATAGACTAATGTAGAACCTATATATAAAGCTAATAGGATAAATCTAGATAACAGGTAAACATATACATGTGCTATAACATGTACATATTATTACACCCCCTCAAGCTGATGGAGTTGTCTGAACCGTCAGCTTGTTGCGAAAATAGTGATAGCGAGGAGTTAGGTTGAAAGAGATTTGGTAAATATATCGGCGATCTGATCGTCTTTCGTGGAGATGGGAAAGATCTGAACCGTTTGAGATTGAATGTGATCTCGAATAAAGTGATGATTTATTTCTATATGTTTACTACGGGCATGAAAAACAGGATTATTGGCGAGGGAGATAGCAAAGCCGCAAAGGTGCTGTCGCAATGTAAACTTGTGGGAGAATGTAGATGAATGTTGAAGTCAAGTAGTAGGCGTCGAAGCCACAAGACGTCTGTCACGCCCCGAGATCTAACTTGGAAAGAATGTCAATCAATAGCCAAACAATTTACCAGAGTTATCTAAAAACCTTCAGTAAGCAATCTATCAAACATCTATAAAATTTAAAACATCAATATATCAGTCGATTCATATCTCAAAACAACATGTACAATACTCAGGAACTACACTATCAATGCAAGTAGAGAATCTATCCTGTCCTGAGTACAAAAGAATCATCTATCGATCAAAAGAACTAAAACCTGTCGATCTGAATCAACTCCTATCTCTTGCTCCCGAGCCCTGACCTGAAAATATCAACCACATATAATGAGCTTTACAAAGCCCAGCAGGTCACCTAATACCTATAACTGAAATCAAAGCACGGCAATGCTATCAATATGCATGTCAATCTATCAATCCGAATCAGTCAATGATCAATGAGTCTAAGCAGCGGAAATCAATAGTCAATAAAACCAGTCAATGCAGCGGCAGACAAGTCGGTAAATCAACTCGATCAATCAATATCCGTCAATCAAATCAATACGGTCTAATCAATGAAATCTGTCGAGAAAAGCGATACGGAACAATGAATCTATAAAGCAGTCAATACAATGCAGAAACAATAGGCAGTAGTACAATGAATCTATAGGCAGTAGTACGATGTCCATGTTCATGCTATCAATACCGTATCTATAGCTATCAATGTTCATATCAATGCTCAGTAGTCAATCGATGAAATCAATAAAATTCGTACGATACAGTAAATCCGATCAATCAATAGGGCAGAAATCGATAAAGCAATAAATCCGTAAATCAATACAGTAAACATGCAATTCAATACTATAAACTGAACAATGTATAATCAATGGTCATGTTGCTGTTGTAGAATTCATATTGCTGTTGTAGATATCAATACATTGGTTCTATGAAAAGAGTCGTCACTCTATTGCCCGTCGGCCGCCCGTCGGCATATAATCTCCTTATGACTCCCATCGTTATATCCATGATCCATGATCTATGATTTAAAGGAAAGCCCGTCGGCCCACCATCCTATACAGGTATCATCTCCAACCAATGTTCAACCAGGTTATACGTGTTCCAGTATCAATAATCAATCAATAATCAATATTAGAGCAATCATATCAATAATCATATCTATATCGATTCAATCTATCATTTTCATACAATTCAGAAATCATACGAAAATCGGGCAGCGTAACGGTAGTCGGTCAAATTTACACAAAAATCCTGCAAAAAGATACAATATCCAAATTCTTCCAAATTACAGTAGAATATCTATAACATCAATACAAGACTATTATCCTATAGAAACCAAATCAAATCACGTCCTGATTATTTTCTATTCGATTAAAATCACGTAGAATCAATTCCGACCGGTAAAATCTTCGTAGAATACAGTCAAATCGTGTACAATAATCATATCTATAACATACTAGAAGTTGTGCGGTGAAAGTTGTGTCAAATCAAAATCATGTCGAAAAGTCGACTACGAAAACACAAAACAGATCCCAACTCGGTCAAAACACAACATCTTTGAAAACAGAAACAGGGTTCGGAGTCCTTACCACGAGATCTTCACTTTCTCCAACAGCAGCGTCGGACGAAAAGCGCTCCGCGGTCTCCGAAAATCAACTTTTCTCTTTTTCCTTTTCTCTTTCTCTCTCCTCAGATATTTCTGATTTTATAAAAATCTTTTCTCTCTCCTCAAAACGAGCTCATTTCCTTATATCATACTCATATCGGCCTGGCCGATCGCCCGATCGTCCCGGGACGATCAGACCAAATTCTGATCGTCCTGGACCATTCCCAGGGCGATGATCAGGACGGTATTGTGAACAGTGCCGATCGTCCTGGACGATCTCAATATCGTCCTGGACGATCCTGTCCAGAAATAGCTCCAGAAATCAGCTGTTTTCCATGCACTGATCGGCCTGGACGATCTCAACTTCGTCCTGGCCGATTCTGGGAGAAAAATCCAAATCAGAGAGGAACAGTAAGGGAACGAGATATTACAATCTCCCCACCTTAGAAAAATGTCGTCCCGATATTTCCCTACAGGTACGAAGCAAAACAAACAGCTCAAAACAAACCGATCAAAATCCAAATCCAAAACAAAACTCGTCGAAACCCATACAGAACATACAATGCAATCAATCACATGTCAATATGCAATATTCATATGTCAATATCAATCGGTTAGTCAAATCAATCTTACCAGTAGAACCTTCTGGTCGTTGCTGATCCTCACGATGCTGTAAACTCTGTAGACTGTAGATGCGTGGCACCACTGGAGGAAGTGCAGGAGGTCGTGGCGCAACTGTCTCCCTCTGATCCCTGACAGCTCTATCAGCCATCCTGTTCCCTGATCTCTCACTATAGGCTCTCGAGCCAATAGTCCTCTGTTGTCCTGTACCCGTACCAGAATCAGTCCTTCCGCCCTGTCTTTTCTGAGGACAATCTGCTGCTCTGTGCCCTTGCTGTCCACAGTAAAAACACTGTCCCGTCAATAGGTAGCACTGACCTGCATGTCGTCTACCACAGTGAATGCACGTGCCAGAACCACCAGATGATACTATCGATGCTGACCGTGACGCAGATCCCGATGCAGATCCCTTCGAACCCTCATACCTGCTTCTCTTCTCTCTATCTCTGTCTCTACCAGAATCATCTCGTCGTACCTCATCTCTCCTCCTCCTGGTATCATCGTACCTCGATACTGGTGTCGCCAAATCAATCTCTATCAGTCGGGCTCGCTCCACTAGCTCAGAAAACTCGTGGATCCGGAAAGGTACAAGTGGATGTCTCAGTTCTCTGTTCAATCCGTGCAGGAATCTGTAACACTTTTCTTCAGTAGTAGGAATCAAGTGAGCAGCGTACCTCGCAAGTGCAGTAAACTCGGCCTCGTACTGCATCACTGACTTGCGGCCTTGCTCCAATCTCATGAAAGCTTCCTGCATCTGTCGCTGAGCTGACGGTGGTACAAACCACATCCTGAATACTGCAGTGAACTCATCCCAGGTGATCTCAGCATTGGTCTTCCCCTGAAATTTTTCTCTCTGCTGTCCAATCCACCATCTCTCTGCCTCACTTTCCAACATGAATACTGCCAATGGTACCTTTCTATTCCCCGGACACTGCATGCTGTCAAAAATCTTTTCCACCCTCATGATCCAATCCTCAGCAGCCTGTGGTCCTACAGCCCCTTTGAACAACGGAGGCTTCAGCTTGTGAAACATCTGCAAGTGTCTATCAACTTCTTCCTCTTTGCTCCCACTCATCTTGCTCTGGGCATCCCCCATAACATGTGCAATCGCAGTAGCTAATTGCATCATACTCTCTGAAGGTACTGGAGCTGCATGCGCTGTGTTGTTCATTCGGTACACTGGATTCTGCTGGAGGATCCATATCTTTTCACCTGCACAATTCAAAACAAATGATACACACATTTAACGATGTATGCCAATGAAGCTCTTAAAGCTACCCAATCTACCCAATCTCTCAATCCAAACCTACAACTCTGGTAACAATCCATTCTTCCAATAACACTGCTCTGATACCAAACTTGTCACGCCCCGAGATCTAACTTGGAAAGAATGTCAATCAATAGCCAAACAATTTACCAGAGTTATCTAAAAACCTTCAGTAAGCAATCTATCAAACATCTATAAAATTTAAAACATCAATATATCAGTCGATTCATATCTCAAAACAACATGTACAATACTCAGGAACTACACTATCAATGCAAGTAGAGAATCTATCCTGTCCTGAGTACAAAAGAATCATCTATCGATCAAAAGAACTAAAACCTGTCGATCTGAATCAACTCCTATCTCTTGCTCCCGAGCCCTGACCTGAAAATATCAACCACATATAATGAGCTTTACAAAGCCCAGCAGGTCACCTAATACCTATAACTGAAATCAAAGCACGGCAATGCTATCAATATGCATGTCAATCTATCAATCCGAATCAGTCAATGATCAATGAGTCTAAGCAGCGGAAATCAATAGTCAATAAAACCAGTCAATGCAGCGGCAGGCAAGTCGGTAAATCAACTCGATCAATCAATATCCGTCAATCAAATCAATACGGTCTAATCAATGAAATCTGTCGAGAAAAGCGATACGGAACAATGAATCTATAAAGCAGTCAATACAATGCAGAAACAGTAGGCAGTAGTACAATGAATCTATAGGCAGTAGTACGATGTCCATGTTCATGCTATCAATACCGTATCTATAGCTATCAATGTTCATATCAATGCTCAGTAGTCAATCGATGAAATCAATAAAATTAGTACGATACAGTAAATCCGATCAATCAATAGGGCAGAAATCGATAAAGCAATAAATCCGTAAATCAATACAGTAAATATGCAATTCAATACTATAAACTGAACAATGTATAATCAATGGTCATGTTGCTGTTGTAGAATTCATATTGCTGTTGTAGATATCAATACATTGGTTCTATGAAAAGAGTCGTCACTCTATTGCCCGTCGGCCGCCCGTCGGCATATAATCTCCTTATGACTCCCATCGTTATATCCATGATCCATGATCTATGATTTAAAGGAAAGCCCGTCGGCCCACCATCCTGTACAGGTATCATCTCCAACCAATGTTCAACCAGGTTATACGTGTTCCAGTATCAATAATCAATCAATAATCAATATTAGAGCAATCATATCAATAATCATATCTATATCGATTCAATCTATCAGTTTCATACAATTCAGAAATCATACGAAAATCGGGCAGCGTAACGGTAGTCGGTCAAATTTACACAAAAATCCTGCAAAAAAATACAATATCCAAATTCTTCCAAATTACAGTAGAATATCTATAACATCAATACAAGACTATTATCCTATAGAAACCAAATCAAATCACGTCCTGATTATTTTCTATTCGATTAAAATCACGTATAATCAATTCCGACCGGTAAAATCTTCGTAGAATACAGTCAAATCGTGTACAATAATCATATCTATAACATACTAGAAGTTGTGCGGTGAAAGTTGTGTCAAATCAAAATCATGTCGAAAAGTCGACTACGAAAACACAAAACAGATCCCAACTCGGTCAAAACACAACATCTTTGAAAACAGAAACAGGGTTCGGAGTCCTTACCACGAGATCTTCACTTTCTCCAACAGCAGCGTCGGACGAAAAGCGCTCCGCGGTCTCCGAAAATCAACTTTTCTCTTTTTCCTTTTCTCTTTCTCTCTCCTCAGATATTTCTCATTTTATAAAAATCTTTTCTCTCTCCTCAAAACGAGCTCATTTCCTTATATCATACTCATATCGGCCTGGCCGATCGCCCGATCGTCCCGGGACGATCAGACCAAATTCTGATCGTCCTGGACCATTCCCAGGGCGATGATCAGGACGGTATTGTGAACAGTGCCGATCGTCCTGGACGATCTCAATATCGTCCTGGACGATCTCAATATCGTCCTGGACGATCCTGTCCAGAAATAGCTCCAGAAATTAGCTGTTTTCCATGCACTGATCGGCCTGGACGATCTCAACTTCGTCCTGGCCGATTCTGGGAGGAAAATCCAAATCAGAGAGGAACAGTAAGGGAACGAGATATTACAACGTCGGTAAGAGCTATAGCAATAGATCGATATTCAGCTTCTATTGAAGATCGGACTACTGTGTGCTGCTTTTTAACGCTCCAAGAAATGAGGGTGTTGCCCAGAAAGGAGCAATATCCGGAAGTGAATATATCGTCTTGTGTCTTTGTCGCCAGCACAATCGGCATCTGAGTAAGAACGTAGTTCCATTGGACCCTGCAAGATAGGCAAACCAAGTGAAAGCATGCCTTTGATATAGCGAAGTAATCTATAGAGTAATTGAAAATGATGAAAATCCGGATTATGCATATGTTGGCATAATAGATTAGCCACAAAGGATATATCTGGTCTGGTAATAGTAATATATTGTAGAGACCCACTCAGTTGTCTATATAGTTTAGGATCGATGAGCAGAGATGTTGTATTGCTAGGATCTGGATGCTTAGTGCACGTCGGATTGGCTAAAGCTTTGTAGTTTGTCATACCGACAATGTTCAGAATTGACTCAGTATATGGTGTTTGTGACAACATGTAAGAATTGTGTGTTGATCCAATATTAATTCCCAGGAAACTATTTGCTAGCCCAAGGTTTTTCATATCGAATTGCTTATGCAGTTGAGAAATTACTGTATCAATCAGAGAGGAGTCATTGCCTGTTAATAAGATATCATCTACATATATAACCAGATACAAATGACTTTTATCTTTGTGAAGAATAAATAACGACGAGTATGCTTTGCCCGGAAAGAAACCAAGAGTTTGAAGGAAATTTGAAAAAGTTTGAAACCATTGTCTAGGGGCCTGCTTAAGACCATAAATGGTTTTCTTGAGTTTACAGATTTAGTCGGGATGTTGATTGTCTTTGAAGCCTTTGGGCTGTTGCATATAAATTGTTTCATTGATGCTGCCATGTAGAAACGCGTTTGTCACGTCCAACTGATGCACCGACCAAGCATTCATAATGGCAACGGTTAACAGAATTCGTATGGAAGGAAATTTAGCCACTGGACTGAAGGTCTCTAGGTAATTTAATCTGTATTGTTGATGGTTGCCTTGGGCAACCACACGAGGCTTTGAAGCGAGCAATAGTTCCATCAGATTTATGTTTGATTTGAAATGTCTGGCGGCTGTCAGGGACAGAAATGTTTTTAGGAGTGGGAACTAGCTCAAGTACCTTGTTTTTGTAAGGCATAGAATTCCTTTGTCATGGCACGCCTCCAATGCGAGTGTTGAATAGCTTCATTGTATATGGTTGGTTCTTGCTGGTGTGTGGACTGAGAATTGGTTTGAAGATGAAGCAGATTGAGACGTTGAGTAGGTTTTAGTGAACCAGTTTTGGTTCGGGTAGTCATATGATGAGTGGGCTTGTTAAGGTTGGGTAGAGAATTGATGTTAGGCATAGTTGTAGGAGCAGATGAGGTGGATAGGGAAGAGGTAGATGGAATGCTTTGATTAGGAGAGATTGTAGGAGTATGAGCTGTAGTGGATTGTTGAATCATAGGAATAAACATTTCAAAGTTTTGATGAAGTGTAGAAGGTTTTGTAGTAGTGTTTTGCTGGAAATTTTGAGATACCGGAACGAGAAAGTAGGGAGAGATTTGAGAAGTTGGTTGAGGTGGAGGAAGAGGGGTTTGTTTGAATGGAAAAGTAAGTTCATCAAATACGACATGTTTGGATATAAAAATCTTGTTTGTTATAGGATCTAAACACTTATAGCCTTTAGATATGTGAGAATAACCTAGAAAAACACAAGTGCGATCTCGAGGTTGTAGTTTATTGCGTTGAGGTGGTTGTATCCACGGGAAACAAGCACAATCGAAGACTTTGAAGAATTTGTAGTCTTGAGTTTTGTGAAAAAGAAGATAGAGAGGTGATTCGAAGTTCGTTGTGACAGTGGGTAAGCAATTGATTATGTAGGATGTTGTGAGAACAACATCTGGCCAAAACGAATGAGGAATCGAGGCACTATTAAGCAACGTTCGAGTGGTTTCAAGAAGATCTCGATGCTTGCGTTCAGTTAGATCATTTTGTTCAGGTGTGTAGGGACATTATGTTTGGTGACATATGCCGTGGTGAATTAGGAAATTTCTAAAGTTGGTATTTAAGTACTCGGTGCCTCCATCAGAACGAATGCATTTAATCAGAAATTGCGTTTGTTTTTCAACAAAGATTTTAAAATTTCAAAAAATATTGAAAACTTCAGACTTATGTCTCATAAGAAAAACCCACAAAAAATGGGAAAATCGTCAATAAAAAAGACGTAATCAAGCAAACCTTGATGCGAAGGAACTGGGGAAGGACCCCATATGTCAAAATGAATAATAGCTAAGGGCATAGTGGCTCTGTGGGTGTTATTAAAAAACGATAGTTTGTGACCTTTTGAGGTCGTTCAATCTGAGCAAAAAGAAAAATTATATGGTATATGAAGACTTTTATTGTTTGTAGATACAGCCTAAACAATTCTGGAATGTGGATTCTTTGGTGCTAGAGAGAGGCGGCATGAGACGTTGCAGCTAACGCCTTGGCAGAAGAAGTAGTTTTGTTGGCCGATCGAAAAGGGTAGAGCCCTCTGCTACTTGGACTCGATAGAAGAGTTCTGTTTGTCTTCATATCCTTAATGGCAAAACCGTGAGGATTAAAACATACAGAGACGTTGTTATCTTGAGTAATATTAGATATGGATAGTAAGTTGTGAGATAAATGTGGAACATGAAATAGAGAGTTGAGTTTTAGCTTGTGGTACGGTGTTGGGAGAATACCATTACTGGAGTAAGCAATAGGTAAAGATCTGCCATCACCTATGGTAATGTTGTATGTGCCACTGTAGGAGTTGGCTTGTGATAGATTATCCACGGAGTTGGTGAGATGAGCCGAAGCACCCGAGTCTAAGTACCAGTCATGATTGTTTGTATCCGTAGCAGCAACCATAGCTCTGGAGGAAGAATTTGGAACGGATGTTTCGGGAGGATTTACAGATATGTTGAGACGATGCCAACAGTTATGTGCCAGATGCCCCTTTTTTGTTGCAGATTTGTCATTGAAGGATACTCATGTTGGTTGTTCGAGAGGGCTGAGATGTAGATTTTGCATGTCCGCACCGTCCACGACCTCTATGCGAATAGAGCGTCGTATATAGATGAATCACCAAGATTAAGCTGACGAATCGACTCAGACTGAAGATTGATTTCTTTCGTAATCAGAAGAGAGTAAAGATTATCAAGATCCATGGGAGTCTGCATTGTGCGAATAGCCTTCTTCACGGCATTGTAGGACGGTGGTAGCCCGTTCAAAGTGTACAAAAGAATATCTTCTTGATCAAGAACCGATCCAGCATAGGTGATGTTATCCACAATGATCTTGATTTGTTGAAGATATTGAGTCATATTCTGAGATTTCATTTGCACGTTGTGTAGCTCATTTTTTAGCTGTATAACGCGCGATCGATTTGACGATTGGAGTCGGCGTTCAAGCGTGATCCATATGGCTGAAGTGGAGGTATGGTGGATAACATATGGTATGATAGCCGGAGATAAGGTGGAGCAAAGAGCGACCGCCAGATTTTGATTTACAAGAACCCATTTTGATGTTTTGGATTGGGTTCTTTGTGGCCATCTATAAGAGTTTTATGGCTAGCAGGAGGGGAAGCCGACAGAAGAAGAAAAGAAGCGAATCCATTTGCGTTGAGGAGCTTGAGAACCTGAGAACGCCAAATCGGGTAGTTGTCAGAGGAAAGTTGCACCAGAACTATGACCTTGATGTTGGAAATCACAAATTTGAGGGCGGCGGGAATAGTGTAGTTGTCGTTTGTTGGAGATTCTTGAACGTCTTTGGATTTGTGTTTTAGAGGAGACCTTCATGATCGAAGAGAGGAAGCAAGCAGCAAGAAGATTGAAGAATCAAGATGGGAGAGCAGAGGAAAGAACCTCAGAGGAAGAAAAG
Organism: Dendrobium huoshanense; assembly: GCA_016618105.1. NCBI lineage: Eukaryota > Viridiplantae > Streptophyta > Magnoliopsida > Asparagales > Orchidaceae > Dendrobium > Dendrobium huoshanense. The sequence continues at coordinate 36,477,130 of CM028345.1, forward strand.
GCACGTTGCTCTGATACCATGAAAGCGGAACATAACTAAATTGTATTCATTGATATGTGAAGAAGAGTACAGAGGAAGCTATATATAAACTAATGTAGAACCTATATATAAAGCTAATAGGATAAATCTAGATAACAGGCAAATAGGTACAGGTGCTATAACAAGTACATATTATTATTTTTTAATGCTTAAAAGTAAGAACCATAGAAACTAAGATTTTTTAGCTTCACAAAGAAAACAATTATAAGAAAATTATTTTTTAAAATTTGGTTTATATATATATATATATATATATATATATATATATATATATATATATATATATATATATATATTCAATCTAGAAATAATTTGTGTCAAAATATCATGATATAAATTGTATTAGAGTAGCATTAAAATTCATTAAATTTGCTTTAAGATTAGTGTTGTATTGGAAGAATTTATATATTATATATCTCAAAGCAAATTCAATAATTTCTTACCTCTTCTTGATAAAGTTTATATTAGAATATTATGATATAATTTTTACTCATAAATACCCTCATTTTTTTATTTTTTATTGTCTCAAAATAAATTCAATGATTTTAAAGTCTATTTTGATATAATTTATAATTGAATATTCTGACATAATTTTAATTAATTATTTTATTTCTTCATAATAGAATCATAACTAAACATTACAGATAGTTGAAATAGGCTTAAAATTAAAGACTTTTATTGAGCTTTAAAGACTTTGATTTCAATATTATGATTAAAGAAAAGGGGATTCTCATACATATCACTCAAAATTTTCTCTTTTTTTATATTTAACATCTAAATATTATTATTTACATATCTACCATCTAAAATATTAAAATAAAACAAAAAATAACACCCCTTGATAAATTTGTAAATCTCATGATCACACTCGACTCCATCTGTATTGTCGCCTTCACCAGTCTTGATCATGCCATTCACATGCTATTGATCCGAGCCTTCGTTGCCACTTGTGTCATCGCCTTTGCCACAGCTAAGTGCTACTGTTGCTCATTATCATCACCCTCAAACTTTCTCATGAAGCCATAATCAATAGAGAACCAAAGAATTCGCACGGGATACTCTAGCATAGCTTCATGGGAGAACACATCGAAGGGCAACGATAATCCCAGCACATGAGCTCACTTGAAGAAGTGGTGACGGTCGAGATCCGGCGACTTTATTAATAGAGTGGATAATGTAAATAGTAGAATTTAAATGTGAAATATATCAATGAGAAAATCCCCAAGTGTTATCAAGTAACCCACCCTCAAGGAAATAGTTCCGAATGTTTGGAGAAAAAATAAAGCATTATTAGTCAATTTTTTAGGAACATATAATGGCCGATTGGGCCTTTTGGAAATCAACTTAAAATTTATAAAGAGCCCAAAAGTAATTTGGCCCATGTCTAATATATTACAAAATTAAATAGAATTTATTAATCTACTTTTCTTAAAATTTATTAGAAATTCAACCAATTTCATTACAAATACATTTTATCAAAGATGTGTTCAATACAAATTAAGTTCAATTAATAATCTTCATATTTATACAAATATTAAATATTTTATATAAAGCAATCATCGTAATTTAATAAACTTATAAACTTATTTGAGCATATCAAAATTTTGGCATAGACTATAGACAAGGAGTCTCAATTATTTATATAAAAAAGAAATATTAAATGGTAAATTTTTTCTCTTATCATATTTAAAAACCATCCATTTTGTATTACAAAGTTGTTGATAACACAATCATATAAAACTTTTATGAGTTTTTATTTATATTAAATAAAAAAATAAGATGCGATCCTAATAATTTATTATTCTAATTTTTTTAATTTTAAAAAACAATATCAATTGTTTATTTGTGATAGCTCACTAAAAATCACTTTGATCAAGCACGAATCTCGAGACTTATTCAAATTGAAAACTTTCAAAATTAAAGGCGGGACAATCTGAACTCCAATTTTAGCAAATTTATAGCAAAATTGAAAATCTCAATGAGATGAACCAAACAACAACAAAATCGGACCAATCTGAGTCCAAATGGGTTCAAATCAATGGGCTAAAGCATATTTGGAAGATTCAAAGCACTAATTGGATAACCAACTACGGTCCCTCAAGCCTCAGTCACCCGTTGACTATGGTCCCTCAGGCCACCGTCTCCCGCTAACTACGGTCCCTCCGTCCACTATCGTTTGCCGACTATAGTCCCTCCGACCACCGTCACTAACCAACTATGGTCCCTCTAACTAATGTTGTCGATCGACTACGGTCCCTCCGACCACCATTGCCCGCCAACTATGGTCTCTCCAACCTCCATCCCCGCCGACTATGATCCCTCTGACCTCCATCGCCCCCCCCCCCCCCCCCCCCCCCCCCCCCCCCGACTACAGTCCTTCTAACCTACGTCACCCATCGACTATTATCCTTCTGACTTCTGACACACCGTCGACTATGGTCCCTCCATCCCTCCAACATCCATCACCCACCAACTACGATCCCTCCAACCACCGTAGCCCGCCAACTACGATCCCTCCAACCTCTGTCACCCGTCGACTACTAAGATCCCTTTGAGCTCCGTCGCCCAACAACAGTCCTACCGACTAAATGAATAGCCAAATATTCCCTTGAGAATAGCTCATATATCAATGGATTCTCCAACCCCAACTATGTCATATGATATGTATGATGAACATTGAGTCAACGTCTTTCTCGAGGAAATGACATCTTGTAATCAACAACAAATACTAGTAGTTAGAATCATTTCAAGTGGGTCAGTCCGCATGATTTTTCTCCTTTTTAGGATTTTTCATGTAAAAATATTGGTGTCTATTATGACTCTTTCACCAATCTCTTGTATCTATCTATGTGTTTGATCTTCATATAATACTTGAACGCTAAACTATATATCTCTCTACCGCTGTGAATCGCAAATCCTCCAATCCGCAACAATTGACTCCAACAAAATAAAATTCTTATCTTTTAATTCAAAAAATAATATGAAATTCTAAGAGTTGGAATTCAAAATAAAAACATTTTTTATTAATAAAATATAAGTAGATCATGCACATATTTAACATATTTAAAGAGTTATGAAAATACCAAATTTTAATTTTACATGTTATTTTATTTTTCAGGTAATATAATTTTAGATTTTTAATTTCTGTTTCAATGTAAATAAAACCTATTAATTTTATAAAATGTTTTGTATTATATTTTTATAGCTCTTAATAAACATCCAAACAATTTTATTATCTCCTATGATCCCTATATTTGGATATCCTTTTAAAAATATCAAATACTATTATATACATATAAATTCTTTTCAAATTAATAAAATAAATAAATCCTTTTAATTCAATTTTTTTTTTCCTTTTCAAATTATAAAATAAATAAAGATTTTTTTTAAATAATAATAACAATAATAATAATGGTAATGCTTTTTTTTTTTTTATATATGTTATCAACATGCCACTAATAGCCAACTATTTATCATTGGTCTAATCCAAATTTTTTTGATTTAAAACTTTTTTTCTAGAAAGCTACTTTTAAAATCTTATTCTTTAATTTCATGATAAGATGGCCATCCTACCTAACTCTTTAGTGTGATTTTTGTGGGCTGGTAAATTCTTCAAAGTTATTTTTATGAATTTAAAATTGGGCAGCTTAGCCCATTATAATTGGGGCCCAATGTATGGAGAGATTATTCTTTTGGAGTCCGGACCAAAAAATAGTTCATTTTTTTTTGAGAGTGTGCGCAATAAAAGCAAAGTTATTGTTCATCACATACGTCTTTATTGCTCACACTCAAAAAATCGGACGCAACTTAGGTCCGAACTCCGCACGTAATAATCTCTCTAATATATAATTGATAAGAGTCCGTTTTGAAGACTATGGAGGAGAGATTTTGACTAACGTATGTATAGGAGGGACAAGCGCCGTTTGATTGAATAAAAAAGAATACAAAATAAAATAAACTATAATGTAAAAAGAATCTAATGTATTTGAAAATTTTAAAGTTATTTCGATGTAGACCTGTCAATTTTGAGTAACGGGTCGGGTTCGGGTTGAACCCGGAATTGACCCGGCACTATTCGGGTTCGGGTCAACCCGACCCGTTTTCACAAATAGGTCAATTTTTTGGACCCGCACCCGACCCGCTTCAGTTTGATTTTTTCGAGTTCCCGCGCGGTGCAGCGGCGGCAATGCCGGCGAGGCAGCGGGCCCGATGCAAGCGATGACACGACACGCGAGCTCCGAGCTATCACGCGTGACGCGACACGAGCTATCACGCGTGGCCGTGGGGCTCGATGCGGGGCCGTCGGGCAGCAGGGCAGACTCGGGCAAGCGAGGCATCCAGGCAGCAGGGCAAGCGGGGCAGCTAGGCAGCCAGGGCAGGCTGGGCGCAGGGCAGGCGGGCAGACTCGGGCAGGGCCGATTTTCAGGGTCATTCCCGGGTTGCCGGGTCAACCCGAACCCAACCTGGTTTTGCAAACGGGTCGATTTTTCGGACCCGAACCCAACTCGCTTCGGGTTCGGGTCAACCAAAAACCAAAATTTTTTGGTCGGTTTTCGGGTCGGGTCCAATATTGATAGGTCTATTTCGATGATTATAAAATAAATACATTTTTTTTTCTTGAAGTAAACCAAAAATGATAATGACTAACAATTGTTATTTGATGACAATGAGCTACGGTGATGGTGGCCAACAATGACTAGGCAACAGAGGGCGGTAAATAAAAATGACAAAAAATTTACTATGTATTTAAAAATCACTCAAATCTAACAAATTTTATATACACCAAAATTGCAGTATATGATGCATTTCAAATACATCAAAATTATAATTTGCATTTCTTTTATTTTAAACCAATCACCAATATTTTTGTAACAACATATTGAAATACTTCGCACCCCCTTTGTATTTCAAACAGAAAAGCCTCTAAATTATATTAAAAAAAAAAAACTTGCACTTATCTTCCTTAAAATTTTACTTTGGGACTTCAGAATTTATGCATAAAAACCTTAAATCTTTAATTAGTTTGCATTTAGCATCCCTTCCTTTCAACATGAAAACCAAAAGAAATTTCGAAATGCTAAAAAAGGCGAAATTTTAAAAGTAAATTAATATCATTCTTAAAGTTTAGTCTACTTCTTATAATATGTTCGGTGAGCCAAAAATAAAAAAAATGTTAAAAATTGCTAAATATTATTTTAATTCTTATTGAAATAAATCATTAAAATAAATAAAAAGTAAACCTAATGTGATTAAGAAAATAATATAATTTGCAATATCAACTAAGAAAGGAACAAAATGTGATGTTTGCTTTGCTAGGGTTTTTTCCCCTTGCTGCCGCCGTTCGCTGCTGTGTGGGTGGCCTCCGTAGCCTGCTTCGCCTCAGGGAAGTCCTCCTTCTATAGAACATTTTTTATGGTGTTCTTCTTGTTTTGTTTTTCGGCTTGATGTCGTCTTCCCGTCTTCGCGACCCAGGGTTTTTGCACCGTTCTTCTTCCACTCTTTCGTTTAAAGATGCTTTGTCTAGGACATCTAATTGCTCGTCCCATTTCCTAATTTAAGAATTTCTTCTCACCGTCGGTTATTGGCGTTGTTAATTTCAGAGGATGAAATTAAATCGCTTGCTGCTCCTTTTGAATTTGATTTAGTAGACAAGTTTCCTGACTGGATGCCTTCTATTGATGCCTTTAGGATTTTTTTTTTTCAATCTAGTGCTTAATGGTAATTGCTCGGTCACTGTTCTCAACCCTATTGAATGTATTGATCAAGCTTGTCAACGACTTTGATTTGATTACTATAGGATCTTCTCTCATTGATCTTATTTTGTGAGTAATTATTTTATGAAAGTTGTGAAATGGACTCCGACTTTGGACATTGAGGTTGATTCTCCTATCGTTCCCATATAGATTTCGTTTCCTTAACTTCGGCCTCATCATTTCTCCCCATGAATCCTCTTTGGGTTAGGTTCCTTATTCGGTCGGACTTTAAAAAGAGATACTACGACGGCTTCTGGTTCCCGTCCATCTGTTGCTCGCATCTTTGTGGAGTTTGATTTTGGATGATCTCCCTCATTACTATGTGCACAGTAATTCTTTAGGTCGAAAGATGAATGTCGTATTTTACATCATCAACTTAATCCTGTTGTTAAACCCCTTTCTGTACTCAGCGAGGCTCATCCCTCTTATATCCTGTGTGAGTTGGCTGGGGTAAAGGTGATTATTCCTAATGTTACTTCTGTTATGCATGTGGAGTGAGCGGCTAATGGAATCGTTTCCCCTGTGGTTGCTGATATTGACCAAAATCTATCTACTGTTGTTCTGCCAGTGACTCCGTCTCTTGTTTGCTAATAGTAATGTTGTGGTGGTTTCTTCGTTGGTTGTTAATGAGGAGGAGGCTAGGGAGATGTTAGCCTTCTGGTGAAATCTACTGCTCTAATGGGTGTTGGTTGTGATGATGGACCTGTGGCTTTGCCCTCTGTGGGCACTATTATTTTGTTTACTTGGACTGAGATTGATGAAGGTGTTTGTAATCATGTTGCCAGTGAGGTTTCTAGTGATCATAAGGAGGGGACTTGTAATAATTTGGGGAATGTGAGCAATGATTCTAGCTATTGTGGGTGGTATGAGCCGTATTTGCTTGGTGAATCATGTCTCTACCCCGATTCCTTCTCCTATTAATATTGATGTTGATGATGAGGAAGAATTTTGTTTGGATTATGTGGTCGGGGATGCAGATAGTCCCTCAGTTAACTTAGTTGTGCCTAAAACTATTGTTGATATTCATATTTTGGTTGTGTCCAATACGGAGTTGAAAGTCCATCTGGCGTTGTCAATGAGTAATTCATGTGTGGATCATTATGATTGGTTGTGTGAGATCTCGTTCCCTTACTGTTCCTCTCTGAATTGGATTTTCCTCCCAGAATCGGCCAGGACGAAGTTGAGATCGTCCAGGCCGATCAGTGCATTCAAACAGCTGATTTTTGGAGCTATTTCTGGACAGGATCGTCCAGGACGATCGGCACTATTTACAATACCGTCCTGATCATCGCCCTGGGAATGGTCCAGGACGATCAGAATTGGTCTGATCGTCCCGGGACGATCGGGCGATCGGCCAGGCCGATCTGAGTAGGATATAAGGAAATGAGCTCGTTTTGAGGAGAGAGAAATTCATTTTTTTAAAATCAGATATTTTGAGGAGAGGGAAAGAGAAAGGGAAAAAGAAGAAAAGCTGGTTTTCGGAGACCGCAGAGCGCTTTTCGTCCGACGCTGCTGTTGGAGAAAGTGTAGATCTCGTGGTAAGGACTCCGAACCCTATTTCTGTTTTCAGAGATATTGTGTTTTGATCAAGTTGTGCACTGTTTTGTGTTTTCGTAGTCTACTTTTGGACATGATTTTGATTTGACACGACTTTCACCGCACAACTTTTAGTATGTTATATATATGACTATTGTACACGATTTGACTGTATTCTACGAAGATTTTATCGGTCGGAATTGATTCTACGCGATTTTAATCGAATAGAAAATTATCAGGACTTGATTTGATTTGGATTCTTTACATTGATAGTCTTGTATTGATGCCGTGGATATTCGTTGGTAATTTGGAGAAATTCGGAATTTGTATCTTTTTGCAGGATTTTTGTGTAAATTCGATAGACTGCCGTTACTCTGCCCGATTTTCGTAGTTTTCCTGATTTGTCTGAAATTGATAAATTGAACTGTTATGTATATGACTATTGATATGATTGTTCCAGATTTCTTTAATTCTGCTTATTGCATCGATTATTGCATTGAATTGATTGTTACTGAAAGATAAGTGGGAACCTGGTTGAACGTTGGTTGGAGATGATACCTGTAGAGGATGGTGGGCCGACGGGCTTTTCTTTAAATCATAGACCATAGATCATTGATATAACGATTGGGAGTTATAAGGAGTTTTATATGCCGACGGGCGAAAAGAGTGATGACTCTTCTTGATTGAAACCAACGTGCGGATATCTACAACAGCAATATGGATTTCTACAACAGCACCATTGATAATGACTAGTGTTTGTACTTGTCGAGTAAGACCATTGTATGGATTTCCTGATATGCATTGATTTATTGATTATCCATTGATTTATTGATTTGATTTGATTTACTGTATCGTACGATTTTATTGATTTCATCGATTGATTACCGAGCATTGATACGACTGAGCATTGATTCTACTGGACATTGATATGGACATGGATAGATATAGATATTGCATTGATAGCATTGATATGGACATCGTATAGATTCATTGATATTACTGTCTATAGATTTTATAGATTCGGCATCGCTACTGTTTCTGCACCGTATTGACTGCTTTATATATTCATTGTTTCGTATTGCTTTAAAGATTGATTTCATTGAATAGATTGTATTGATTCGACAGCATCGATTTGATTGACGGATATTGATTGATGAGTTGATTTATCGATTTGCCTGCCGCTGCATTGACTGGTTTTATTGACTATTGATTTCCGGATTGCATCGACTACTGATTTGATTTCCGCTGCATAGACTCATTGACCATTGACTGACATGGAATTGATAGATTGACATGCATATTGATAGCATCGCCGTGCTTTGATTTCAGTTATAGGTATTAGGTGACCTGCTGGCCTTTGTAAAGCTCATTATATGTGGTTGATATTTTCAGGTCAGGGCTTGGGAGCAGGAGATAGGAATTGATTCAGATCGTCAGGTTTTAGTTCTTTTGATGATATTGATTCTTTTGTACTCATGACAGGATAGTTTCCTTTCTTGTATTGATAGTGTAGTTCCTGAGTATTGTACATGATGTTTTGAGATATGAATCGACTGATATATTGATGTTTAAATTTTATAGATGTTTGATAGATTGTTTACTGAAGGTTTTAGATAGCTCTGGTAAATTGTTTGGGTAATTGATTGACATTCTTTCCAAGTTAGATCTTGGGGTCGTTACAGGTTGAATGTGCCCAATGGCAATGTTGATGAGATTAAAAATGAATTTCAAGATTCGTAAGATATATATAATTTTATGGTGAGCTGATTAGTTGATCATGCTGTTTCAACTAGTGTTGGAAAAAGATTTAAAAGTAAATTTAAGAAAAAAAATTGTGATTCGAGCTGTGATTGGTTTGGATTTTTTGTTGATTTCTGGACTATAATGAGGCATTTCTTCTTAACCCCGGATTGGCCTTGAGTTGGCAATCTTGGTGGTTGGTGTGGTTTTCTCAATGCTCAGAACTTTGGTTGGTTGCTGTGTAGTTGTCAATGGATGGTCATTTCTTCGCTACTCGGTGGGTACAGGATTGTCATACTGAGTCCTTTTGGGTGTTAGAATTTGTTTTGAATTGTGTTTTTGTCGTCTCAGCTGTTGCTTGGACCCTTGGGTCTCTTCTGGTGGTGCTTTGGGTGGCTCATGTGGCTCTGAGATTTCATTTTTTCTTGATGCTCTAGTAGTTTTGTTTTGTTGTCTCATTTTCTTTTATTTCTCTTGTAATAGGTAGAATGTCGACTCTTAGGTTTTCTTCAAAGTCTATTCTTTTAGAGAGCTGGTTGTTCTTTAAGGCTTGAAATTTTCTTATAGTTATCGAGTTGCCCCTCTGCGGGTTTTTTTTAAAAAAAATTACAATATCAACTAAGCTTTTTTATTTATAAGAATAATAATAGATCAAAATATTCAAACTCAAATTTTAATACAAATGATTTTTATCATTTTTTTTTAATTTAAGATGATAAACTATAAGAGTTGATTGAATAATAAAATATTAAATAAAAATAATTTGAACCAAATATTCTCCAATATTTTCTATTAGAATTTGGAATGGATGATTCGTCAAGTGGTATGGATGCCTTTCCATATACCCTAAATTACACACTAACTACTCAAATCCAAATGAAATATAAATGCATATAATAATCTTAAAGCAATTTTTGTTAGAAAATGTATTGCCCATTTTGGGGAAGCATGAATTCAACCCTAGAGATTTTTTTTTTTTTTTAATAACTTAAAGATAAAATATAAGTATATTGATACGTAAAATATAGGTTGTTTCTTTATTAAATATTGCATAAGTTGATTTATTTTATAGTTTAGAAGAGGCGGTGACATTGCGACAGAGATATTAGCGGAAATGGAAGAGATGATATCGACTCTGATATGAGATTGGGAGATTAATTTTAGGCGTAAGATTTGCTAACTACGGGTGAGAAGCTAACCAATGTTTGGTGCAGATTTAGTCAGTGTGATGTGTGAGATCAATGGCTACAAGTTCATATTTTAAACATAGTGACAGTTAATAATTATGTTAAAATGTTTAGATAAATTACCCCTGTAAGTTTCTTACCCGCACTCTATATATATCCCTTATATATTTATTACATATCTTCATCTATCTAAACTCTATAATTATGTTATCTACTATTATGTGTCTACCAATTAAAAGTTTACGTAACATTTACTAGCTTGTTATATATTGCTTCCTCGAATATATAAGGAGATGGTTGCATTATGATAAAGGATATTAATCTTCCTTCCTTCAATTAGGTTATGTAAAGAGGTTGAGGTTGAAGAAGTGGCCAAGTAGAGTGATCTAATAATGTTAATAGTTACTTTATTCAAAGCCATATAAAGAAATTTCTCCATTTGGTGGTTAATAATGAGATTATTGGAAAATGGATGCCTTCTACAAGAAAATCAACAACCATCATAATGATGGATGATTTGCAAAGTGGTCCAGCATAGGGCGCAACAATCTATCAATCTCTATTTATCATAGTGGGTAAATAAATAATATTTAGAATTAGAGAGAGAATCAATGAGGGGGGATACTAACGATATAAAAGAGTGGTAAATATGTGTAGCCTATTCTTATTTCTAAACTAATGAAAAATGATTTCTAGTTTTAATGACAAGGACTTTGGATACTTGAAGATCCATATTGAGGATGACTTATCCTAGTAAAAGTTATATTTACCTCACTATTAGTGGTAACAAATAACTATAAGCCAAAAAGATTAATATATATTATAGAGGCATTGAAAGTTGTATATTTATCACTAGAAAAGAATGTTGTTTTCAACATATTGTGTGATAGGAATGGGTGATGGAAGCTTTGTCAGACATTTACAAGAAATTGCTATTAGTGAATAAAGCACATTAAATATGAATAGTTTAAATCTTAAATTGGTTGAGCATACTTTCATAATGATGAATATTATTATGTAATTTAAGTTTAATATGATTAAATATCAGTTAAGCTCAATTAATACCAACTCTGATGTTGAAGTTCATATATTGTGCTTATTAGACATAAAGCTAGGCTAAACCTAGAATAACTATTAATAGTTCATATAGATCTATAAAGTTGAGATCAGCATCCATGAATTAATCTTAAGTGGGTACATTTGGAGATGAGAACTTTTTTTTTTTTTTATGCTCTAAGGCATCATTTGGGACAGCTTTCTTATTGCTTTATGAAACAATTTTTTATGAAAATTATAAGTGAAGAGATCTATAATGCAGTAATCCAGAATATTAGTCCCATGAAATATTATAAGAAGATTCTCTAATGTTTGTATTAAGTATTTTGTAGGAGATTATAAGAAAATTCTTATTCTAGATGGTGAAGTACAAATCAAGACTAATAATAATACCATTTGGAAGCTTCATAATGCTAGGCATGCTTCTAGTTTAATGAGAAACCTAGTCTTAATTAGCTAGCTTGGTGAAGAAGTGTCTTAAACTTCTATATTGATAATTGAAAGCTACCCAAGGATGCGAGGGTGATAGCAAGTGGACAACAAAATGACATCAACCACCAAAATAATGAGACAACTATTAAATCTCTTACTAATGATTTTGAAGGTGAAATTTTGAATAAAGTTTCAGCCAAATGGGAGCTTCAAAAGGTACATTGTATGGATCAAAACAATTATGATCCAAAAAATTATTTTTACTTAAATTTATTACTACAACTACAATTATTTTTACTTAAGTTTGTCAAGCCAAATGAGAATATTTGATTAAATCACCTATCAAAATACGATTTCTTTCATTACGTTATGATCATACCAAAAATAATCTATTATACGTAGAGACGGATGTCTTTTTTTTGGGACATTTAGATCAATTAAAGCAAATTCACACATTAATCAAGTATGCAAGCTTCGAACTTAGGATCTCTTGGTTGACAGACAAAGCTCCCAACCAACAGATCACAATGAGCTACGTTCTGAATGCCTTTTGCAAACTCTTTACAAAATGGCATCAGATATGAGTAGAGAGAAGAATTAATCGCACTAAATTATGATTTCTTAACTCAAAGTGGCAAAAATTAATTTCAATTGAATTTATTATCATTTTCACTTCCATATCATTTTCCTTTTACCTATTTCCATTCCATCAAATGTGCTCAAATTCATAGCATACTGATTGAAAATAAATCTGAAAGTCTTAGTGGGCCGAATTCCGAGGCTGACTTTACCTAATAAATTTTCCATCAAACCAAATAAAGCCTTAGAGCTTTCTCTCGAATCTCAATTAATTTACCATTAAAAAAACGCCCTATATTTTTCATAGTTGAATTTCACAAAATATCCATATTAAAATATAAATAATATTTATCCATATAAAATATTGATAGAAGAACACAATAAACTTCAAGTTGTCTTTTTTAAGAAAAAATAATAAATAATAATAAACAATTAATTAAAATAGACTATTTGAAATTATAATATAATAAAATATGATTAGAAGATAAGATTGACCAAAATCGTCAACCAAATTCGAATAAACAAAGATTTAAATCAATGTGGGCGGTTGATGGGCATCTTTCTTTATGATTTTAGGCTATTAAATGTATTATAAACATTACCAAAAGGAGGCTAAAAAGGTGTAATTACTAAGCTAAGGAAAAAATAAACATTTGACAAAAGACATTAACGGTGAAACTCATGCCTTCTAACAAATTCGAATACTTTATGAAAATTTTAATTTAGTCTTCGTAATTTGTTGAATGACCAAATTGGGTTCAATAGACCACGTCAAGTGATGATTGGGTCAAGGTGACTGATCATGTACAATCCACTAGGAGTAATGTTCAAAACAGTTTGTTGAAAATCAAAGGTGATTTGAAGTTTAATTGGGGGTGATTGAGTTTTTAACGACCAATTGGGCGAGCTTCAGCTAACTCAACTAGGTTAGTTGATGACTAAAGAGTTGGTTGATGGATGATTTGATATATGAAGCTCCTAGTAAAGTGATTTGGATCATGATTGAAGCCAATGAATTAGTGCATTATATAAGGTAGTGCACTGGGTCAGCTGATTGCAATTAGGGGTGTCAAAATCTGATCTGACCCGAAAAATTTTGAGTTCGGGTTCAAGATTTCGACCCGTTTTTTAATCGGGTTGGGTTCGGATTGACCCGGCTACCTGAAAGCAGCCCATATTAGACCTGCCTATATGAAATGCAGTAAAAATTATACTAGATTAGAAAGCATTTTTAAAGTTTCAACAACTGTCACATTTCCCAAGCTCAATAATCACCTGCGAAGCAATTCCATATATATATATATATATATATATATATATATATATATATATATATATATATATATATATATATATATATATATATATATGTGTGTGTGTGTGTGTGTGTGTGTATGTGCGCGCGCGCGCGCACAAGAACAAAAAACATAATGACTTTCCATTTTCTTAAGAGCAATAATGTCACGTAAGCTATTTCCAAGCTATGAAATTTCAATACAAAAAGTAATAAAGCAGACACACCTCAGGCCCTCAACAGCACAACAGTTGCCTCCATGCTCAAAGTCTCAACAATCGGGTCGAGTTCGGGCTGACTCATTTAGACCCGTGTCAACTCGGGTTCGACCCGAACCCGACCTGTCGACTCGTTTTGACACCCCTAATTGCAGTGCAGTACTATTAATTGCCTAGATGATTGAGAGTGGTAATTGTTAATTGTAGAAGTTGGTTGTTGATTATAGAAGGTAATTGATTGATTGTAGATGAAATGATTGAAGTATAATTGGATGTAGGTTGATGGCTAATTGATTATTAATTGATTGAAGATTATTGATGTGAGTATAGGCAATGATCAATGATTAATTGAGGTATGGATGAAGGTTGATTATAGAGATGATTGAAGTTGGTCATAATGTTGATTGAAGAGAAGATTGAAGTTAATTGAAGTGTTGATTGAAGACTGGATAGTTGCCAACCAACCGTTTAGGCAATTTATGATGACGAAGCCTTAATTAGTTTATTTTTTTTTTTTTAACTTCATTTAATTCTAAGAGAGTTTTTTTTTTAGAAGTTGTTGTCTAGGCTCTATTTCTCTTAGAAGTTTATTAATTTACTATCGCGGGCAATAGGATTGTCTAAAATGCTTAACAATTGGGGTTTGGGTCTGACCCGATATAAACTTAGTCGAATTTATTAGAGCAACAGGAACAAAATAATTAATTTGTATTTTCATGTTGCCAACTGTACGGTTGTATGAATGTAATTGTTATAAATAGGAATGTAGACCTGTAATAAGATTAAGAAATAATATTTCATTTCCTTTAAGCCTTTCTCCTTTCTCTGCTCTTTCCGTCTGAGAATTCGGTTTTTCATCAAAGATTCAAGAAACTTGAATCTTGTATTTCTACATGGTATCAGACACGGCTATCTGATCCAGGGCAACAATGGTTGCTTCTTCTTCTTCCTCCCAGACGAAGGCTCACACGGTATCTTCCTCTTCTTCAACTTTGGCGATATCATCGTCGTTAAAGTTCGTTCTCTCGAACCTTAAAAGCTTTGTTCAAAGCCCGCTCTCACCAGACAACTATCATCTATGGCATTCTCAGATTCTCAAAATCTACAGAGCCAACGATTTCACAACATTTCTTGATCGTTCAACTTCAATCCCACCGGAGACCATTAATCAACCGGATGGGTCTTCCACCCCGAACACAGAGCACGCTCAATGGCTTCTTAGCGACCAGAATCTGGCGACAGCCATATGCTCCATGATCTCGGCGTCTATACTTCCTTACGTACTGCATCTTGAATCCACGTCTGAAATATGGCAAACACTAGAAACCCGGTTTCAATCCACCAACCGATCCAAAGTGATCCAGCTCAAGAATGAGCTATATCATATTTCTCTCAAGAACTCCACCATGGTGCAATACTTAAATGAGGTAAAAATTATTGTAGACAATATTGCGGCAGCCGGCTCTCAGATTGATCCCAAAGAAATTATTCTTCACATTCTTAATGGGCTACCGCCGGCCTACCAGTCATTCAAAACATCTATAAGAACAATGGTTACTCCGCTCAGTCTCGTTCAAATTTACTCACTCTTAATTAGTGAGGAAATTCATATAGCCGCTGACAGTGCAAGGCTCACGCTATCCACTGAATCCTTTCATGTCTTGTATGCAAACAGGGGGTGCGGATGTCGATCAAGAACACGTCCATCTTCTAACTTGTATCCAACAAATGACAACACTTCTACAGTCACGCAATCTTGCCAGATCTGCCTCAAGAAAGGGCATATGGAGACGGACTGTTGGCATCGATCAAACCTTCAAAATGTCCCAAGACAGGCAACAGCTCAGCCCCGAGCACTACTTGTGGACAGCAACCAATCTCATACCGATTGGTATCTCGACTCTGGTGCATCATCGCATATGACTAGATCACTTGACAATCTGTCCATTTCAACACCTTATCACGGTCCGGACGGAATTATAGTCGGTGACGGGAATTTGGTTAGCATTGAAAATTTCGATCGCGGTTTGCTACCGACTCCCTCTCGTAAGCTCACTCTATCTCAAATATTTCATACACCTGCAATTCAATACAATTTATTGTCAATTCCGCAATTAACTAAAGATAACAATGTATCCATTACATTTGATCCAAGCGGTTTTGTGGTTAAGGATATGCAGACGCATCAAGAACTACTTCGGGGACCTTGCCGTAATGGACTTTATCCGATACGAGCTCCAGTTGCTCCTGCCCAAACGAAGGCTCTTCGAACATCTATCCAGAAAGTTCCACCATGGCATCAACGATTGGGTCACCCCAATCACCGCACCATTGCTTCTATTGCTTCGTCTAATAAACACTTGCTCATACATAATATCAGTGATTCTTGTCACTCCTGTAACACATCCAAGTCTCACAAACTTGGATTTGAACACTCTTCTAATAGACAATCTACTATTCTTGCGCTAATTCATACGGACGTATGGGGTCCGACTACGGTTGTATCTAATACTGGATACCTATATTACATTATATTTGTGGATGACTACTCTTGATTTACGTGGCTTTACCCTATGCGACGTAAATCAGAGGTCTTTAGTATATTTATTGATTTTAAAATGAACGTTGAGACCTTTCCCTCCCAACGAATCAAATGCATTCGCACAGACGGAGGCGGTGAATATTCGAGCACGATTTTTGCGCAATTTCTTAAACAGCATGGAATATCTCATCAATCATCTTGTCCTTATACGCCTCAACAAAATGGCGTCGCCGAAAGAAAACACAGGCACATTGTTGAAACAACCCGTGCGATGATGACCACGGCTCATGTTCCTTACACATATTGGCCGGATACGATGATTACTGCTACCTATCTTATAAACTGTTTACCTTCGGCTAATACTAATAACGTTTCTCCCATGGAACTATTTTATCACAGGAAACCCAACTATACCGAGCTCAGAGTTTTCGGATGCGCATGTTTTCCATACATCCCATCTCAATTTCGACACAAACTGCAACCCAAAGCAAAATTATGCATTTTTTTTTTTGTTATTCACACAAATCTAAGGGTTACAAGTGCTTAGACAGAAGCACTAATAAAATCATTATATCAAGAAATGTCAAATTTGAAGAAAACTCTTTTCCCTTTGCAGATGCTGGACCGCTTTCTACCCATTCCAAATAGGATCCATCACCTCTGTTCTTAACTCCCTTAGTTACATTACCAATAAACACAACAAATAAGACAAACAAGTCATCTACTTCCACGCCACCGCCTCAGCAAACTCCTTCTGACGTTCCACTAGAGCCCCATCAGCTGTAACTACTCAGAATACCACTGCTGAGCACAACATGTCACGACCCGACCCGACGGGGACGGATCCCGCCCGAGCCGGATCGCGGCGAGCGCACACTTACTTGCTTATCCAGGATCTGGCTTTGGATTAGGTTGCTGAACTGAACTTCCCAAATACATAACTCAACAGAAAACACACAGAACAACAGAGCTACTAAAAACATCAAATGCAGCGGAACAAAACATCTATCTTTTCATTTCCTCAAAATAATCATCTACAGAACAGTACATGGCTTTCAACAGAAAGAAAGACAGAACAGGAAAGCCATGACTGTACAAAAATCAACAAGTACAAAAGTACCTAATCGGATCAGACTCTGAAACTAATCCTGGACCTCCTTGCCCTTCCCAGAACCTGAAAACCACCAGAAAGCAAGGGTGAGCTCAACAGCTCAGCAAAGCAACAAACCACCAATCTAAATTCTCAGAAACCAAAACCAAACTCATCAGACAGAAATCAGATCAGAAATCGGAACAGAATCGGAAATCAGAACGTATACGGACAGATATCAAATCAGAATCGGAATCGTACAGATCATATCAGAACAAATCAACAGAGTCAGAATCAGAATTCAGAAATCAGAATCGTACGGAGCATATCGTATCAGAATCACAATTTCGTACAGAACAGAACAGATACAGAAAACAGAACAGATACATATAGCTAAATGCCCTGACACTGACGGAATCTCTACGGATTCCGGCCCCTTATACCTCCCTTCCCAGACACTGACTGAATCTCGCAGGATCCAGGCCCCTTATGTCTCCCTTTGTGCTCACGGCACCAAAATAGATGTGCTTATAGCACCAGAACAGAATTCATCGGATCCGGAACGAAACAGATATCAGATTTCAGATTTGAGCTCATTTCAGATTTCCCCTTTCACTAACTGAATCTCATAGGATTCAGGCCCCTTATAACTCCCTTTTTATAGCTTACTCATATAGCATTACAATTCAGAAGAAATCCGGACATTTCAGAAATTACCCGAAAATCGGGCAGCACAACGGCAGTATACAGAATTTACACAAAAATTCCTGCAAAGAAAATTCACCGAATTCGCACAGAACATAGATAAGCATATTCCAGAACATTTATTCTACTGCACAGATAATTTCCAATTTCACAGAAAAATCAGGTCGACTAAAAACACAGTCGAATCAAAAATATCCGGACGAAAATCTTCAAAATATAATCAAAACGTGCACACCCGGCACGGCAACGATATACAGAAACTTACGCGGTAAAAACTGAACCAATCAAAAGATACGGACGAAAAACCGTAACAAAAACGAAATCCGGACAGAAAAATACCGCCAACCGCGACGGAACTGAAAATTGAGAAAGACGGAATGTGCCTTACCTCGAGCACAGCAAATTCTTCAACAGTCACTTCGATCGAAAACGGCTCCGCGTCTTCCCGAAATCAACTTTTCCAATTTTCTCCTTTTTCTCTCTCCTCAGAGCTGAAAATCAGATATTTATTTTTTTATTTTCTCTCTCTTCAAATCGACTGAAATCAGCTTTATAATACACAGATCGGCCCGGCCGATCGTCCAGATCGGCCTGGACGATCAGACCAAAATCCCATCGTCCAGGGACGATTTTTCAGGACGATGTTTACTATTCATAGGCGATAAAAACCTCCATTCACTGACTTGTGCCATCCACTGATCGTCCCGGGACGATACCTCGATCGGCCTGGACGATCCCTACAGGAAAACACTTAGAGCAATTTCTGGGCAAAACCTGGAGCTGAAATACACAGATCGTCCCAGGACGATCCCAGATCGGCCTGGACGATACTGGAGCAGTTTGAAATATTACAATCTCCCCAACTCAGAAAAATGTCGTCCTCGACATTATCCAATCCAAACTCAGTCAAAACAAGTACGGGTACGACCGTCTCATATCAGACTCCTTTTCCCAAGTTGCTTCCCGTGCAGTCCGGTGCTTCCACTGGACTTTAACCATCGGAATCTCTTTATTTCTTAACTTGCGGACGTCGTACGCTAAAATCAATTCTGGCTCTTCCTTGTACGCCAGATTCTCCTGAATCTCAACCTCGTCAGCTGATACCTTCTTCCCAGAGTCTGAAACCCACTTCCTCAGAGTGGATACGTGAAACACATTATGCACATCAGACATAGAATCAGAAAGCAATAGGCGATAAGCAGATTTTCCAATTCTTTCCAAAATCTCAAATGGTCCAACATACCTTGGACTAAGCTTGCTTACCTGACCAAATCTGCTCACACCTTTCATCGGGCTGACTTTGACATACACAAAGTCACCAACCTGAAACTCAACAAATCTGTGCTTCTGATTGTAATACTTCTGCTGACGATCTTGAGCGGCTTTCAATCTCTCTCTTATCAAATGAATCTTCTGAGCAGTTTCATCAGCAAAAGTGGCACCCAAAGTCTGTCTATCTCCGACTTCCGTCAGAGTCAAAGGAGTACGGCACTTCCTGCCATACAGAGCCTCGTACGGTGCCATACCGATACTGGACTGAAAACTATTGTTATAGGCAAACTCAATCAGCGGAATATGATCTTCCCAGCTTCCGCTAAAGTCCAGAACACAAAGTCTCAACAGATCTTCCAGTACCTGAATAGTCCTCTCAGACTGTCCGTCGGTCTGAGGATGAAAGGCTGTACTGAAATGCAATTTCGTACCCAAGCCTTGCTGAATGCCTTTCCAAAGTCTGGAAGTAAAACGTCCATCTCGATCAGATACAATCACACGAGGCACACCGTGCAATCTGACTATCTCTTTCACATATATCTGTGCCAAGCGTTCAACTGAATCCGTCTGTCTGATCGGAAGAAAATGGGCTGACTTCGTCAATCGATCCACAACTACCCAAATAGCATCATGTCCTTGTCGTGATCGAGGAAAACCCATAGCAAAATCCATCGTTACCTCCTCCCATTTCCACTCAGGGATAGGCAACGACTGCAACAGTCCACTTGGTCGCTGATGCTCTGCCTTCACCAACTGACAGGCTTCGCATCTCGACACAAACTCCGCCACATCCTTCTTCATCCCAGGCCAGCAGAACAAAAGCTTCATATCAGCATACATCTTACCACTGCCTGGATGAACAGTGTAGCCTGAATGATGAGATTCATACAGAATCTCCCGCCTCAAATCTCCAAACACAGGTACCCACAACCTGTTCTTACAGAAAATAGCACCAGAATCAGAAATTCGAAGTTCAGGAGTCTTACCAGATCCAATCTGAGCTAGCAACTTCGAATAATCAGAATCTGACTTCTGGGCTTCTTGAATCCTTGCTTCTAAAGAAGACTGAATACTCATCTGAGCCAACTCCAAATCACTGGAGGAAATCACCTCCAACTGCAATCTCTCCAAATCACGAATCAGAAAGTCATCACAGGTAAGCTGAATACCTGAGAATCCAGAAGACTTCATGCTCAAAGCATCTGCTACCACATTCGCCTTCCCAGGCTGATACTGAATAGTCAGGTCATAGTCCTTGATCAACTCGAGCCACCTCCTCTGTCTCAGATTCAAATCCTTCTGAGTAAAAATGTACTTCAGGCTCTTATGATCAGTAAACATCTCACATGTGACGCCATACAGGTAATGACGCCAAATCTTCAAAGCAAAAACAACTGCAGCTAACTCCAAATCATGTGTCGGGTAATTCTTCTCATGTGGTTTCAACTGTCTCGAAGCATAAGCAATTACCTGACCATGCTGCATCAGGACACAACCCAGTCCTTTCAGTGAAGCATCACTGAACACCTGAAAACCTTCCGTACCTAACGGAAGCGCCAACACTGGAGCTGAAGTCAAACAATCCTTCAATCTCTGAAAACTAGCTTCACACTCCGGTGTCCAAACAAAAGGAACTGACTTCTGAGTCAGTCTCGTCAGAGGAGTCGAAATCTGTGAAAATCCTTTCACAAACTTCCTATAATACCCGGCCATGCCTAAGAAACTACGTACCTCAAATACCGTAGTCGGCCTTGGCCAATCAGCAACTGCCTGAATCTTCTGGGGATCCACAGAAATACCTTCTCCGCTAATCACGTGCCCCAGAAATGAAATGCTCTTCAGCCAGAATTCGCACTTGGAGAACTTGGCATACAGCTGATGCCTCCTCAGAGTCTCCAACACAATCCTCAAGTGTCTGGCATGCTCATCCTCAGATGCAGAATATACCAGAATATCGTCGATGAAGACGATCACAAACTGATCCAAGAACTCCCTGAATACTCGGTTCATCAGATCCATGAAAATAGCAGGCGCATTGGTTACCCCAAAAGGCATAACCAAGAACTCGTAGTGCCCGTACCGAGTACTGAAAGCAGTCTTCACCACATCAGATTCCTTCACCTTCACCTGATAATATCCGGATCTCAAATCAATCTTCGAAAATACCGAAGATCCGGAAAGCTGATCAAACAAGTCGTCTATCCGAGGCAAAGGATACTTGTTCTTGATCGTGGCCTTGTTCAAATCTCTGTAATCAATACACATACGGAGTGTACCGTCCTTCTTCTTCACAAACAGAACAGGTGCTCCCCAAGGAGAAACACTAGGACGTACAAATCCTCTGTCAACCAACTCCTGAAGCTGAACTTTCAACTCAGAAAGTTCTTTCGGTGCCATCCTGTACGGAGCTTTCGATATCGGAGCGGTACCCGGAAAAACATCGATAGAGAACTCCACATCTCTATCCGGAGGTAAACCAACCAACTCCTCAGGAAAAACATCAGTAAACTCCCGTACCACAGGGATCTCAGAAACAGAACCAACCTCCAGGTTCAGATCCCGCACCGAAGCCAAAAATACTGGATATCCTTTCTTCCACATTCTGCTCACCTCTAACGCAGAAATCAGACTGGAGAGAACACCTCGTAATCCCTGAAATACAACTCTCTCTCCAGCCACAAGCAAACTCACTTGCTTCTTCAGACAATCAATCTGAGCCGCATACTGACTCAACCAATCCATTCCCAGAATCACATCATACGAAGAAATCGGCAATCGAATCAAACTCGATTTCCACTTCTTGCCAGAAATCTCGATCTCACACAAACAAAACTGTCGAGCAATCAATGGATTCCCAGCCGGTAAAATCACAGACAAAGAAACCGGTAAAACCATCGAATCCAAATGTAAAAGCTCAAAATAATGCTCGGACAGAAAAGAATGACTCGCTCCAGAGTCAAACAAAACACGACAGGGCTGATCAGAAATGTAAACCGTACCTGTCACAACATCCGGAGCATCTCGAGCCTCCTGCTGACTCAAGCTGTAAACTCGTGGCTGAACTGGAACAGGAGCTGAAGCAACAGAACTACTCTGCTCCCTCTGAATCGTAGGTGGTCTCCGTGGTGCAGAACTAGAACCACCACCCCTACCAGCAAATCCCTCAGAGCGTGGAGGAACAGTCCTCGGTCTTCCTGCTGCTGAACCAACAGGTCTGACTAAACCCTCAGATCGCTGATCATATCCCATCTGTGGACATTCTGCAATCCTATGTCCCGGCTGACCACACCTGAAACAAAGACCAGCTATCCTGTAGCACTGGCCATGGTGTCGCCGTCCACAACTCTGGCACACAGGTGCCGAACTGACAGATCCAGAACCAGTCGTACTGGTAACAGTACCAGACGATCCTCCGCTCCTTCTGGAATCTCCAGATCCAGAACCAGGAACAAATCTCCTCTTCCCAGAGGAACCACTGCCAGAAGTATCACCTCCAAACCTCTTCCTACTCGCAGACCACCGCTGCTGAGTAGTCGTCATGTCGTTCTCAATCAGACGAGCTCGCTCCACAAGCTCAGAGAAATCAGAAATCCGGAACGGTATCAAAGGCTGCCTCAAAGTGTCTCGTAAGCCTCTCAGAAATCGGTAACACCTCTCAGCAGAAGTGCTAACCAGCTGCGGAGCGTACCTGGCTAATGCAGTAAACTCAGCCTCGTACTGCATCACCGTCTTGCTCCCCTGAACCAGCCTCAGAAAACTCTCCTGCATCTGCTGTCGTGCAGAAGGGGGAACAAACCAGTCTCTGAACACTTCAGTGAACTCTTCCCAAGTGATCAAAGAGTTCAATCTGCCCTGAAATCTGGCTGCCTGCTGGCCATCCCACCAGTGCTCAGCCTCTCCATCTAACAGAAAAACAGCCAACGGAACCTTCCTGTCTGCCGGACACTGCATCCCGTCAAAAGTCTTCTCTAATCTCCTCAGCCACTCCTCGGCTGCTCTGGGCTCAACAGCGCCCTCAAACCTCGGAGGCTTCAACCTCAAAAATAACTGCAGGTGTCTGTCAATGTCCTCAGATCTAACAGTAGAAGCTCTGCTCTGAGTCTCGCTCATCATCTGAGCAACCAACGAAGCAAACTGGGACAGTGTGTCAGCACCGACCACTGGGGCTGTACTCCCCACTGGTGCTGCCTGATCATCACTCTGACCGTCTGTCATGTCTGGGTCTGGCTGATCCATACAGAAAAATCCAGAAAATCCGGAAAACTATCACAAAAACAACACAAAAATAACACAATAAAAAGCCAAACGACCCAAAACTACCTCCCAGGCAGACTTACTGATCACTTCCTAGAGCTCTGTTTTACAATCCAACCTGTTTCCAAAACCAGTGCTCTGATACCACAAAAGCTTGTCACGACCCGACCCGACGGGGACGGATCCCGCCCGAGCCGGATCGCGGCGAGCGCACACTTACTTGCTTATCCAGGATCTGGCTTTGGATTAGGTTGCTGAACTGAACTTCCCAAATACATAACTCAACAGAAAACACACAGAACAACAGAGCTACTAAAAACATCAAATGCAGCGGAACAAAACATCTATCTTTTCATTTCCTCAAAATAATCATCTACAGAACAGTACATGGCTTTCAACAGAAAGAAAGACAGAACAGGAAAGCCATGACTGTACAAAAATCAACAAGTACAAAAGTACCTAATCGGATCAGACTCTGAAACTAATCCTGGACCTCCTTGCCCTTCCCAGAACCTGAAAACCACCAGAAAGCAAGGGTGAGCTCAACAGCTCAGCAAAGCAACAAACCACCAATCTAAATTCTCAGAAACCAAAACCAAACTCATCAGACAGAAATCAGATCAGAAATCGGAACAGAATCGGAAATCAGAACGTATACGGACAGATATCAAATCAGAATCGGAATCGTACAGATCATATCAGAACAAATCAACAGAGTCAGAATCAGAATTCAGAAATCAGAATCGTACGGAGCATATCGTATCAGAATCACAATTTCGTACAGAACAGAACAGATACAGAAAACAGAACAGATACATATAGCTAAATGCCCTGACACTGACGGAATCTCTACGGATTCCGGCCCCTTATACCTCCCTTCCCAGACACTGACTGAATCTCGCAGGATCCAGGCCCCTTATGTCTCCCTTTGTGCTCACGGCACCAAAATAGATGTGCTTATAGCACCAGAACAGAATTCATCGGATCCGGAACGAAACAGATATCAGATTTCAGATTTGAGCTCATTTCAGATTTCCCCTTTCACTAACTGAATCTCATAGGATTCAGGCCCCTTATAACTCCCTTTTTATAGCTTACTCATATAGCATTACAATTTAGAAGAAATCCGGACATTTCAGAAATTACCCGAAAATCGGGCAGCACAACGGCAGTATACAGAATTTACACAAAAATTCCTGCAAAGAAAATTCACCGAATTCGCACAGAACATAGATAAGCATATTCCAGAACATTTATTCTACTGCACAGATAATTTCCAATTTCACAGAAAAATCAGGTCGACTAAAAACACAGTCGAATCAAAAATATCCGGACGAAAATCTTCAAAATATAATCAAAACGTGCACACCCGGCACGGCAACGATATACAGAAACTTACGCGGTAAAAACTGAACCAATCAAAAGATACGGACGAAAAACCGTAACAAAAACGAAATCCGGACAGAAAAATACCGCCAACCGCGACGGAACTAAAAATTGAGAAAGACGGAATGTGCCTTACCTCGAGCACAGCAAATTCTTCAACAGTCACTTCGATCGAAAACGGCTCCGCGTCTTCCCGAAATCAACTTTTCCAATTTTCTCCTTTTTCTCTCTCCTCAGAGCTGAAAATCAGATATTTATTTTTTTATTTTCTCTCTCTTCAAATCGACTGAAATCAGCTTTATAATACACAGATCGGCCCGGCCGATCGTCCAGATCGGCCTGGACGATCAGACCAAAATCCCATCGTCCATGGACGATTTTTCAGGACGATGTTTACTATTCATAGGCGATAAAAACCTCCATTCACTGACTTGTGCCATCCACTGATCGTCCCGGGACGATACCTCGATCGGCCTGGACGATCCCTACAGGAAAACACTTAGAGCAATTTCTGGGCAAAACCTGGAGCTGAAATACACAGATCGTCCCAGGACGATCCCAGATCGGCCTGGACGATACTGGAGCAGTTTGAAATATTACACAACATTCCTGAACTACCAAACGTGGGATATCATATGCAAACAAGGCAGAAAACCGGATCACTAAAACCACAGATCAGACTCAATCTAATGCACCAAACCTCTGCTCCATCTCTGCATCAAACTCCCTCATCCTTTCATGAGGCAAACAAACATAAAGAATGGTGTGGGGCCATGCCATCAGAATTTTTTGTACTGCAAACTCAAGGCACTTGGAGTCTCGTTCCATGCCCAAAGGACAAAACAATACTAGGATGTAAATGGACATATCGTACTAAGCTTCATGCGAACGGTTCCATTGCCCGTCACAAAGCCCGGCTGGTCGCTTAAGGTAATAATCAGGAATTAGGGATTGATTACACTGAGACGTTTATAAAAGTTTGTTAGGGATGTTAAGCCCTATGAACTGCCCAAGCTAACCAAGAGGGGGTGAATTGGTAAAAAAGATTCTTTAAACAAATAAATAAAATCACAAACCAAATCACCACAAAGAAAATCAAAGTGCGGAAATTAAATGCGGAAGCGATAATAAGAAAAGAACACACCGGATTTATAGTGGTTCGGTCAAACCTTGACCTACGTCCACTCCTTGGAGGCACCCTCCAAGTATTGCACTAAAACAAGTGTCTCTCCTTTAGCCCCCACAGCTAGGCGGAGAAGCCCTTACAAAATCACTTCCACCTTCCCCGGTGCGGCGGAGTCTCTGGGTCCTTTGACACCAAAGAGATCTTCTTCTTTGGTGAACTTACCTCGAGACAAGCCTTGAATCCGATGGTACTAAGGTGCGAGTTCGCCGGAGCAACCGTGTGGATCCCCCACCACACTCCCTTGAGTTCCTCCCCCTCACAGGATCTTCTCCCTCTCAAACTCCATCCTTTCCTCTCTCCCTTTCAAGCTCTCTCTCCAAGTTTCCCCCACAAGAACGAAGCTACAATGACTACCAAAGACTCTTATAAAAGTTGTCATGTCATAGCTTAAATAGAAGCTCTCAAAATGAGTTCATTAATGCAAGTTGCCGACATTATCGTCCAGGACGATAGGCATATTGTCCTGGCTGATTAGTTCAAATTCAGCTCAACGGCCTGGGAAGATTTGGGATGATCAGAAGAAAATTGGTTATATCGTCCCGGCTTATTAGTTTAAAACTAATTTTAATCGTCCTGATCATCGCCCTGATTTGGTGCTGGCCGAAGTCAATCGTCCAGGACATTATCCTGGCCTATCATAAGATCATCCCGGACGATGTGATCGTATCAATCAGCCATTAATGATTTCCAAATAATACCAGATCAATTTAGGTATGAATGAGTTAGATCGTCCTGGATGATATAAATACCGTCCTGGCCGATTTCCTAAAATAAAGAATAGATAAACTGATTATGGCGGCTGATTCTTTCTGAATTGAGAATATCGTCCAGGCCGATGTGTTTATGACAGCTGCCTTAATGAGGATTCCCTAATTCAGATTTCTGATTTTGGACACATCGTCCAGGATGATATAAATATCGTCCTCGCCGATATTACCAAAAATAGAAATCTTTTAGGGAATAACAGGAAATCTTCCAAGTTACAAATCAATAGGTCCCACAACAAATACAACAGACTCAAGAAAAGAAAAAAGATTACAAACTGACTCAGACCTAGTCTATCCAATCTTGAGCTGGTTTCAAATTGCAGTCTAATCGTGTGGACCTGAAACGTTAGTACATAAGGCAATCGTAGAGAAATAAGGAATGTTTGCTATCATCAAAATCATAAACCATAGATCCGCAACAATATCCCGCTTTTTGATGATAGCAAATAATTTCAATTTGAATTTTCAAAAAGGAATATTTTCTCCTAATCTCCCCCTTACTAGAATAACACTTTAAAAAAAATAGGAGAAATAAAAATTAAAATTTTGGAAAAGAAAGAAAAAAAAGGATACAAATTCAACAGTACGTTCTCCCCTTTGACATTATCAAAAAGAGAGGATGTACGAAAAAATAAAACACAAAGAACATTCCCTGATCTAGTGAGAAAATAAAATATTCTTAAAATGATAAAGTTACCTCTTGGTTTTAATCAAAATCATAGTAGAGTCAGATTTGACAACGCATATCCCAGAAAAGGTTAGAAACCCAGAGATTGATAATCCAAACTCAAGTTTTTTAAAAAGGGAAGAAAAAAAAACTTTTTGATTCAAGATCTAAATCAAAGAATAAATTAGACAAAGAAACAATAATTTTTCAAAAACTCCTTTCATAAAATATATCTAATAGAAGATCAATGCACAAAATTTTGAATCAAGAATCAAGATTTTCAAACTCAAGTATCGAAAGTATCAAGGATTTTCTTAAGCTTTTTAAGAAGTACAAGAATGGTAAGCATTAACTTTGTGGGCTCATTTTATGCCTCTTGATAATTGGTTGGCGCACTGCGCATCTTTTGATACACTTTGTGTATTCTATATTTTCAATTTGGCATCTTTGCGCATCTTTTATTTTTGGCATCATTGGCCAATTTTTTGAATATGCTTCCTTTCTTAATTCTTAAAAACAAAGGAAAACACATCTTAGTGACAAAGCGAATTACTTGATTAAGAAAATTATGAGTTAGATTCTTAACCAGTTAAAATCATATGCCACATGCGAAAATCAATCGATTGCAAGAAAATAAACATGCGAGTTTTCTAAAAATCAAATGACATATTTTCAAATAAAGGAGGTCTGGTGATTGAATAAAATTCCGCAATAGTACGATTAGCCATGAATCGAAATTCAAAAGCTTTTAAAAACTTATTTTATGAAAACTTGTTCTGATACCACTTGAAAGTTCGTTAGGGATGTTAAGCCCTATGAACTGGCCCAAGCTAACCAAAAGGGGGTGAATTGGTAAAAAAGATTCTTTAAACAAAGAAATAAAATCACAAACCAAATCACCACAAAGAAAATCAAAGTGCGGAAATTAAATGCGGAAGCGATAATAAGAAAAGAACACACCGAATTTATAGTGGTTCGGTCAAACCTTGACCTACGTCCACTCCTTGGAGGCACCCTCCAAGTATTGTACTAAAACAAATGTCTCTCCTTTAGCCCCAACAGCTAGGCGGAGAAGCCCTTATAAAATCACTTCCACCTTCCCCGGTGCGGCGGAGTCGCCGGGTCCTTTGACACCAAAGAGATCTTCTTCTTTGGTGAACTTACCTCGAGACAAGCCTTGAATCCGATGGTACTAAGGTGCGAGTTCGCTGGAGCAACCGTGTGGATCCCCCACCACACTCCCTTGAGTTCCTCCCCCTCACAGGATATTCTCCCACTCAAACTCCACCCTTTCTTCTTTCTTTTTAAAGCTCTCTCTCCAAGTTTCCCCCATAAGAACGAAGCTACAATGGCTGCCAAAGACTCTTACAAAAGTTGCCATGCCATAACTTAAATAGAAGCTCTCAAAACAAACTCTTTAATGCAAGTTGCCGACATTATCGTTCAGAACGATAGGCATATCATCCTAGCCGATTAGTTTAAATTCAGCTCAACGAACTGAGACGATTTGGGACGATCAGAAGAAAATTGGTTATATCGTTCTGGCCGATCTCACGATCGTCTCGACTGATTAGTTTAAAACCGATTTTAATCGTCCTGATCATCGCCCTGATTTGGTGCTGGCCGAAGTCAATCGTCCAGGACATCGTCCTGGCCGATCATAAGATCATCTCGGTCGATGTGATCGTATCAATCAGCCATCAATGATTTCCAAACAATAACAGATAAATTTAGATATGATTGAGTTAGATTGTCCTGGACGATATAAATACCGCTCTAGACGATTTCCTAAAATAAAGAATGCATAAACTGATTATGGCGGCTGATTCTTTCTGAATCGAGAATATCGTCCAGGCCGATGTGTTTATGACGGCTGCCTTAATGAGGATGCCCTAATTCAGGTTTCTGATTTTGGACATATCGTCCATGACGATATAAATATCGTCCCGGCCGATATTACCAAAAATAAAAATCTTTTAGGGAATAGCAGGAAATCTTCCAAGTTACAAATCAATATGTCCCACAACAAATACAACAGACTCAAGAAAAGAAAAAAGATTACAAACTGACTCAGACCTAGTCTACCCAATCTTGAGCTGGTTCCAAATTGCAGTCTAATCGTATGGACCTGAAACGTTAGCACATAAGGCAATCGTAGAGAAATAAGGAATGTTCGCTATCATCAAAATCATAAACTATAGATCCACAACAGTTTAGTCCAGTTGCTAAACTACCAACAATCCGAATTCTTTTAACGATTGCTCTTCACAACAATTGGAATGTTCATCAACTCGATGTGGCAAACGCTTTTCTTCACGGTAGACTCACCGAAACTGTCTACTTGTGTCAACCAATTGGATTTGAAGACACCACCTATCCAGACCATGTCTGCCTTCTCCACAAAGCCATTTATTACTTCAAACAAGCACCACGCCAATGGTACAACACCTTCACCTCGCATCTGGAATCAATTGGTTTTCTCCAAAGCTCATCATATCCTTCTCTTTATATCTTCCGCAAGAATCACATTCAATTATTCATGCTAATCTATGTTTACGACATACTTCTAACTGGAAATGATTCTCAAGCTCTTCAACATGTCATGCAAATGCTACACACCAAGTTCACAATGAAGCATCTTGGCGAGGTACATTCGTTCCTTGGTATTCAAATTACACACACTAATAACGCTTATTTTCTGTCGCAGTCCAGCTATATGAAATCAATTCTCCAAATGGAAAACCTAAGTGATTGCAAACTGCTGGCTAACCCGACGTACATAAAGTTGCCGTAGGATTTCTCGCCGGACACTGTGCTGTCCGACCCGTCAACTTACAGAAGAATTATTGGGTCCTTGCAGTACTTAATCCTAACTCGCCCGGACATCGCGTACAACGTGAATCTTCTTTCGCAACATATGCATGAACCTCAGCCTCAACATATCTACTTATTCAAACGACTGCTTCGTTATCTTCAAGGTACGATCGCTTTTCGTATTCCTATTACGAAGTCTAATCTGCGTCTCATTTCATTTTTAGATGCCGATTGGGCGGGTGATCCAGTTTCTAGGAAGTCTACCTCCGGTTACTACTCATTTCTTGGGAATACCATCATCTCCTGGACAGTCAAGAAGCAAACCACGGTGGCTCGATCATCCAAAGAGTTCGAATATAGGGCGGTAGCCATGCTCACGGCTGACATTATTTGGCTTCGTCGACTTCTTAGTGATTTTGGAGTTCCTCAAACGACTTATACTTATATATATTGCGACAATACATCGGCTATAGCCATAGCTAATAATCCAATTTTTCATGCTCGCACAAAACACATTGAAATTGACCATAGATTCATCAGAGATCATATTCATCGACATACGATCCGTATCATGCCAATTAGCACCATAGATCAACCGGCAGATATTCTGACTAAATCTCTTTCTACTCCTCGATTCCATAAACTCCGAAACAAACTGACGGTCGTCAACAGGTCATCAGTTTGCAGGGGCGTATTAGAGCAACAGGAACAAAATAATTAATTTGTATTTTCATGTTGCCAACTGTACGGTTGTATGAATGTAATTGTTATAAATAGAACTGTAGACCTGTAATAAGATTAAGAAATAATATTTCATTTCCTTTAAGCCTTTCTCCTTTCTCTGCTCTTTCCGTCTGTGAATTCGGTTCTTCATCAAAGATTCAAGAAACTTGAATCTTGTATTTCTACAGAATTGGATCCAATCTGTTTAATAAATAGGTTAAAAAAGTAAAACTTAACCCAACCTGTCAGTAATTCCAATGACCCAAACCCAAACCAAACTTAATAACCCGTTTTAATTAAACAAATTTGTAATTTGTCAACTATATCGTTTAGGTTAGTTGACCAAAAGTAACAAAAGCATACTTATATGCAAATGAAAATATGAGAAAGAAAAAAAACATTTAAATTGGTGGGTCATTCAGGTTTGTGGTTCAACCCAAACTCAACCCACCAATTAAATGGGTCATAATTCCGCCCTAGAACTTGACTCATTTATTAAACGAGTTAATCTAAAATCAAAATTTTGGTTTAGTCCAGTCAAGTTATCATGCCAAGTTATTTTTTGACACCCCTAGTTGACTACCACTCCTATTGCATCAACCATCACCACCGTCATCAAACATTGATTTTTCTCTTCAAAACAATATACACAAAAAAATTTAACTTTTGAATTTGTTTTACAAGCAATCGAATAACTCAAATTATTTGAAAAAAAAAATAAATACCCCATAATGTATTTGAAAATCATTTGATTTTTAAACACTTGTGATTAATCATCCCTTAATTAATTCGGAAATCAAATCAACCAAATAGATCAATTTAGAACTTATGTATGCTTATTCAACTCGCCAACTTTTTTATATTTAAAGACTAACAACTTATTAATTAGTAGAATATGAACCTAAAATGTCTACGATTCCCTTAAAACCTGGTGATATTTTTGTATAAATTATTGTGAATGTCAGTTGGTGGGGATTCCAATTATTGGGAAATTGGACATAAAAATTGTGCAATCTCAATCATCACATTTAATTACTGAGATTAATACACCAACTAATTTAAAATTAAGATTTTTCTTCTTTCATTAATTGTGATTAATTAACATAATTAATTATAGTTAAGGTAGTCTTTTAATTCATTATATAGGTAAGAAGGGTTTGATCTTGTCTCTCACTATTAATTAGGGGTTTGCTAGAATGAGAGGTTTACTTGATTTGCTCGTGTTCTTGCTCGAATCCTTCGTCGGATTTTTATTCTTTGCATGTAGTTATAGGCTTGAATCGCAGGTATAATCCTTCTTTACATAGTTATTTGAGAAAGGTTTTGGCTAAGATTAAAGATCTCTTTTCTTGTCTTTAACTTGTTGCTAATATTTAGGGGTTTTGCCTTCACATATTAAGAAAAGGATTAAGATCAAGATCGCTCCATGGACGTAGAGTTCTGAAGAATTCAAACCACGTAAATTGATTATTCTTGTGTTGATCTATTTTGCAGGCGGTTTGGTCTTAAAATGGAAAAATTATTAGGTGCGGAGTGTAGACGGGGTGAGAACCGTCTGCACAGACACAGGGTACCAAGCGGTACCAAGTGGTACCGAACGGTACCGAGCGC
This sequence comes from Dendrobium huoshanense, assembly GCA_016618105.1. NCBI lineage: Eukaryota > Viridiplantae > Streptophyta > Magnoliopsida > Asparagales > Orchidaceae > Dendrobium > Dendrobium huoshanense. Next base: position 36,509,981 of record CM028345.1, read on the forward strand.
GGTTTTATACTAGTGTGCGGACAGTTCTCCCGTCCGCACTCCGTGCCTAATAATTTCTCCTTAAAATGTTCTATTATATCTCTTGGTTGTTGGTTAAAAGGTTTAGAAAAACATGTTTTTTTCAAAAAAATTATGTTTAAACCATGAGAGTGAATCATACAAATCTTTTGTTTACTATTTTAATATTATAATTATATTTTTTTGTTAGTGTTAAGCAAAAAGAAAATTAAAATATTATCTACATCAATTTGATATTAGAGCCTATTTTATTTTCAAGAATTTATAAAAAAAACGAGTTAAAAATTTTCATATAGAGATATTTGATGGAAAAACCAATTTTTTTTTATGGAAAATGAAATTGGAAGCAATTTTAATATAGCAATGGGATGAAAAAGCTTCAGTAACATAATAAGAACCTGCTTCAATGTCTGGTCAAGAAAAAGTTAATATAGATTTAAAAAAAAAACACTTTTAGTCTGATTATTTTGTGTTTGGCATAAAAAAAACCTCCAAAAAAATCAATCATGGGGAAGGTTTACATATTCGAGGTAAATCTCAAAAGATAGGGTATAATTTTAGGAAGAGAAATCAAAGGGTATAAGTCAATCAATTTAATAAAAAAAGATTACAAGAATTTAGATGTTGGCGATAATGCGATATAATAAGACTGATCGTGTTAGAAAATTTTATCCTGAAAATATTTCAAAGGAAAAATCTCAATCTCAAGTGGATGCAGCTATTGTTCTAAATAATATGATGGTGGCTGCTAGCCGGTGGCGAAGGTGGGTGGCGGGCGGCGATGGATATTGTTGTCGTGATGACAGGGGGTGGTAGCCAACGGTGGCAATGATGGTAGCACGTGGTGGTGCCGATAGGTGGTGTTCGGAGGCAGGCGATAGTGATGGCGATAAATGGTGGTGGCGGCTAGCGACGAGGGTCGTTAATGACAATGAATATATGGTGTATTTGAAAATTATCCAAATGAACAAATTCCAAATACACGAAATTTGTACTAGACGGTGCATTCCAAAATCTAAATACACCAAAATCTTATACTGCATTTGTTTTACTAATCGAAACATCAATATGATCCAACTCTCTGTACTTGCAATACTTTACAACTATTTTACTTTAAACCAATTAGTCCCTAAACTCAAGGAAGCCATAAAACTCAAGAACTACTCAATCTCAACCAACTTCAACACAACCTTATCATCCAGTATCACTACAGGAAAATTATCAATTACCGACGGATATTTCTGGCAGTTATGATAAATTTTCCAGCTGTTCAACAAAATTATCGGCAGTTTATTAACAGTCAGTATAAACCAGGTAAGAAACAAATTGCATTGGTCAATTTCCGGCGGCTAAATTTTTCAGCGACTTTCCGGCAGCAAAAAAAGTTGGTAATTTCCGTCGATCATAGCGCCGACGACTGCCATTTAATTATCGGCGGCATGCCAGCCATCTCAAATGTCGGTTTTGCCAGTGGTCCAGCCGCCGGTTTACTGTCGGTTGACCGTCGGTAACCCGTCGGTATGTATAAACCGCTTTATTAAAATTCTGGCGGTTAAAATAAGCGTCCGATATCAAAATTTACGGCAGACAAATGCGCTAGTGTGGCTCGTACTCGACATGTGAGGTCCAAATCTAGTAGTCTGAAACAAATCCCCTATGATATAAATCAACATTTACATCATCGGGCTTGAGTAATGCTTGATTTTGTGCTTCGAACATGGATATCTAAACATTCCATCGAACTTATAAAGAAAGGTAGTTCTGATATAACTTAAATAAAAGTATCAATTCCCTGCATAAATTCATCTGTCAATGCTCTTCGACCCAGTAACAATCTGTTATACATCTAATATCTCTCTTCTTGTATAATCATTTGGATGTTAAAGCAAATGTTCCCTACATAGTTGTGAAATCAATTATTAGAAGATATAACCCTATCTATTTCACCATCATTCAAAATAATAGACCCATTATATTTAAAATATATACTCTTAATAATAGATCTAATATATTCAACAAGAAGAATATCTTCAACAAAAAGCATACACCACGATACAACCTCTTGGAAATTTCTAGTGAGAATAGCCATGACTAAAATAAAAAGACATGGACTTAAGGTCAATCCTTAACATAATCCAACTAAAGTAGAAAAATATTTGGTCAAACCACCTTCTGTGATAACACAAGTAATAACTCTTGCATACATATCCTTAATGATTTAAACATAAGCATTATTAAACCCTTCCTTTTCTATAACTCTCCATACCACTTCTCTTGAAACTCTATCATATACTTTCTTTAAATAAAAAAATATCATGATCCTCCTTATTCTCTATATACTTCTCCATCAAATACGCTAAAAAATGCATGGCTTCCATAGTAGACCTACCTTGCATGAATCCAAACTGATTTTGCGAAACATTAGCATTACTCTGCAACCTATGCTACATAACTCTCTCCCACTATGTATCTCGTACATAGCTCAAACACACTATAAAAAATGCATAGCTTCCATAGTAGACCTAACTTGCATGAATCCAAACTGATTTTGTGAAATATTAGCATCACGCTGCAACCTATGATCCATAACTTTCCCCCATAATTTTAAAGTATGGCACATTAACATTAAAAAGTTTAGTAAGGGAAAAAATTCAAACCTTCATGGCGTTGCAGAAGTGCTCAACGGGTTTCGACATTAGAGTGCATGCGTGATTGACGACCGGAGTAAGGGCGTGATCGTCGGTCGGAGTTAAGGTGACGACGGCCAGATTCCTGCAGAGGCAAGCTCGAGCGCGAGCGTTTGTAGGAAATCGTTACGCGAGCAAATGAGGAGGAAGGCTCGATTTGGCGAATATTAGGTCGATTTCTGGTGTCTGGTGGCTTAGACCGTCGAAAAAAAAATTTACTTAACACTTGCGGCTTGGCCGTCGGATACGGCGCCGCAAAAATAGAAAATCGATAGTCTACCCGGGGGTTATTATACCGTCGATATTTCCAGCGTTGTATTATTAAACACCGCTGGGTAAATCATCGGTTAATACTGATGGTCAGACAGTCGGTTAAACCACCGAAATGACCGACGGTAATTGTTGATTTTCCTGTAAGGTATTGAGCAGTATCGAGCTTGGTACTAAGCAGTACCGAGCCGCGGTACCGAGTAGGGGTGATCTGGCGCATTTTCATTGAATTATGGATGACGTTCAGCGTCCGCACAGACTAATTTCACAACCTTTTGTCATCTTTATTGAAGAGTAAGAGCTAAAACAACAAGCTCTATTAACTAATAGTATATGGATAAAAACAGAAAATAATATCAATTTTTAGAAAAATTGTTCTATGTGGGCGCCGGACATTGTCTGGAGACCAACGAGAATGCACCACATTGCCCGGTACCGAGCGGGAGCATGGCGCATTCTGATTGGTCTTTGGACCGTCCGATATCTGCACAGAATAATTTCTCCAATCTTTTAAACCCACCAGATCGTCTTCTAAGCATTAGGATAGATATAATCTTCAAAATGATAAATCTATTTTGATTAATTTCATCATCCTCCACTTTAATCGATCTATGTGTCCTTATAACATCTTTCATTGTTTTTTTAATATTTTTTCCTTAAATAAAATTTTTACTTGCTTTAAAAAAGTACAACAACAAATTCTATTAAAATGCTAGAAATTTAGGCTTAATTTGGGACAGCTTTCTTACTGTTTCTTAAAGTAATTTTTAATACAAATTTTTAATTTTATAATTCTAAAAAACTACTTTAAAAAATAGTAATAAAGCCATCTTAATTTAGAAGAAGCCCTATTTTTAATTTTCAATATGATTGCTTCTACTTTCTCATAAATAAACCATGAACAATTGTGATACTTTGAATCCTAAACCCTAATTAATTTGGAGTACATGATGTTGACAAAAATTAAATCATTGTTTTAAATAACATAACATAGCCATTAAAAAAATATTATCAAATGAAATCTTAGTTGAAATTCTCATTTTCTTCCATGTGAAAGATAAGCATATGACATCATCATATAAAATAAATTTTTTTTTTTTAAAAAAAAAAAGACTATCATTTTTTCCAATTCAATGGTATCACAATCTCTAACTCCAATAAAATTCAGAAGCATTCAGATATTCTTTTCTTGAAAGTATGCTTTATTTTTTTATACTTTTTATCAGCATCTTTATATGATCACTTCACAAAAGCTCATATTAATATTTTGACTTTAAAATTTAAATATTTATTAAAGAAAATTTATATTCTGATATATATTGTATCAATATAAATTTAAAAATTATTAAATCTATAATGAATATATATTACACTAATTTTAAATTGAATTAAATAAATTTTTAATAAAATTTTTACTCTTTAATTTTCATTCTTTATTTAAATTATATTTATAAATATGCTGAAGTCAAATTACTCCAAAAACAATCATTACACACCCCTTTAATTCTCTCCTTCCTTCTATATTTTTATAAGCATACAAATTAATTTAAAAATTACTTATTGATTCATTGTGATCATATAATGATTTTATCTTCTATATTATAAAGACAACATCTTTCACAGGTAGGGGTGTAAATCAGTCAAGCCGACTCGTTAGTCTGTTCAAGCTCAACTGGATAAGTGACTCGTGAGAACAAGGCTCAATGAACTAACGAGTCAAACTTTACCCAGCCCCAACTCGACTCGTTAGCTTGCAAGTCAACTATTTTAACAAATATTAATACAAAATATTTTAAAATATATCAGGATTCAGAATGTCAATTATAAAGTTTTAAAAGTACTTAAAATTATATCTCACTTTCTTATATTAAGTAATTTATTATTTTTCTTGTAATTTCTCATTCTTTTTATCATTTTGTTATAATAATTGCTTTGAATCATAATCATTTTCTCTCTTATATAATAAATAAGTTGGCTCATGAGCAAGCTTGTACTATCAGAATAAAGCTCGAGCTTGAGCTCGAAATCGAACTTGATTAATTAATCAAGCACAAGCTCAAATGAGAACTGACTCGAGCTCAATTCGACTCATTTACATCCTTATTCACAAACAATTATTAGGTCCGGACACTGGACGTAGCTCTACATCCGGAGGCCAATAACATGTCGCCACGTGCTCTGACTCTTTACCGTGCGGCCCGATGACCCGACCTGGACCAGAACCCGGTAGTGTTATGTTCGGGTATTGCTAGGTATTGCTCGGTATTGCTATGTATTGTTTGACAATAACGAGAAATATCGCTCTATCAAGACCAATATCTAGCAATACCGAGCAATACTGAGCAATACCTAACAATACAGAGCAATATCTAGCAAAATCGGGGTATTGCTCGGTATTGGTCTTGACATAATTGTATTTCTCATTGTCGAGCAATATCGAGCAATACCTCGGTCTGCACAAATCAGCCAATACATAGCAATCCCGGGTCCGGTCCGGATTGGGTCATCGGGCCGCACACTAAAGAATAAGAGCACGTGGCACCATTTTACTGGCATCCGTACGTCGAGCTACGTCAATACACCGGACCTAATAAAAATATTCACAGCCATTCAATTTCCTAATCATATAACTCCTGAACCAGATCTCACTTATCATTAACCATCTATTTACTTTCATGCCCACCAAAGCCTTACAAATATCTCCATGGATGTGGTCCTGCCTTCTATAAATTAGTGACATTAGTAAAAAATTTGATGCCATTGGCATTTGGCAGCTAAAATAAAGGCTTTCCACCAACTCACTTCTAGAAGACACAAATTTCACCCTTCTCCTCTCTCCTTTCTCTCCTTTCACTCATATCTAAACGCTTATCTATATAACTCAGCTCCACCTTTCTCAACTGCCATGAACAAGCTCTTTCAGGAAAGGTAGAAGAAGTAAAAGCAGAGGCCATGGGGAGATCTCCTTGTTGTGAGAAAGCTCACACAAACAAAGGCGCTTGGACTAAGGAGGAAGATGAGCGCCTCGTCGCTCACATCAAGGTCCACGGGGAGGGCTGTTGGCGGTCGCTGCCTAAGGCGGCGGGCCTCCTTCGTTGTGGGAAGAGTTGCCGCCTTCGATGGATCAATTACCTCCGCCCTGATCTTAAGCGGGGGAACTTTACCGAGGAGGAAGACGAGCTCATCATCAAGCTTCATAGCTTACTTGGAAATAAGTAAGTCATGGCTTTGACTGATGGATTTGGATATCTAATGATGATCTCTGTAATTGTTGTTTCAGATGGTCGTTGATAGCGGGGAGGTTACAGGGGAGGACGGACAACGAGATCAAGAACTACTGGAACACCCATATTCGTCGGAAATTGTTGAGCAGGGGGATAGATCCGACGACGCACCGCCCGCTTCACGGGCAAGCCGACGCGTCCTTTGCGACGGAGGTGGAGAAAGTTGTGAGCTTTATGAGAAGGGAGGAGGAGAATAAGAGCAGTAATAGCAGTAGTAACAGCAGAAGCAACAGCGAAGAGCCGAAGCGGTGGAGGTGTCCTGACTTGAATCTGGAGCTCTGCATAAGCCCTCCTCTACAGGATTCAGAAGAAGAGTATGGCCTTTGCTTCACAAACGGGTTGCTGGAATTCAGATGAGGTAATCTGGTTCTCATTTGGAGCATTTCTTTTCCTTCGTGAGAGCTGAAGCAGGCCAGTAATGTGAATAATTAGTGCCCGTAATCAGAGATTAAGGAGCAGGTGAGCCCCTTATTGTATAATTTGTCAGATCATTAGTACAAATTAAGATCTTAATCTTCTGTTTCAGGGTGGGAGAGGGCAAATTATTGCGTCCGGTGTCCGGATTCGTCCGGACATCAATCCGTGTCATCACGTCACCCAAATACACCGGAACCTAGTATATTTGGGTGACGTGACGTCTCCGGATTAGATGTCCGGACATCCGGTGACCGGACACAATAATTGGCACGGGAGAGAGGGGGAGGTTAGTTTAGTGTAGGTAATTAATGTGCTAATGTGATATTTTTTCTTCTAATTTGTATAAACATTGGCCTATATTGATATATATAATTATATTTATATGTGATTATTTGGGTTTTTTGGATAACTGGATGATTATTTCTTTTTGGATTGTTGGTTTTTTCATTTATTGCTGGAATTTTTAAAGAAAAAATATTTCTGTTAATTATATTGATCCAGTTCTCGAATGCAGGCTTTATATAAGCACACCAAATATTTGGGCCTACCCAGCCAAATAAATTAATTTTTAAAAAATATTAAATAGTATTTTGAATGGATATTTTCTTCTAAATATATTAAAATATATTGGCATAATTTCCAATGCGTATTTGAGGTTGCTGAGAACCGACTCAAAATTTATGTACCGAATAAATTATTATTAGTTATATAATTAATTCCTAAACATTAAATAAATAAATATATATATATATATATATATATATATATAACAATCTATGTACTACTTCAATAGATTAAAAGCTGCTTTAAGAAACAGTAAGAAAGTCATCTCAAACGAAGTTTTAGCTGCTCGATTATATAAATTTGATCCACAATAATCTCTCATATTTTAATTATGATATAAAATTGATCTAAAATTAATCGCTCTATTATACAAAATTGATCTCAATTTAATTTTAAAAGTATCATTTTGGATTAATTTTGTATAATTTAATGATTAAATTGAAATAACATTATACTTTGATACAAAAATTGCTATATATGAACAGTTAGAAACTATTAAAAAATTAAACATAAGCTCTATATTCAGCCTTCGTTTGGGATGACTTTTTTCTACTTCTTAAAAGCAAGTTTTATGTAAATTTTTGTACTAAAAAGTTGTTTTAAGAAACAATAAGAAAGTCATCCCAAACTAAGGCTTCGTTTGGGACGGCTTTTTTATTGCTTTCTAAAACGGAGTTTTAGTACAATTTTTTTTATTTTTGTATTAAAACTCCGTTTTAGAAAGCAGTAAAAAAGCCGTCCCAAACGAAGCCTAAGACTTCGTTTGGGACGGCTTTTTTATTGTTTCTTAAAGCGACTTTCTAGTACAAAAATTAAAATTTCTATACTAAAAAGGCGCTTTAAGAAGCAATAAAAAAGCCGTCCAAACGAAGCCTAAGCCTCAATCTACATAAATATGCTTTAGTGAATAATATATGATAAAACTGCAAAAAAAAAATTTATGCCCCGCTCATCTAATACTTTTAGGAGAAAAATTAGGTTAGAATAATTAAATTTATTTTTTTATTTTTTAACATAATTTTATATATAAATAATTATTAAATTATATTTATTTTAAATTAAAATTTAAAGTTTAAGATTTTATTATAATTAAATTTTAATTAAAATATTCTGATCTTTTTTCATCTATATATTTTTTTTTACTGTTTTATTTATTTTTTTCATTTAAATCAATTTTAACAAAATCATACGGACATCACATACACAAGACTCGAACCCCAAACCCTTTGATTGCCCCAAACAAAGCAAAGTTAGCTAATTTTTAATTAACTGACTCAAACAAATGAAGACCCCAACCTGTCATAATTGGTTAGCCATACAAATTAATGTTTTGTCATTAATAAATTGCAAATACTTCACTTTTTTTTTAAAGAAATTATATTAAAAAAACAACAGTGAAGATTACAACAGCATAAAATAAAAGCTAACAGAATAAAAGACTACAAAAACATAAAGAAAAATAGAAGCTAAAAGCGAGCTTAGCAAAAGATCAAGGCTCCCAACGTCCAGGAAGTCCTGCACGTCCCGCACGGATCTTTTTTCATCTATATGATTACAGATATTATAAGAAAAATTATTACGTTCGGACGTCGAATGCGTCCTGATATCAATCAAGAGCTACCACGTCACCCAATGCACAGTATATTGTATGATGTAGCTGCTTCTGATTGGCCTCCAGTTATGTCTGACGTACGCACGCAATAATCCCTTGTATTATAATAACACTAATTTAATAAAAAAATAATTTTGAATTAAAAAAAATAAATAATGATGACCAGTTGCATTGAATGCATGTGACAGTGGGCAAGATTTTGGGAGGATGACATCCATAAGGAAGGTGAGGTTAGGTACACCTTCTCTCAAGATAGGCATTTTATGTGCAATGTCTAAATGAAGATAATTCATGAAACTATTTTTAGAAATTATATCAAAATATTTAATCATAAATAAAGAATTTTAAATTATTTTTATCAAAATATTAAATATTTATATATTATATTTAATTAACCAAAATATTTTTATTTTTTAATTAATTTCAATAATATCACCATCATGTATAGTATAAATGCTCTTATCTACCACATATCAAAGTCATTAGTTGAAACATTATTTTTTTTGCATGTACCATTCATAGATATTTGGACCACCCAATCAATTCATATGTACTATGCATGATATTCAATTATTGGTTCCAAAAGGAGAAGATGTCCCCCACATATATTGAAATATTTTTATATAAAAGAAAAAAAAAACATTTATATGATTAAAATAATGGCTAAACACATGGGGGTCCTTTGCATGAACACATGTGCATGTGTACAAAATCTTATCCTTGAAAGAGAATTCACAACTTTGTTGAAATTATGATGTTGACATGAATGGTTATCCAAATTAAAATAGAAATAAGGATGGGATGGTCATATATCTAGCTGTTTAAGATATCATAGAGTATTGAATTTAGATTTTATATGAAAAAATTGGGATTATAAAATAAATTTATCATTACTTTGTTTAACATATTTGATAGCCTTTAGTCAAAATTTCTAATTAGAGCTATTAGAGATGCTAATTTGATTTGATTTTGAATTAGAGAGCTGATGATTTCTTAAGGCTTTATAATCTCTTTTCTAATTAACACATATAAAGTTGATTGTGAAGGTGTTGTTGTAAAAATAACTTACGATCTGTTTGGAAAGGTTGAAGTTTTTCATAAAGGTGATTGTAAAGCTGTTGTAGAGAAAAAAGATTTTTCTAAATTGTTGTAGAAAGCAGCTTCGTAGCTCAAATTTATTGAAAGCAATGAAAAAATAACGATCATTACGAGCATGGTTTGAAAAGCAAAGCAGTAAAAAACCTACCCCAAACGAAGCCTTGATTACTCTAGCTGCAAATTTAATTCGAGCTATTATAAACATTATTATTATTTAATTTGAATTGTCTCATAAAATTTATACCACACATCATTGAATAAAATTAAAGGGTGAGTGAATTATCCCTTCAAGCCTTCAAATATATCTTTAGCTATAATAAATGTCATCCCTCATGCCTTTCAATATGTCTTTAGCAATAATAAATGTATTCAATAAGTCTTGACTATTTAATATTAATAATAACAATACTGATAATTTTATTTATATCCTCTTATTAAAAAAAAATCTAACTCCCTCATAGAATTTATAGAAAGGATATTGTACATAGAATTACATTAAATAACTATAAAAACATCGATGTACAAATAATAGCAATAAATTAACATAAATAAATTTTAAATTTTAAATTAAAAATAAATTTGATCATTACTTTATCAATCGAATTTAATCTTGAACTACAAATTTTGTGCTAAAAAACTACTTTAAAAATCAGTAAGAAGGTTATCCCAAATGAAATCTAAGATTTCGTTTGGGACGACTTTTTTACTATTTCATAAAACAAATTTTTATGCCAAACGAAGCCTAAGCCTTCTTTATCTTGCTAGGCTTTCTAAAATTGCAATTAGGACTTGTATGCAATAAACTAATTTTACTTAATTTGCCAAAGGCAGGCAGTTAGCTTGGCCGAATGCTTTGACAAAGCTTTAAGTGAATTGCGTTATGTAGTTTTGTTTGAGAAGCAAACAACTCTTAAGACTTCTAAGAGTCGGCATAATTCAACATCAAGCTAAGAGTTGCGCGCAATTAAGTGCATGAGATTAAAGTCATGGTGGTTTATGAATATTCTTAGTAGAGGATAATTATTAATATATATAATATTTAAATTTTGACTAATTATAAAATCAACATCTTCTTACATTTATTTTTTTTTTAAATTCTAGCTCAAATATCAAAAAATTCATAGCAAAATCCATTATTTCTCGCTTTTGTTGAATTTCTAATACATGAGTTGATAGTTCAAAGAAAAAATAAATTGGTGTTAGTTTTGTAAATATGCAAGTTTTAAGTGTTATGTTTGTAATTCCTCCCTAGTTTTGTTATAGTTGATATATAAAGCTAATCATATGAATAAAAGTTTTTCTAATGTGGCACTTGAAGTTAGGGTTGTCAAAATTGGGTCATGGGTCGGGTACGGTTGAACTCGGAACAAGCCCAACACTAGTTGATCTGACCTAGACTTGACCCGACGGGTCAGTATTTCAACCCGAACCAACCCGCACTGGTTACCGGGTTGACCCGACCTGAGCTGCGGACACGTCAATGTCGCCAGCAACGGCATCAACAACGTCATCACTCGTCAGCAAGACGTGACTTACGCGAAGTGACACGCGACTCGAAGCCACAGCGATGCGGGCAGACAGTCAACGCAGATAATTCTTGGCCAACCCGAACCCAACCCGATTTTTGAATTGTGTCGGTTTGTTGAACCCGAAGCCGAAACGTTTCTCAAACATGTTGACCCTAAACTGAAATTTAATTTTGGGTTGGATTCCAATCGAATTATCGGGATGCAAAAGTTTGTTACTAAAATGTTTATGATAATATGGGTATGCATAACAAACTTGATAAAATGATAATTATTGAAATAATGGTTAGTTTTAGTGTTTTACTGCATTTATAACAACCTTGCTATTGAAAGTAGCATGGATTATTGAATTGAGCACTTGGATATAATATAACCACTTGTTTGACCCTCAATAATAAAATTTATTTTTATACAAACCTTTGTTTCTTTCATATTATAAATTTAGCTTAGTTGAGTTTTCTCAGCCAAAGCCAAAATTTTCAAAATCCAGTATTAAAAAAATGTGGGAAATTATTTATCTATATTTAGCTTCAATTAATTATAATGTATCTTTTTTACCCATTTTACAATTTTATCTGAAAAAAGTGCAAATTTACATATCACCCATCACCTTTTTTTTTTTATGGATCAAAGACTTAGTAAATGTACATATAAAAATAAAAATAATATTATATAAGTTTTAGATAGAGAAGTGCAACATTGAGAAAGCATCAAAATGTTGTTAGAGAGAGAAACTTATTTGAACATTTTTGTAAGTGATAATACTTCTAAAAATAATAAGAAGAAGAAAAATAAATAAAATAAATAAAAGATATAAATGTCTTATCTAGGTATTTTAAAAGGAGAAAAAAATATTTTATTTAATGAAATTAAATTAACTTTGATAATTAGTAAATAAGAACTACAAAAGATTGTTCATTTTTTAATTATAAGAGCTAATAAAAAATGAGAGTAGGTTTTTGTCTATTGGTCATACAACAAAGTCATGTATTATTTGTATCCTCCTCTGAACGATAGATTATTTCATGCGGACGCTAGAAACAACTTTATGTTCAGAGGCGATTCAGGTGCAGCCACGTTAGTGGTATCGTACTGCAGTGTCGAGCCGCGGTACCGTAAAAAAGTGACGTGACGCATTTTGGTCGGTCTCCATACGTCCACACAGGACATTTTTTCCCTCTGAACAGGCCGATGCTTAGAAATTGGAGAGGCCAAATGAATTGAAGACGGGGGATGACATATTGGGAGAACATAGTCATTGAGCCCCTATGAATTATGTTCAATTACTATTTTTTTTTTAAATGATGGAATCATTTTGATAAGTTGCCATCATTGTTGTTATAAATTTATTAAAGATGGAGTTCATTTGGGCTTGCAATTATATTATTATTTTTTAATTTAGCCTTTATAATTTGAGCATTTTTTATAAAATAACATCAAATGCTATGTATGAGAATAAATTTTGGGATCATATATGATGTGTCATCAAAAAATTATCTTGACTGGGCAGGAATCTCGAGGCAAAAATCAAGTTGGAAACTTCAAAAATTAAATCTAGGATCATCTCAACTCCAATTTCAGCAAACTTATTGTTGAACTGAGCGTCTCAGAGATACGAACCAACGACACCAAATTCAACTCAATCCGAGCACAAATGAGTCAGAATCAAAGACCTGAAGCACTGTTGAAAGGTTCAATCCACAATTTGGATTACCAAACGATTTCTAAACATTACGTGCTTATAGTCGAATCGAGCGGCTCGCGAGACAAATTCAACAAGCCCAAGATCGCCGAATTCCGACACCCCTAAAACCTTCAAATGTCTGATGAACGGTCCATGATCAAGGGATTCAACATCGGTCGTCCATCCAGCCACTTCTCATTTATCCTTAATCTCTCACCTATTTACAGGCCATGCCACTCCATAAATATATAAATAGATCCTCGTTTCTCTTGAAAGGGGGGGGGGGGGGGGGGGGGGGGGGATCCAAGCAAGAAGAAGAGGAGAAGAGAATAATAGGAGGAAATAAACTCCTCCTCGACCACCATCGGAGTTTCGTCCGAATTTCAAGTGACGCTGAAATTTTGCCCGACCTCCTAATGACGCCGGAATTCCGTCCAACCTCCAAGTCACGTTGGTGTTTCACCCGAACTCCAAGTGACGTCGGAGTTCTGTAAAACCTTCAAGTGATGCTGAAATTCTACCCGAACTCTAAGTGACGCTAGAATAACGCCTAACAAATGCCAGAGTTCTACTCGGCTGTCAACTGACGTCGGACTTCTACACGACGTCGGGCTTCCACTCATTGTCAGATTTCTACCCGAGTTTTTGTCGGACATCTATCTGATGCAGAATGTTTGTCCATTGCTGGACTTCTACCTGGCGTCGTTCTTCCGAGCTCCATCGCATGCCGACTACAGTCCTCCTAACTTACGTCGTCGACCGACTACAGTCCTTACAACCTCTGTCGCCAGCCGACCACGGTCCTCCTGACTTACATCGCCCATCGACTACAGTCCTTACGACCTCCGTCGTCAGTCGACTATGGTCCTCCAGACTAGGGTGTCAATTCAGGTCGACGGGTCGGGTTCGTGTCGAACTCAACTTGACCTGGGTGTAAACGGGTCAACCAAACCCGACTCGTTTAGCTAAGTGTGTTAGGAAATTAAACCTGGACTCGACCCACATGGGTTCTCGGGTTGACTGGACCCGCACGGGTTCTCGGGTTGACCCGACCCGACCCGCGGACCCGTTTGATTCCAAAAATGGGGCGAGACGGCGAGTGTGAGGCGGTGTCGGAGACGATGGCTGCACGGAGGTCGGCGGTCACCGGTCAGTGCAGACTTGAGTACTCGATGTCACTGTCTCAACTGACTCGCATGAGCAGTGAGTTCATGACGGGATGTTACACGCCAGACGCATGAACTGCCAGGCGCCAGCACGAGTCGGGGACTGACCGGCTGAGGCCGTGCGATGCCGGTGTGAACAACGGACTAGGCGTTGTAGGCGATTGCCGATTGTGATGAGGTGTTGATGCGGACAGCTGTCAGCTGACCAGGCGATGTAACTAACGTCTGATCCAATCCCTCAAGTTGAGACCTGAACCTTATTTCCCTCCTAGTCCCACACGGAAAAAAGTTAAAAATGAGGGGGTTACTGGGTTGACCCGGACCCGACCCATTTTTAAAATGAGTCGAAAGTTGAGACCTGAGCCCTACCAGTTTATTAAATGGGTGGACCCAAACCCGAATTTTTCGAGTCGGGTCAAAAATTGACACCCCTACTCCTGACTTATGTCGCCCACCGACTACAGTCTTTCCGACCTCCGTCGTCTGCCGACTACGGTCCTCTTAACTTACGTCGCCCACCGACTACTCTTTCTGACCTCTGTCGCCCTCCGACTACGGTACTCCTGACTTATGTCACCCACCGACTACTGTCCTTCCAACCTCCGTCGCCCGTCGGCTACAGTCCTTCTGACTTACGTCTCCCACCGACTATAGTCATTCGAACCTCCGTCGTCCGCCGACTACGGTCCTCCTGACTTACGTCGCCCACCGACTATAGTCCTTCCGACCTCCGTCGCCCGTCGACTACGGTTCTTCTGACCTCTGTCACCATACTATGGTCCTTATGACCAAACGAATGCGTCAACAGTGATTTTTTGTATTTATACAATGCAATTTACTCCATATGATGTCATCAAGTCAAGGCCTTCCCCCAAGGAAGGGCCTCGTTTGTAATCAACTACAATACTAGCGGATTCATTCAAACTGGGCTATGCCTCGTGATTTTCCCCCTTTTTCAATGGTTTTCCACGTAAAAAGATTGGTGCTTTAGTGAATGCTACACCCTCTCTCTTATCTGATTGCGTGACGGGTTTTCGTACAAAGTTAAGACGTTAAACTTTATATTTCTCTTTCGCTGTGAATACTCGAGGACGCAACAATATAAAAATTCAACACATCTAAAGTTTTAAATGTTTCATACACAGACTAAGCATATGTAGGGCTACTATGCATATTCTTTACTATAAACTCATATTCATATTACAAATATATATCTCATTATAAAATCTAAGGCTACATTTAAGACAGTTCTCTTATTGCTTTTTAAAGTAAAATTTTAGTACAAAGTTTTGTATTTAAACTTTTTTTTGCATTGAAAGGCTACTTTAGAAAACAGTGAAAAATAGGGGTGCAAACGAGTCGAGTAGAGTCAAATTTTAGCATTATTGAGCTCAGCTCGTTAGTCAGAAAGCAAGCTCGTAGCTCGAAAGGCGAGCTCGAACTAGAGCTCGTGCCACTGTAAACAAGCTCGAGCCAGCTCGTGAAACTCAGCGGTCTTCCACGTCGAAGTGAGTTGTCCGCCTCTGCTCGTTTTTTCCCACCCGTGGAATTTCCTGCCAAGAAAAAATTCCCGGCTGTGGAACTTCCGCCCTCGAATTCTCGCCCACATAACTCCACCTCCATTCGCGAGCCACTCGACAAGCTCGCAAGTCGAGTTGTGTGTTGTTCAAACTCGAGCTCGAAATATTGTTCAAGCTCGACTCGTGAGCTCGATAAGCTTGAGTCGTTGAGTTTGTCAACGAGTCGAGCCCAAGCCGGCTTACAAGTCGGCTTGACTCGATTACACCCCTAGTAAGAAAGCTGTCACATAAGCACCCTAAAGGTGATGAAGAATCCATTACACAAATGTTGATAAGGATGAATTATTCAGAGTTTTAGTTCACCACCTCAAGAACAATCTTTCAAGGCTTGCATGTGCTCAATTAACTCATGAGGCTGTCTTCATCTAATTCATATACATAATTAATTATTTATATCATTTTATCTAATAAAAAATTAATTTTTAATTTAAATATTTCTTATTATAAAATAAAGTCATACCCTTTTACCTTCTCAAGTCCCCTTCAATAATAACAAAATGATAAAAAATGAGACCAAGATGGCACTCTCCAGAAAATATGGCATCAAATAGGGAAAAGAAAAGAAGGGATTCATTACCAACCAAGAAAAGTAAGGGTCCATAAATAAAAATATATATATTATTTTGTGGGCTTCAAAGGTACAAAAGTCTATTTAGGTAAGTAAGTTAGATGTCTATTTTAAAGAGAATGATTTATTGTCAATAACAACTATGTTTGTCCCACAAGCTACCAAACTCTACTCTCTTGTCTCTTGAGTCTTGAGATAAGGTAGGTAGGCATCACCTTGCTAGCAAACCAAGCCATGTGGTTCCCTACCCCACCCCTCATAAAACTTCTAACTTCTAAACCCCACACCCCAACCCCTCCCCTGCCTCTTAAAAAATTATTAGGTGCAAACGACAAACTTAAAGATGTGTTTGTCGTCCAATAAAAAGCAAGCGGGTGACTGATAATATTGGAGGTTTGCAAGTTGATATGTGCCGAGTTTTTTTATTCGATGACTGAGACAGCTCTATATACGCCCTCCGCACCTTATAACTTCTCCTCTCTCTTTATCTCCGTTCTATTTCTCTGTCTCTAGAGGTTTGTCAAGTTTAATCTCTATATTGAAAATTTTTAATAAAATATTTTTATTTGATGATATTTTAGAATGTCATATTCTCTAAGTATAATCCAAGCAATACAATAAAATAAATGCAATTAGGTGCGGACAATGAACATAAAGATGTGTTTGCTGTCAAATAAAAAGCAAGTGGGTGACTGATAATATTGGAGTTTCGTAAGTTCATATGCGCCCTATTTTTTCCGTCATCCGCACCTTATAACTTCTCCTCTCTTTTTACCTCCGTTTTTTCTCTCTCTCTCTCGTTTGTCAGGTCTAATCTCTATTAAAAATTTTCAATAATTTTTTTTTATTTTATGTTATTTAAAAATGTCATCTTCTCTAATTATAATCCAAAGCAATACAATGAAATAAATGCATTTATGAATATGAATTGATTAATGTTCAAGCTATCTTAAATATAAACTTTCTATAATTTTAATGTGTTCTTGACCCACTTGTTCTTAACATAACTTCCCTCCCTAATCTTTGCTTGCATCATTCATTGGATTATCAATTCAGCTTAGGAGAAATTATATTAAAAAAATTTATGGGTTGTTAGGGGAGGAATTAATCATTGGTGACTTCTAGATGAGAGTATGATGCATGCTATGCAATAGTTGCTAATTGTAGCTCAAGAGACATTATTTTATGATTATATCAATATCAAAACTCCTCAATCATTCACTTTATCTTTTTATGAAAGACTTTGGGCTTTTAATAATCATTAAGTTGCTTCTATTGTAATTTAGGCCAAAGACTTGACTCATAAAAATGATCTCTTAGTCATAATAGAATAGAATTATGCACATTAACTTGCCCTCCAACATTGCATTTGATTGGAGTATCTTGCACTTGACATGTTCTTTTGTATATTTTTAAATTATCTTTTCTTACATTGTTTATGTTTGAAATAGATTGTATAAGATACAAGTCATATCAAGATTTTAAAAAGTTGGATCTGGAAATGAACAAGAAGAAGAAAATATTCAAGATTCAAAATTTCAGTTGGAACTTGGGCTTTATTTGGGACAGCTTTTTAAAGCATGTTAAAGAAGCTTTCTAGTAGAAAATTTTCTAGTTCAAAAATTTTTTGCACTAAAAAGCTGCTTTAGAAAATTGTAATGAAGTTGTCCCAAATGAAGTCTTAATTGGAAGTTGAAGCATGATGTTATAATAGATATTAAATTTATTAAATATTCTTTAAATGATGTTGTAATGAGATAAATATTTGACAAAAAAATAAAAAGGACTACCATATGAAATATATGGCCTACACATGAAATAATTTACATAATTTTAATTCAATTATCTTTTATATTTAAATGACTAATTTTTTGTAGTCGTAATCAAAATTCAAATAATCCATTGATACTCCTCTATTTCTTCCTATCATAAAATCATTTCCCTAAAAATATATTTATCAATAGAAAAATATAGTATCAACAAATAGTATATTTAGGACAACTTTCTCACATATTTGTTTTCAAATATCAACTATAATATTGTTTAGTCATAACTTTTTTGTAGTGTAAAACAACTTTATTATAATCAAATATACTAAAGTGTGGTAGTTTATAGTAATGACATCTATTTTCCTCATAGTAGTTTTAAAGTATCTCTTACAATAGCCCCAAACCAACAATGTTATTGGTTTAAACAAAATAAAATTTTGATTTAAACAACTATTTAATCATATTCATGATGAATGGGAGCCTCTTTGGATGGTTGTTTGAATGTTTTGCTTTACAAATCTCAAACACTCTTCCGTTTCGGTATTGCTTTATCATAGCTTTTCTTGAATTTTTGTGGTAGGCAGCTGATTTTTATAGCTACATCTATTAATATGTCATAACCATAAAAAAAAAAAAACAATTATTCGACTTTTTAAAAAAGAACATAGTTATAATATCTACAACAACTTTTTAAAAAAATATTTTTCCTACGACAATTTTATAATTATATTTATAACAAGTTACAGTCATCTCAACTTAATTATATAATCCCTAAATCAATTTTTTTTTCAAATTAAACTAATCATATCATTTAGGCTTCATTTGGGACAGCTTTCTTAATGCTTTCCAAAACAGCTTTTTAGTTAAATTATTTTTTGAATTAGAAATTTTGGTATTAAAAATCTCTTTTAGAAAGCAATGAAAAAGTTGTCCCAAACGAAACCTAAATAATCGAATATGGTCTAAAAATGATGCTAAAAAACTTTTTATAACAACAAATAGAGAACTTAATCCATTTTCTAAGAAATTTGACTAAATATTAGCTAATACTTAACTAACCTATTTAAAATGATTATCATCATAACTAAACAATATAAAATATCATTAATGAAACAAATCACACTAAAAAAATAATATAACAAAACCCAAAATTAACCCTAAAACTTCATTATGACTCATTAAAAATAAAATATTTTTTTAATTATATATCATCAGAAATAGGACAAAAACTTCACCAATTTTATAAAATAAATTAAAATCAGCTGAAAATTGTTAAAATCAAGGCTGGTGGGCCCAGCTTTGTCCATTCTTCAAGCGTGTGCGCGACACAAGCTAAGGTTGAAGAAGTATTAACAAACAGCAGTGCGGTTGACAAAGCAAAAAGAGATAACAAGCTAAGTTTAAATATTGAAGTCAAATAAGCTAAAGGAAGAGATAAAGTAAGCTCTGTTAGTCTTTTATTTAGTCTGCGTATACGCATCATAATAGTAATTTTTATTAGTTAGGATATTATATTTGATGATTTTCTTTGAATTATGCTGCCACGTGGCTCATTAACATAAATAAATAAATAAATATAAATTTAGGCTTTGTTATAGACAGTTTTCTTACTGCCTCTTAAAATAATGTTTTAAAAAGAAATCGAACTTGTTGCGGGCTAGAAATTACGCGGCGATAGAAATTTTATTCTACGTCTTAGCGTTGTACGTATAACTAGCACACACAGAGAACACAAGATTTTTTATGTGAAAAATCCTTAAAAGGGAAAAAACCACGAGGCCTAGCCCAGTTGAAAAATGGTTCCACTAGACTTTGAGTTTGTTACAAAGGACTGAATCACCTCCAGGGGTGATCAGATTACAATCAATTACTTAAGACGTCGAGTCTTCGGCAGGACGTAGGGACTGAATGTCGGGCCCTGAGTATGACGTCGGGTCTTTGGCGGGACGTCGGGTCTTCGGCAGAACGTAGGGACTGAGTGTCAGGCCTTGAACAAAACGTCGGGTCTTTGGCAGGACGTCGGGTCTTTGGCAGAACGTAGGGACTGAGTGTCAGGCCTTGAACAAGACGTCGGGTCTTTGGCAGGACGTCGGGTCTTCAGTAGGACGTAGGAGCTGAACGTCGGGCCTTAAGGTGGTGGTCCGGCGAGGTTATGTGGTGGTCCGGCGAGGTTATGTGGTGGTCCGGCGAGGTTCCTGCGGTGGTCCGGCGGTGGTCCGACGAGATTCCTGCGGTGGTCCGGCGAGGTTCTGCGGTGGTCCGGCGGGTGTCGAGGAGGAACTCCCTTCTCTTCTTCCTTTTCTTCTCTTCTTCTCTCTCTTGCTTGGATCCTCTCTTGTGAAGAATGAGGGTTCTATTTATAGATTTTCTGGAGTGGCATGACCCGTAAATAGGCATGAGATCAGGGGCGAATAGGGAGTGGTCAAATGGACGGCCGATGTTGAATTCTACGATCATACACCGTTTGTTGGCCGTTTGAAGGCCTTAATGATGTCGGAATTCAGCGATCTTGGGCTCGTTGGATTCTTCTCGTCGAGCCGTTCGATTCGAGTATAAGCTCGTAAAAATCGGAGACCGTTTGGTAACTCAAATTGCTGTTTGAACCTTCGGACAGCACTTTGAGCCCTTGATTCGAACTCATTTGGTCTCGGATTGGGTTGATCTTGATGTCGTTGGGTTTGTATTTCCAAGACGCTCAGTTTGACTGTAAGCTCGCTGAAATCGGAGTTCGGATGCTCCCAAAATTAAAATTTGAAGTTTCCAACTAGCTTTTTGCCTCGAGATTCGCGTCCGATCAAGAGAATTTTTACATGGCGTATCAGATGCCCCCCTATTTTCGGATGTCGAAACTTTAGGAGTCCGAAAATATCTGTTCCGAAATTTGCACCATCCGAATCGTAAAAACTTGCTTTCCAAAAGTTGAATATTTGCACAAATTTGACTGTAGAGGCCTCGGTGAGCTCCGAAAGTATCAAAATTGAGTCCGGAACGTCGAAAAATATGTCCGGGGACCCCAAAAACGTCGAAATCGGAGCTTTCGGGACGAAAATCGGGCCCAAAATGTTCTAGGCGGCCGGACCGGCCGGACCGGCCGGCCGGGCGCCGCCGCCGCTGGCGGCACTGGCGGCCCGCGCTGGGTCACGCGCGGCGGCCTGCCTGGGCCGCCCGACCCGCGCTCCAGCCCGCGCGGCAGCCCGCCTGGGCCGCGCCTGCGGCCCGCGCTGTGGGCTGCTGGCCCGCGTGACAGCCCGCCTGGGCTGCCTAGGCCCGCCTGGGCTGCCTAGGCCCGCCTGGGCCCGCACGGCAGCCCGCTGGCTGCTCCTCCACCGCCTCATTTGAATGAAGGGGCGGGTCTATTCAGCCCACCGACCTAGTGGGCCCCACCTACGCAGAAAAATGATTTTTTTAGCCTTTTTTGGCCGAAAAAATTCATTAAAAATCCCAAAAATTCCCAAAAAATTCCAGAAAAATTTAGAAAAATTTGGAAAATTAAAAATTCTAGAAACTTCTTTTCTTTCTCCCAAAAAACTATAAATAGGCCCTTCAAGCCCTTAGAAAATCATTTCACTCCTCTTCTCCTTCTATTTTCTTCTCAGCTCCTCCTCCTTTCTTCTCATCTCCCTCTGTCCTTTCTATTGAGGCCTTCCCTCAGTTTTCTAAGGCCCCTCTCTTGGCAAGGAAGTTCGGAGATTCCCCCTTCTACTTCGAGATATTCTACGGAGGTCTGATGTTAATCAGTTGGCGATGGAGGTCGGATAGACCATTGTAAGGAGGGAGGTTGAAGTGACGGGCATACTTCCAGCATCGGGGAGAAGTATGATGACAAACAGGAATTCAACGTCAGGTAGTCATACAACGTCGGGCAGAAGACCGACGAAAGTCTATTAACTGGTATAAGTCCGACATCTGGTAGAAGTATGAAGTCAGGTAGAGGTGCAGCGCCATATACAAGACCGACGAAAGTCTGTCGACGGGCAAAAGTCTGACAACGATTAGTAGTCTGACGGCAAGCAGAAGCCCGTAGTTGGGTAGAAGTACGGCCTTGGGTAGAAGACCGATAAATGCTCGTTGACGAGCAGAAGTCTAACGACGAGTAGAAGTCCGACGATAGGGAGAACTCCGACGTCGTGTAGAAGTACGGCCTCAGGCAGAAGACCGATGAAAGTTCGTCGACGAGCAGAAGTCCGACGACGAGTAGAAGTCCGCTGACGAGCAGAAGTTTGACAACAAAGAGAATTTCGGCGTCGGGTATTAGTCCGTCGAAAGTCCCATTAACGACATTCTGGCGACGTTAACCAACGATGTGAGACTTCTCCGAGGTTGTAAGTCGGAGCCCTGCTCGACGACGTTAACCTGTGTGGAAGAGGTCGGGAGAATCCACTAAAGATGTGAGACCTTTCCAAGGTTGTATGCCGGAGCCCTGCTCGACGACGTTAACCTGTGTGGAAGAGGTTGGGAGAATCCACCAAGGATGTAAGACTTTTCCGAGGTTGTATGTCGGAGTCTTTGCTCGACGACGATAACCTGTGTGGAAGAGGTCGGGAGAATCCACCAAGGATGTAAGACCTTTCCGAGGTTGTATGCCGGAGCCTTTGCTCGACGACGTTAACATGTGTGGAAGAGGTCGAGAGAATCCACCAAGGATGTGAGACCTTTCCGAGGTTGTATGCCGGAGCCTTTGCTCGACGACGTTAACCTGTGTGGAAGAGGTCGAGAGAATCCACCAAGGATGTAAGACCTTTCCTAGGTTGTATGTCGGAGCCTATGCTCGACGACGTTAACCTGTGTGGAAGAGGTCGGGAGAATCCACCAAGGATGTGAGACCTTTCCGAGGTTGTATGCCGGAGTCCTGCTCGACGACGTTAACCTGTGTGGAAGAGGTTGGGAGAATCCACCAAGGATGCAAGACCTTTCCGAGGTTGTATGTCGGAGTCTTTACTCGACGACGATAACCTGTGTGGAAGAGGTCGAGAGAATCCACCAAGGATGTGAGACCTTTCCGAGGTTGTATGCCGGAGCCTTTGCTCGACGACGTTAACATGTGTGGAAGAGGTCGAGAGAATCCACCAAGGATGTAAGACCTTTCCTAGGTTGTATGTCGGAGCCTATGCTCGACGACGTTAACCTGTGTGGAAGAGGTCGGGAGAATCCACCAAGGATGTGAGACCTTTCCGAGGTTGTATGCCGGAGCTCTGCTCGACAACGTTAACCTGTGTGGAAGAGGTCGGGAGAATCCACCAAGGATGTGAGACCTTTCCGAGGTTGTATGCCGGAGCTCTGCTCGACGACGATAACCTGTGTGGAAGAGGTCGGGAGAATCCACCAAGGATGTAAGACCTTTCCGAGGTTGTATGCCGGAGCCCTGCTCGACGGCGTTAACCTGTGTGGAAGAGGTTGGGAGAATCCACCAAGGATGCAAGACCTTTCCGAGGTTGTATGCCGAAGCCCTGCTCGACGGCGTTAACCTGTGTGGAAGAGGTCGGAAGAATCCACCAAGGATTGATCATCTGCTGACTGAGCTATAATGATTATGTA
Source organism: Dendrobium huoshanense (assembly GCA_016618105.1). NCBI lineage: Eukaryota > Viridiplantae > Streptophyta > Magnoliopsida > Asparagales > Orchidaceae > Dendrobium > Dendrobium huoshanense. The sequence continues at coordinate 36,533,759 of CM028345.1, forward strand.
TTTGCTCGAATCAAGAATATTAACGTTCACAGCTTTTGCAAATTTATCAATACAATTTTACTCAAAAAAGATAAAGAAACAAAGTCTTACTGCATTAAGCAAAAGCATAGCTCCCTAAGACAGCTTAGGGAGGGAGAAGCTACAAACACCACAAATAATATTTAAAATTAAAGACAGATAGTACTGAAGTCATACAATACTAAAGACATACGATGCTTAAAACAAGCAGCACTACTGTGCTCTACGCAATTAAAACTCGGCAAGGCGTTGATAGGCCCCCAACAATGGTTCCAATTTCCCCCACTATTTGGCGATTGTTTATCGACTGCCTTTGTTGTTGATTCTGCCCCCCAGTCGGACCAACTTCATCTCGGGCTGGTGCATTCTTAATGAATTGTCGGAGATATCCTTGTCGGATCAGTCTCTCAACTTCTTCCTTGAGTTGCCAACATGCTTCAGTAGTGTGCCCACGGCTACGGTGGAAGTGGCAATATTGCTCCTGGTTTCCGACGTTGGGCTTCAAAGGGTGTGGCCATTTTATGTTCTCCTGATCCCGGATGGCCATTAATACATTTGCTTTGGATGTATTGAGTGGTGTGTACTCCTTTTCTTGACGAGGTTCTTGTCGCGGCTGTGAGGGTCGAGGAGGAAAATTGTAGTTTCCTTGCTTCTTCCTTTGTGAGGGGGGATTCTCCATCCCTGGGGGATATTTACGCTTCCCGGTCGTCTGCTCAAATTGCTTTCTATGAGCATTGATGGCATCATCGGCGGAGATTTGAGCCTCTACTCGATGGATTAGATCCGCATATGAATGGACCGTATCTCGCATGAGTGCTGAGTAGAAGGGGCCTGGGCGGAGTCCTCCAAGAAATACACCTCTAAGCAATTCGGGATCTACCCCTGGAATTTGTCGGGCTTCCGTAGAAAACCTCTGGAAGTATTCTTTAAGGGATTCACCCTCATTCTGACGTATCCCTGAAAGGTGGGAGGAATCTTTAATCGTCCTTCGGTTGGCGACAAACTGTTCGACGAACAGTTTGGCCAATTTAACGAATATCGGGATGGATCGGGCAGGCAGTGAGTAGAACCATGTCCGGGCTTGCCCTTTAAGGGTGGCAGGAAAAACTTGACAGAGCAAAGCGTCCGGGGCCTGCTAGATATGCATAATAGTGCGGTAGTGGTCGATATGCTCGTAGGGGTCTGAAGTTCCATCATACGAATCAATATTCGGGAGTTTGAATCTTGCCGGAATGGGGTATCGAAGGACAGCTTCGGTGAAAGGTGATGACTCCTGAATATCTCGTCGGCGAAGGGACTGTCTAATACCCCCTGTGGAGAACTCCTCTCGGACTAGCCTCCGCAATTCACGCCGTAGAGTATTGCGAGGGAGTTCAGTGACGTGCTGTTCGTCCAGGTCCTCGGGGACGTCCAGAGGCATATGCTGCCGGTGGCCCGTGCGTGAAGGATGGGTAGAGCTTGCTGTGTCAGCAAGTTCATTTTCTGGGCGTGTTAGAGGGCGCATTCTTGGCGGAAGAAGGGGGACTTCCACATGAAGAACATCTTCAAAACCTGGCTGGTCTCGGGGGAGGAGAATGTCCTCCTGAGGTACTAGTGCTGGTCCTCGAGTCTCCCTTAAGAGTTGTAGGATCTCATTCTGAGATTCTTCCATCTTTCTGATGCGCTCTTCTAGGGATGGTCCTGAAGTTCCTTCTCCGGCAAGGTTCCGTCCACCGGGGTGAAAAGAGGCAGATGCCTGTCGTCCCTGATTCATGGATTGATTCCTGGACTGGTGTGAATTGGAGTGGGAGGTTCCCATGATGCGGTGGCTACACCTATTGGCCATTGATGGAGTACTTAGTACAGTGGGATTGACTGTTCCCACAGACGGCGTCAATCTGTTGCGGGCTAGAAATTACGCGGCGATAGAGATTTTATTCTACGTCTTAGCGTTGTACGTATAACTAGCACACACAGAGAACACAAGATTTTTTACGTGGAAAACCCTTAAAAGGGAAAAAACCACGAGGCCTAGCCCAGTTGAAAAATGGTTCCACTAGACTTTGAGTTTGTTACAAAGGACTGAATCACCTCCAGGGGTGATCAGATTACAATCAATTACTTAAGACGTCGAGTCTTCGGCAGGACGTAGGGACTGAATGTCGGGCCCTGAGTATGACGTCGGGTCTTTGGCGGGACGTCGGGTCTTCGGCAGAACGTAGGGACTGAGTGTCAGGCCTTGAACAAGACGTCGGGTCTTTGGCAGGACATCGGGTCTTCGGCAGAACGTAGGACTGAGTGTCAGGCCTTGAACAAGACGTCGGGTCTTTGGCAGGACGTCGGGTCTTCAGTAGGACGTAGGAGCTGAACGTCGGGCCTTAAGGTGGTGGTCCGGCGAGGTTATGTGGTGGTCCGGCGAGGTTCCTGCGGTGGTCCGGCGGTGGTCCGACGAGATTCCTGCGGTGGTCCGGCGGTGGTCCGACGGCTGTCGAGGAGGAACTCCTTCATTCTCTTCTTCCTTTTCTTCTCTTCTTCTCTCTCTTGCTTGGATCTTCTCTTGTGAAGAATGAGGGCTCTATTTATAGATTTTCTGGAGTGGCATGGCCCGTAAATAGGCATGAGATCAGGGGCGAATAGGGAGTGGTCAAATGGACGGCCGATGTTGAATTCTACGATCATACACCGTTTGTTGGCCGTTTGAAGGCCTTAATGATGTTGGAATTCAGCGATCTTGGGCTCGTTGGATTCGTCTCGTCGAGCCGTTCGATTCGAGTATAAGCTCGTAAAAATCGGAGATCGTTTGGTAACTCAAATTGCTGTTTGAACCTTCGGACAGCACTTTGAGCACCTGATTCGAACTCATTTGGGCTCGGATTGGGTTGATCTTGATGTCGTTGGGTTCGTATTTCCAAGACGCTCAGTTTGACTGTAAGCTCGCTGAAATCGGAGTTCGGATGCTCCCAAAATTAAATTTTGAAGTTTCCAACTAGCTTTTTGCCTCGAGATTCGCGTCCGATCAAGAGAATTTTTACATGGCGTATCAGAACTAATATTTTTTGTACTAAAAAACTAATTTAACAAAGTAAAATAAGCCTTAATATATATATATATATATATATATATATATATATATATATATATATATATATATATATATATATATATATATATATATATATATATATATATATATATATATATATATATATATATATATATATATATATATATATATATATAATTGTATATTGATATATTGATATAATTGTATGCTAGTAAGGGTGTAAACGTATCGAGTTGCCTCTGGTTTAAGCTTGAGTTTGAGCTTGAACTTTATTATATGAGTTCGAGCCAACTCGTTTGTTATGAAATTTGAAAAATGGTCATGATTCAAACAATTATTATAATAAAATGATAAAAAAATAAAAATTAGAAGAAAAAGTAATAATAAATCATTCAAATAAAATGAGATATAATTTTTAATTTTTTTTTAATAATTTTACACTTAAAATTATTAATGTTAATATGTTTTAAGTGCATTTTATATTAACATCTTTTTAATGAGCCGACTCAAGAGCAAATGAGTCTAATAAGGGCTAGCTGAAGCTTATCTTGTAAGCTTATTAGACATGGCTCATGAGCCAATTATCAAGTAGAGAGCCGGCTCATAAGTTGACCTGACTCAGTTACACCCATACATGACAAGAACACTTGGTTGAGATATTCTGGTAGTATTATTTTTTTTTTTTTGGGAAAATTTTTGCTAGTAATTTCAACTAATATATATGTATTTTTATAATGTTTATATTAAGTGTCATATTTTTATTTTATAGGAATACTAACATACTCTTCAATTTTCCTTATTTAAAGTATAATTCTCTAGCTAAAAAAATTTATGACTAGTTTTGTTAAGAATTAAATGAAAGTGAGAAATAGGGTTAGAGTTTTGTTGTCCACTTTATATTTTAAATGATGTTATTGATACTTCCGTTATCAAGTCCAAAGTCTTGGATAAAAAAGGTAAAAGGGTTATGTTAGGTGCTCAAAAACTACTATAAGCCTTGTCGAATAATCATAACAAGAACCCTTTACTAAGCTATGTTAACTCTTAATAGGACATGACGGAGAAAAAAAATTTAGGTACCCGACCTCATATAATAGGATAAAGGCTTGATGTTGTTATTGTTGCATTGTTCGTTGAGATAATTGAATGTTAATTTTGTAAACATACCAATTTTGAATTTTATATGGGAAATTGTTTCTACTTTATACGGAATGAAGGGGATGTTTGGTTGAAAGCAAAATGGGTTTAAAGTTAAGTGAATCAGAGAATTTGAAAAGTTTGATGTTTGGTCGGATGGAAAAGAAATGCAAAGTCAAGAATAGTAAATGTAGTGTAAAACAATTTTGCTCATTTTTAGGTAAATAATTCTCGCCCAATTTTGAGCGATAATTATTTACACTGCAAGCAAGCTCAGCTACAACTGGTTGCCATCAACCACGTCTATCATGGACCACCACCAATCGTCGACGACAACCATTGCCTGGTACACCATTGTCGGCCACCACTAGCCACCGGTTGTTGCCACCACGGCCATCGCTGACTGCCTCACCAATGTTGCTGCCACGACCATCATCACTATTATTGTTCACCACCTATGCTGGTTGCCACACACCCAAGGTTGATTTGTTGGCTAAAAAAAGAATACAGTGTAAACATGAATACTTTGGAGTTGTTTGAATGAGTGCAAAGTAAATCCAGGTGAATATTTTTTTTGTTTGGTAATTTAGTTTGAAGTAAAATGAATGTAGTATAAAATTTAAAGATGGTAGCGACCCGCATGTGGTGGCAGTGGTGATTGACGATGGCAGGTGATGGTGGTGACGACTAGAGATGGGTGGTGGGTGACGATGGGTGGTCGTTGGCAATGAGTGGCAGCCGATGATGGAGGTGGTGGTCGACAGAGGGTGGCGGGTGACATCCGACAGTGATGGATGGAGGCAATCTATTGTGATCGTGCTTGCTTGTAGTATAAATAGTTTACACTCAAAATTAGGTCAGAATTATAAACTATCTTACATTACATTTACCATACATTTTTTAGGATATTTTGGCCAATTAAGTCAAACTCACACCCACATCACATGTATAAGATTCGAATTTGAGAGGTCTTAGTTTATACTTTGTAGCAAAAGCTTTCATCTAACGAACTAAAATGAGCTGCATCATTTATAATACTTTACTGAATTTATTTTGTATTTCTGGTTGATCCAGCCAAATACCAACATTTAAAAATCCAATGTATTTTCTTCATTTAAGCCCATTTTACTTTCATTGAGCGGCAAAAAAAGAAAAAGTATGAAGTCCATTTGACCTACGCACCGGAAGAAAGCAGAAAGCATTTCCCGCCCATCGACCATTGAACTTCAAATTTGGGGAGCACTTCCTTCCTCAAGCAAGTGTTAGGGTTTCATGGATCTGCAATCCCCTCGTCCCGTAACCACCGTTCGCCGGAACCCACCGAGAAAGGCGAAGCAAGCCTCATCAGCCGGTGCCCTAAGTTCCTCAAAGCCTTCCAATGCCGTTACTGGCATCACTCCCTTCCCACTCGACGAAATCCTTGAGCCCGAGCCGCTTCAGACCTACCCCCTTCCAAATCAGAAGCTTCACAAATCTAACGTCGGGGTTTCCAATAACCTCAAGGTATTCCTCCGAATACGCCCCCTCGAGTGTCCGGTCTCGCAATGTTCGAACGTCGCCGGAGGCGAGGCTAGAGCTCCGGGGAGGGGTAGAGTTGCTAAGGAAGGAGATAGGAAGAACATGCCATGTTTGGTTGTGAATAGCTCAAGCTCGGTCACGCTAAATGCCCCACTTTCATCGCTGGAGTCCAAGCGTGCTAAAAACGAGGTTTATGATGGTTTTTCGCATGTCTTTCCTCCGGAATCCATTCAGGTTAGTTCTAAATTTTTTTAATTTATTTCTCTGTAGGGTTGTTTTTAATAAATCCCGGCTTTAGCTTTAATCCCAATTTCAAATGCCTCAAATAATCGTTCAATTACAAGTGGTTAAGTAGATGAAGGCATCAATTATTCCGTGTATGCATACCATTTTGAACAAATGTTGGGATACATACCTTTCTTTTGTAATAAAAGGGAGGATCAAATTCATGTGACACACACACATATGTGCATGTATTTATACATTCTTCCTAATAGGTTAGTGGTCCCTTAAACCTTGCCCTTGGATTCTGTGATGCCTGAACGCTTTAAATATCCAAACAATTTCAGAACTAAGTATGTTTGCAAGCTTTAATAAAATTTGATTGTGGCAACACATGATGAATAATCCTCCCTTGAAGAATCAAATGTTACACATTAGATGTTTTTGCAAGCACATCAATGCTATAAAAAATGAATGTATATATGAAAGCATTATCCTATACTATCCTGACTCAATAAGTGAAACCCGAAATTCACAAGAATAAATATATTGATAACCTTTTTTGAACTTAATAAATGATGCAAGAAATGAAGGTAAATAGACAAGTCATAAATCACCGAATTGATCTTATCGAGAGCAATTAAAAGCATGATATTGATCAATTCAAATCAATAAGACGTTTCAACAAGTTAGTTGATTCTTATATTAACATATGGGTTTCTTGGTTGGAGGGATTTTGAGTGAACTAAATTGCAAATGTAGTGATGGTTTTAAGTTTCTTAGTATTTGGTTGAGAGTAAATTAAATTCAAGTGTATTTTGATAACATATTTTAGTTCATTTTTGACCTCGCAGCCGTAACATGGCCTCGTCGTCCTAGCTTATATGGATTTATCTCCTCCATGCGATGTAGCTGACATCGACCTTGTGACTAGGGCTGCAAACGAACCAAACCGAACCGAGCTTCAACCTATTCGTGTTCGAGCTCGTTTGCCAAAAATGAGCTCAAGCTCGGCTTGAAGCTCGTCGAGCTTCTTGGACTGCTTTTCGAGTTTGAGCTCGTTTAAAACCAACATCTTCGAGCTCGGCTCGTGTTCAGTTTGAGCTCGTTTATTTTCAAGTTAATCGAGCCTTATCGAGCGGCTCATTTAACCGAGCTGAGCCCGCTCAAAATTCACAAAAAATATTTTTTAATCAAATCAAGCTGAGCCAAACAACCAACACCGGCCAGCCCAAATAACATTCCATTATCTAACCCAACCCGTCTAGTTCCCCTGTTGACTTCTTTTCAGCTGCTAATGACCACATATTTTCTTTTATACAGCAACATCATCCATTTCCAGGCAGTGTGTGTAACAACCCCAAGATCCGTGTAGCGAAAAGGATTCGTCTGACATTCTGATCGAACTCCATTCCAGTTGCCTTGCTCGGACCTGAAAATTTTAACCACATATAATGAGCTTACAAAGCCCAGCAGGTCACCAAAACCTACAACTGAAATCAAAGCACGGCAATGCGATCAATATGCATGTCAATCTATTCAATCTGAATCAGTCAATGGTCAATGAGTCAATGCAGCGGAAATCAATAGTCAATAAAACCAGTCAATGATAGCGGCAGGCAATTCGATAATCAATTCAATCAATCAACGTCGTCAATCAAATCGATGCTATCAAATCAATACGATCTATTCAATTGAAATCAATCGAGAAAGGCGATACGAAACAATGAATCTATAAAACAGTCAAAACAGTGAAGAACAGTAGCGACAGTGATCTATAAGTCTATAGGCAGCAATACGATGAATCTATAAGCAGTAGTCGATGTCCATGCTATCAATGCAATATCTATATCCATCCATTTCTATATCAATGCTCAATAGTCAATCGATGAAATCAATGAAATCCGTACGATAGTAAATCAATTCGATAAATCCAATCAATATCAATAAACCGATCCGACATCAATAAATCAATACAAATCAGGAAATCTAATGCGATGCAATATCATGTACATGCAATTTCATACACTGGTCTTACTCGACAAGCCCAAACACTAGTCATGATGCTGTTGTAGTTATCAATCGTTCAATATCAATAGTGCTGTTGTAGTGGTCAATCTATATCAATAGTGCTGTTGTAGTTCGTTCGATATCAATAGTGCTGTTGTAGTTCGTTCAATATCAATAGTGCTGTTGTAGTTCGTTCAATACACGTTGGTTTCTATAACCAACGTTCAACTAGGTTTCCACTTGTCTTTCAGCAATCAATCAATCAATGCAATAATCGATGCAATAAGCAGTATTAAAGAAATCGAGAACGATCACATCAATAGTCAAAGGCAGATCAATTCAATCTATCAATTCCGAGAAAATCAGAAATCATACGAAAATCGGGCAGAGTAACGGTAGTCTATCGAAATTACACAAAAAGCCTGCAAAAAGACAAATTCTGAATTTCACCAAATTACAACAGAATAACCACGGCATCAATGCAAGACTATCAATCTATAGAATCCAAATCAAATCAAGTCCTGATAATTTCCTATTCAATTAAAATCGCGTAGAATCAATTCCGACCGGTAAAATCTTCGTAGAATACAGTCAAATCGTATACAATAATCATATCTATAACATACTAAAAGTTGTGCGGTGAAAGTCTTGTCAAATCAAAACCATGTCGAAAAGTCGACTACGAAAACACAAAACAGATCACAACTCGGTCAAAACACAATATCTTCGAAAACAGAAGTAAGGTTCGGAGTCCTTACCACGAGATCTACACTTTCCCCAACAGCAGCGTCGGACGAAAAGCGCTCCGCGGCCTCCAAAACCAAGCTTTCCCTCTTTTTCCCTTTCTCTTTCTCTCTCCTCAAAATATCTGATATTTTAAAATGAATTTCTCTCTCTTCAAAACGAGCTCATTTCCTTATATCATACATGGATCGGCCTGGCCGATCGTCTCGATCGTCCTGGACGATCAGACCAATTCTGGTCGTCCTGGCCGATACTCCAGGGCGATGATCAGGACGATTTTTAGGAACAGTGCAGATCGTCCTGGACGATCTCAATATCGTCCTGGACGATTCTGTCCAGAAATGGCTCCAGAAATCAGCTGTTTTCAATGCACTGATCGGCCTGGACGATCCAAACTTCGTCCTGGCCGATTCTGGGAGGAAAAATCAAATCAGAGAGGAACAGTAAGGGAACGAGATATTACAATCTCCCCACCTTAGAAAAATGTCGTCCCGACATTTCCCTACAGGTACGAAGAACAAAACAAACAATGCAAAATGATTCGATCGAAATCCAAATCCAAATCAAAACTCGTCGAAAGCCATACAAAACACATAACGCAATCAATCACATGTCAATCACTATGTATGCAGAATGAATTCATTCTATCAAACTATCAATCAAATCCTTTCACTACACTCGCTCTGATACCAATTGTAACAACCCCAAGATCCGTGTAGCGAAAAGGATTCGTCTGACATTCTGATCGAACTCCATTCCAGTTGCCTTGCTCGGACCTGAAAATTTTAACCACATATAATGAGCTTACAAAGCCCAACAGGTCACCAAAACCTACAACTGAAATCAAAGCACGGCAATGCGATCAATATGCATGTCAATCTATTCAATCTGAATCAGTCAATGGTCAATGAGTCAATGCAGCGGAAATCAATAGTCAATAAAACCAGTCAATGATAGCGGCAGGCAATTCGATAATCAATTCAATCAATCAACGTCGTCAATCAAATCGATGCTATCAAATCAATACGATCTATTCAATTGAAATCAATCGAGAAAGGCGATACGAAATAATGAATCTATAAAACAGTCAAAACAGTGAAGAACAGTAGCGACAGTGATCTATAAGTCTATAGGCAGCAATACGATGAATCTATAAGCAGTAGTCGATGTACATGCTATCAATGCAATATCTATATCCATCCATTTCTATATCAATGCTCAATAGTCAATCGATGAAATCAATGAAATCCGTACGATAGTAAATCAATTCGATAAATCCAATCAATATCAATAAACCGATCCGACATCAATAAATCAATACAAATCAGGAAATCTAATGCGATGCAATATCATGTACATGCAATTTCATACACTGGTCTTACTCGACAAGCCCAAACACTAGTCATGATGCTGTTGTAGTTATCAATCGTTCAATATCAATAGTGCTGTTGTAGTGGTCAATCTATATCAATAGTGCTGTTGTAGTTCGTTCGATATCAATAGTGCTGTTGTAGTTCGTTCAATATCAATAGTGCTGTTGTAGTTCGTTCAATACACGTTGGTTTCTATAACCAACGTTCAACTAGGTTTCCACTTGTCTTTCAGCAATCAATCAATCAATGCAATAATCGATGCAATAAGCAGTATTAAAAAAATCGAGAACGATCACATCAATAGTCAAAGGCAGATCAATTCAATCTATCAATTCCGAGAAAATCAGAAATCATACGAAAATCGGGCAGAGTAACGGTAGTCTATCGAAATTACACAAAAAGCCTGCAAAAAGACAAATTCTGAATTTCACCAAATTACAACAGAATAACCACGGCATCAATGCAAGACTATCAATCTATAGAATCCAAATCAAATCAAGTCCTGATAATTTCCTATTCAATTAAAATCGCGTAGAATCAATTCCGACCGGTAAAATCTTCGTAGAATACAGTCAAATCGTATACAATAATCATATCTATAACATACTAAAAGTTGTGCGGTGAAAGTCTTGTCAAATCAAAACCATGTCGAAAAGTCGACTACGAAAACACAAAACAGATCACAACTCGGTCAAAACACAATATCTTCGAAAACAGAAGTAAGGTTCGGAGTCCTTACCACGAGATCTACACTTTCCCCAACAGCAGCGTCAGACGAAAAGCGCTCCGCGGCCTCCAAAACCAAGCTTTCCCTCTTTTTCCCTTTCTCTTTCTCTCTCCTCAAAATATCTGATATTTTAAAATGAATTTCTCTCTCTTCAAAACGAGCTCATTTCCTTATATCATACATGGATCGGCCTGGCCGATCGTCTCGATCGTCCTGGACGATCAGACCAATTCTGGTCGTCCTGGCCGATACTCCAGGGCGATGATCAGGACGATTTTTAGGAACAGTGCAGATCGTCCTGGACGATCTCAATATCGTCCTGGACGATTCTGTCCAGAAATGGCTCCAGAAATCAGCTGTTTTCAATGCACTGATCGGCCTGGACGATCCAAACTTCGTCCTGGCCGATTCTGGGAGGAAAAATCAAATCAGAGAGGAACAGTAAGGGAACGAGATATTACAGTGTGAGACTAAACTCCCTTCAGCATTTTTTTTTTTTGTTTTTGCTTGGGCCACAGAGGAGAGAGAGAGAAACATACACTAATAATTTTTTTGTTTTTGCTTGGGTCACCATCACGGTGGCTGTTTAAATAATTTTTTTTTTTGTTTTATTTTTTTTATACATCAATAATATATATATATATATATAACCTTTGATTTAATTATTTTATTAGTTAAATAAGATATAATAGTTAAATATTTATTTTTAATTAAATAATACATAATCGAGCTTTTTAATTGAGTTTCTTAACGAGCATGTTCATGAGCTCTAAACAATCTTGTTCGTGAACATAAACGAGCCGAACGCCAGGGTGTTCAAGATTATTTATTTAGCTATCGAGTATTGTCAAAGTTATTCAAGCTTGTTTATTTACATTATCAAACGAACATAAATGAGCTATTATCGAGCCGAACCACGAGTAATTCGTCGAATGCTCGGTTCATTTGCAGCCCTACTTGTGACCTCCTCATCCCTGCATCCTAGAGACATCGATACTTCACTCTCTCGACCTCATCGACATTGATCTTGGTTACAATCTATGACCCGACCTGACCTTCTCTTCACTACAACTCGGTCAACCTTGACTAGGATTACATCCCTAATAAGTCCTATATTCTTGCTTAATAAGAAAATGGAAATATTTCATTTCACATTGTAGCAAACCCAACACTAAAAAGTAATATCATGAAGTCACTTTACAATAAATCAAACATCAAGAAGTATTTCAAATACATTGAGTTTATTTTATACCATATTTAGAATACTCTGAATTATAAATACTTGCAAGAAAATAGTCCCATAAGCTCTAAATTGCACAATCGTGCATTAAGGCATTTTTTTATGAGGCGTGACACAAGCCTCAAAATCAAACCATTTAATTAGTAAAAAATTATGAAATAACGAGTAACTTTTTAATATCAAATTAAGATCATAAAAGTTAAAGATGTAACAACCCAAACCTCTTAACTATTGAGATATTGTTCACTTTGGCCTAGTGGCCTCATGATTTTGTCCAATTAATGTAGCTTCCCAGGAGGTCCCTCATCATTGGACCGCTTATTTACGAGCACATTTTAACTTTGGACTTCATACTGAAATTCTAACCATTAAGTCAAAAAACATCTCAATAATTAAGAGTTCAGCTTACTAAATAACTCAACATTGGTAAAGTGGGGTTATCTACCTGAACGAGGGCAATCAAAAGATTCAAAACCTTCTTTAGTGAAATGATGGAACTGACTTTTTGATGTTTTTCTTAAAAATTGTTATAATTTCATTTACTCTTTATGCACTTTAGAATTCCTTTCAAATATTTGCATGCGGTAATGTGTGTTGAGCAGCACCATTTATATAACCTTTTACTTATTAAAGAAGTAAATCCTCAATGTTTCAAATGACTGCAAAACGAGTCAATGCACTTCAATGCCGCCAAAATTTATAAATGCTTTTTTGTCTTTTTATGATAAAACTTATATTAAGAAATTGTATAGAATTTCTAATATTGAAGTTATTTTAAAGTTCTTGGAAAAACCATATTATTAATTAATGCTTATAATTGTTATTAGTGGAAAGGCTTATGAATTTCTTTTCTTTAGGAGGACATTTATGATAAAGTAATGCAACCTCTAGTAATTGATTTTATGGAAGGACATAGCTCTCTTCTAGTTGCAATGGGACCTACAGGTTCTGGGAAGACTTACACAATGTTTGGATCTCCACAGCAACCGGGTATTGTGCCTCTAGCATTAAGGCAAATATTTAAGCAGACAGCTGATAATGTGAATATTCAAGCCTCTAGGTACATTTTGCCGGGTACATTGACGATTAAGCATAATTCTATTATTGTAAATTTTCAGGTGTTTTCAACTCTCAGGCACCTTACACTTTGCATGTATTTATGACTATTTTCTATTCTTAAACGGCTCTTACTTTTTTAATCGTTATTTATTTTGTAGTTGCATCTCTATGTTAAAACCAATACTTAACACAGCGAATGCTCATCTACTGTGCGAGCCTAGATAATCACACATCAGTCATGCATTGCTTTCTATAGGAACTTTCATAAGTTTTTAGGCCAAAAATGTTTATTAGTAGTTTACATTTATTGGTCAAATCGAAGTAATAAACTTAAAAACTATTTATGAAGTGATAAGTTTTGGTTGTGTGGCTATTTTTTGTCGTCTTCTCTCTTTGATTGTATTTCTTGTTTTATTTTGTAAATTGAATTTCATATTATTTCAGGACATATTATTTATCCATATTTGAAATACATTCTGAACGAGGAAAAGTAGAAAAGATTTTTGATTTACTTCCAGAATCTATGCCACACCAGCAGGCAAGCATTAGCAGTCTTAAGGAGGTAACTACTCTAAATATGAAACTAGTCCAATCTTGTTTTCTTCAACAATTTTTTTATAGCGTTCTATAGATGCTCTTCTCGTTCTATAGGTCAAGATTTCATCAGTTGCTGATGCAGAAAAAATAGTGGCACATGGCATTTTCAAACGATCTACTGCTCCCACAAATGCAAATAATCAATCAAGGCATGTAATACTGAAATAAATTGTTTTACTGACTGAAATGAAGATCATTGCATTGATCAGCATCTCAGTCCTACTTTTGTGTCGTAAATCTTGATAGACCTGTGTATTTTTATGTATTAGATTTTATGTTTACTTTATCCTAACCTATTCGAGTTGAGAGATATACATTGATTTTCATGGTAAGCTTCTCTGGATCTTTTTGGGTGTTTGTTTTTGTTTCTCTAATGATTTTCTTACATGTCAAGGTTGCGTTTGCATGCAGCTGTTTTTTTTCATAGTTATTGAATAATGAACATGTGATTATCTCTTTATAATTTATATTGATACAAAGCATGCACAATTGCATGCATACATGTATGATGTGTACATTTCTGTACAATTGTTTGTTCACGCTTTCATACATATCCTTTTGTGTGATACTAAGTTTCCTTTAGTAGTTGATCTTTATTATCATGTTCGTGTAATTTTTGCAAGTTATACTCTTTTGTTTGCAGTCGATCTCAGTGTATCATTAATGTTCGTTGCGTTCGGAAGAGTGACGCTGATGATCATTCATGTACTAATTCAGTTCTTACGATCGCAGACCTTGCTGGAGCGGAGAGAGAAAGAAAAACGGGGAATCAGGTTATTCTTTTTTTTTATTTATTGTTCATTTTGTGTCAAATTTTACATAAAAAATATTTTTGGTATGAACATTTGTGGAATGCATTGATGTAATAGTGTTTTCATTTTATGGGACTTATTTGTTTATTTATTTATTTAATGCCATAACTATTTCTGTAGACAAGTGGCCCTCACTTCTATACATGAAGTTGCCTAGAGTGAAATTGAGGATGGATTCATATTTAATTGTTCTGCTTGCATTTGCAGGCAAAATAAATGCTTACTAGCAAATACAAATCCTAATGCATGGGAAAAATTGCTAAACTGAAAAATTTATAAAAACAACGACAACAACATCAAGTATTTATCTCACTACGTGGGTTAGGCTACATGAATCCTTTTTCTCCATTGTGTACTTTTAAGATTCAAATTCTCTTTTAAATCTAATGAAAAAGACAATTTAATTTATTTTTTAACCTAAGTCTTTTTAGGGTTGTACCTCTACCTCTCTTTACATAGGCCAAATTTTATGATTATTTCACATTCTATCTCTAAGAGTAAAGTCACTCATCCAATTGAGCATCCTCATCTCTGCAACATTGAACTTTAATTGAATGCTTCTCTTTGAAAGGTGAACATTTTGCACCATAAAGCATTGCATGTCTCAACACCATCTTACATAATTTTCATTTAAATTTGAGAGGGTACTTTTCTATCACACAATAGCCTCGATGTATTCCTCCATTTCAACCATCCAACTTGAATTCTACTTGTAATATCCCCATCTATTTATCATCACCAAGATATTTAAAACGTGTACTCTTATTAAGAATTGTATCGTCCAAATTCACAATCTTCCTACTAGATTTATTACTACCAAAATTACTCTCTGTATATTTGGTTTTAGATCTACTCAAACAAAAACTTTAAACTAAGGTTGACCTCCATAATTTGTATACCTTCGACTCCCTCTCCAGTCTTAAACAAGAAGAATATCATTAGCAAAAAAAATACTCCAGGGTACAACCTTTTGCAAATGTCTAGTGTGAGTATTGAATATTGATCACTAAAGCAAAAAGATATGGGCTTAAGACTAATCCTTGATGTTATTCTACTGAAATAGAAAAATACTTGGTCAAACCACCTTGTGTTTGGACACAAGTAATAGATCATGCATACATATCCTTAATGACTTGAGTATGATTATTATTAACCCCTTTCTTTTCTAAATTGTCCATAATACTTTTCTTGGAACTTTATTGTAAGCTTTCTCTAAATCTATAAATATCATATGTAGATCCTCCTTATACTTCTCCGTCAAACCTCTTAATAAAAGTATAGCTTCCATAGTAGACCTGCCCGTGCCCAGCATGAAATTTTTTTGAAAACAATCATTAAATATTTAAATACAGGCATTACATTGATTGTATTGCAAACCAATGTAATATGCACATGGATACATCATGATATTTTTTCCAAGAGGAGAGAAACAATGGGTGGAATAGAGATAAAACTCATGATCTCATGATTGGGAGCCAATGTATGAATTACTAGTCTAAGGCCTGTTTCTTGATCATTTTTATCTTTAGCCTCATCCTAGTTATTTAGGGTTGGTGCTTGAATTCTCTTTTTTCAATTATTTTTATTGAGTGTTCCTTGATATTCTCATTTACATAATTATCTTTAGGCTCTTTTGCATTTTAAACACTTGACCTTAATTCTGAATATTATATGTTCATTTATATCTCCATTCTTATATATAATAGATTTAAGATATTTAAATTTATTATACTTGGGTTTTAATTATCTTCTAATAATATTGATTGATAACTATGAATATCGAACCCACTAAACTTGTATATTGTGTGACCAATATTTATTCTGCCAATTCTAAGCTCTCAATCTTCTAAAAACTTTCTCCCTTGTTCCACCTTTTCAATTATTTCAATTTATATATCGTTGATTATATCTAATGCATTTGTGAAAAGCACACCCTAATGCACCTCACTTTAAATTCTTTTTTAAGCATCTTCATATCCAATAAAAATTATATAATCTTAAAGCTAATTCCTGAAGCAATACTAAAAGAATTGGAGATCATTCCACAACCATTTCCAGGGAAAGAATTATGTTAGCACAAAAGATTGTTACCACCATAGATTTCAAAACCTAAAGCGAAATTGATTCTTCATAACTCACTTTATTTCTGCAAGAATATATTTCATTATTCTCACATAGCTTAATTTCATTACTCATATACTTGATTCCTCTATAGTTATCCAAATCTTGTACATCTTTGCTTTCAAGTACTGGTAGACAAATGTTTCGTTTTTCATCATTTAGCCTTCTTTTAATCTTCAAATTTTTATTTTTATTTTTTTGAAAAAGTTTATTTGCCAAACTATTTCATTATGCCTCATAACTTTCTAATTCTTAATAAATGTCTCAACTAGAGCAAATACCCTACCTTATCGCATTTTTAGAGCTATTTTCATTTTTTTATTAGTCAATACTATACCTCATTTTATTGTTTATTATGCTCTTTTGAAGTAATTCGTTTCTCAAAACTTGCATTGAATAAGTTTTCAAAATAACTTTTTTTAATGATATTTTTATCATAATATTTATTATCTCTGCTTCTGTCACTCTATCAAAATTTCTTTATTTTTGTTCTCTTAAGCTTTTCTATATGTATTGTTTCCTCCATAAACCAATCATACAATATTAATCATCAAAAGCTATTGCCTTTGCTTTGCTCAATATGCTCTTAGGACTTCTAATTTTCTTAGAATCATTATAAAATTTAGTAGTATTCAACTTTTGCTACTATTTAAAAGAATATTTCTTATCCTCAATGGACTTTGTATTTCCTCTCTCCACCACCAAATCTCATTCTATGTGCATTATCTATTTATGGACTCTCATAAAACTTCTACAGAAATATGCTCAGTTTAATTAGGTATTGTATCTAGTATATGCGTTGACCTCTAAAAGTTCACAAAATAGAAATAACCTAGATAGTGATGAGATACTTGGGTAACTATATTGGAAGGGTTCTTCTTCGATCTCTTTGGGAGAGACATTAGTCAGGGGTTATTTGAATGCGTCATGAGTCATTCCTTACAACCCTCAACATAAAGGATCAAAAACTCTATTGGGTAAAATATTAATCAATTCTAGTCTACCCAATCAAACATGGGCTACTCTAGTTATGATCTAAGTTTGTGAAAGCAAACAATATGACTGCTAGGCTGCAATCCAGAACCAACAAAGGTAATGGCTTGATGCTAATCCACTAATGGTCGACACTAAGTATTGGGTCATTGTTAACAGTTAACGGTACTTCGCAAAGTGAAAACCAAAGATAATTTTTCTTTATAGGGTTAGCAACCAGTTATTAATCATTAAGAATAAGTTGCTAAGTTAATAAGCTGTTATCCTATATGTGACAAGCCATTAACCACTCTATGGCTTGATGCTAACTTGTTGGAACCTTGATTTCAATCTAACTTCAAACCACTACAAAACTAACTTAAGCCCATTTTGGGGTCCCATCTAGTCCCCTCTACTAATGAAAGTGGATATAACTTTAGTTCTATTTTCAAAATGTAAGAACACTTCCCAAGTGCAAGAAGACTTTGTCCACACTCCTCTGTATATACTAGCCTCCCCTCAAAGATCAACCCATAAAAACTTCAAGTCTGGTTCATCAAAGATCTTTTCAAAAATCATTGATCTAATCTAGGAGAAGGCTATAAAAGTCCTTTACGCTTAAACTATTGTCTCATCTCTTTATCTTCTCTTATAAAGGTTTATGTGTATAAGTAGTGCTACGATGGTAGATTAGAGTGCCAATGAGCCTAAAATCTACCATGGCTATTGTAGCGTAGTTATTTACTTGGAGGTGTGGTTCCTAAAGCCATGAACTTAAAGCAGCAAAAAAGATTATTACCGAGCATAAGAAATTATACCAGTTTTGAAAAACTAATTTGGCTTCATGCTAGGAGTCTCTTGTGGAAGAGGTTTTGATGTCAAGACAATTAATAGAGATGAAAATTATTCATGTTTTTTTTATTAATCTTTAAAAGATATATGTTTAAGTAGCACGATAATTAATTTAGTGCACATTAAATTAGAAATATGTGTGTCAAAGATATTGTGATGATATTAATGATATGTATGATAGATGATTGACTCGAATTAGAAGTAGCTATGGATTGGCTTAAGAGCTTTTAATCATAGTTGCCTAATAGGTTTACATCAAGGATAGTGATTGGGTCAATATTTTTTTATTAGCTATAAAAATGGTTATAAATGATATTTTTAAGTGAAGTGGGTTAGTGTATGCTCTTTTTATGTGGCAATTTTAAATCAAGACAATTATATCTGGTCTGGTAGGATATCTGAAGCTTACATTCCTGAATTCTATGTCTCCCTTGATTTCTTCTACCACTTCTATATATTAATTGATGTGATATTTGCTTCTATATATTAAAAATTAGAGCAATAGAAAAAATAGTTTTAATAAAGAGTGCTCAGAATTAGTAGAATAAAGAGTTGATGTTAGTTTTAATTTTAGTAGATTTGATATCAACATTTATCGATGAATATTATTAGAAGATAAGTCGATACTTTGGTGTGATATATTAATATCTTCCATCTACTATATAAAAGTGTGAAGATACAGTACATAACTCTTGGGTTAAGTCTTCAAGCTTAAATGTAGAAGTTTGTTATGAGAATCATTTGATAAGAGGATATTTTCTAGATTTAAAGGTAAATTCTATAAAATCACAATTAAGTTGATGATGTTGTGTTGATTTGAATATTGAAATAGTTTAAAAGACTTTAATATTTAAGTTCAGTGTAAAATAAATTAGAATATTAAGATGCATGTATGTTAAACTTCAATGGGTAAATTAAAAAATGATTATAGTAGGAATGATTGAAGTGACGTCCTTTATAGATAATATAATTGAAAATGAACTTATGTGATTTGGTCACGTGAAATATAAGATAGAAAATGTAGAATTAGATGAGTTGATAAAATTACGGTGAGAAGATTTTGAAGAATCGTGCATGTGTAGACGTTCAAAATGATTTAGGAACAATGACCTGAACATCTTAGGTAGCACTTAACTTGAACAAATGTAAAGTGAGAATTAATGAATCCATATCCCTTAATAGTTTGGATAAGGTCGATGATGATGATGGTTCCTATTTGATTAATGAGATGCGAGTGTCTAAAGCCTTTTGTTAAGGCTTGTTTGTGATTGAAGGAAAATGAAATGATATCGGAACATTCTTTTAATTGATTACGACTCACCAAAAATTGATTAAGGCTTTTCAACTCTTTATTTTTTTTTATTTAAAATTTCATTATCGTCAAATATAGTACAAAAAACAAGGTTTAAGATTATATTAGGAAAGCCCTTCTACAGTAAAATAAATTGATAGTTCTGGTTCCGATCATATTTATGTATTCAGGAATTGCTTATTTTGAATTTGAGCCGCAGATGTTCAATCTTGGTCAACTAATAGACGTGCTCAACATCATGATCTTTAAGCTTCAATGAATGTGAATGTGACAGGCTATTTTGCTATTTTAGTGTCAGCAGTTTTACAAAGATTATTATTTCCTGTTTATGTGACTTGGTTTTTTAATTTTTTTTACTAACAGGGTGCAAGGCTCTTGGAGAGCAACTTTATTAATAACACATCCATGGTTTTTGGACAATGCCTAAGAGTACGTAAATGTCTGATGTTTTCTTCATTCAAGAACCTCAAAATGAGTGCTCTGTTTTACTGCATCCCTTTCTATTTTTTTTTCAGTCTTTGTTAGAGCATCAGAAAAACCCTAAGAAGCCAATCGAGAAACACTTCAAAAACTCACTGGTAGTGTCTCATCTAATACTTTTTTTTTGCTCTCTCCCTTGCACATCATTTATTGTTTGCTGAATTCTTATCCTAGTTGATGTTTTTTTAATGATGGCTTTATTCATTACTGCATGAACTGCAGTTTTTCCATGTTATTAAGTGCATTCACTTCTGCAAATTATGTCTATTAAATTGATCTATTCTGACAGTTTGTTTAATGATTATTTCAAATTTGTACTTTTGTTTTGTTAGTTGACACGGCACTTGCAAGATTACATGGAAGGCAAAAAGCAAATGACTCTGGTATGCTTACGTAATTGATTATCATCTTGCCCTTTCTTAAAGTTTAATTGCCCAAGTGTTGACTTCAATAATCAATTTAGACATGCTTTTGTTATCCATTCTTGCTTTTGAAATCTTGGAAGGTCTTCCTGGATCTTTAGATGTTCAATTTTACGCTTGAGTGACTACCCATTTCTCCGAGCCAAAAAGTAAAGAACGAGCTTCTTAAAAAATTTTTCTCTGTATTCTAGATGTTTAATAGTGCAAGCTGAACTATGTGCTTTAATGTAACTACGGTGCAACTTCATTTGTGAGCTTACATATCTTAGCATTTTTCATGTGTCACATTGGGCTAGGAAAAGAGCGAGGAATAAGTGGATTTAAAATCGAAGATAGTTGAAACAAATTATCATATGCAAATTTATTTTCTAATTAATGTACAAAAAGTATACATATTACAAAGATTATTGGATGACTTGATTAGTTTGTTTTACATTATTGTCATAATTTATGAAAATAATGAATTACTTAGTCTTATATGAGTTTTGTGGTAAAGGGCTGCTTGGTTGCCAGTATCATATGTGAAGTGAAAGAAATATAGAAATTTGGTTTTTAAGGTAATTGGTTTGAAGCAAACTAAATACAAAGTATTAGTTTAGGGGACTTGGAGTACCTAAAAAGCTTATTTTAGGTTTGAATTCACTCAAGCAAGACAAATTCTAAATACAAGGAGAACTCTTAGTTCATGAACTCACCTTCCTTGCTAGCAATCATCGCTCGTCGTAGGAGACCCGTTATACATACTACATGCCATTTATATTCTGGGGCATTACAGTAGGAAACCCGTTATACATACTACATGCCATTTATATTATCAAACATTGGATGATATGCAACAAATGCAAGTTTCTTTGGGCCCTTGTAGGAGACCCCCCTATACACACAAAATGCCATCTACGAACAAAATGCCAAATGACTACATTGAATGTAAATGCCTACTAGCCGCTGAAGGAGGCCCATTATACATTCAACATGCTGTTTGTGGACAAATGTGAAAGAACTGCATTAGATGCAAGCTTCTGCTACCTATAACAAAAGACTAGTTAGTGCATGATAGTCGACATGTATAAAGCAACGAGAACCCTGTAGTGCGACTCCACCGGATCGCAACATATATACAAGCAGACATCAGGCGTGTACAAGCTCCCAAATAGAATGCTACATTCAAACGATGGTTGTCCGCACAATTGATCAGCGCCTATTATTGCAAAATGACCTCACACATGCACTGCAACATATGTACATGCAAATATGAAAGTATAAATGCAAGCATATTAATATTTGTATATATAAGATCATATACACGCATGGGCTCCGATGAGCGTGTTGTTGGTACACATATGACGTCTATAAGGATGCCGCGTGGGTCAAAATAAATGAATGAACTTATGTTCAAATCCAATGCTTCTCCTTAATAGGACGAGAGTCAAGACGACTTGAACCAATGAATAAATATACTGTCGTGGCGTCGTTTGAGATATTTTTTTATACATTCATATTAAACCTTCAAGGTTTATAACAAGAAAAATTCTTTGATACAAACCTAAAGCTGGCAATTAACCCGATCCTCCATCTGTAATTAGATAGAGTCGATGAGGTTCAATTGATAACATTAAAAGCCCTCTAAATACCCACATGGGCCTAGCGTGTTTTAGGTATATACGTGATGTCTGAGAATGCTGCGCGGGTCAAATGACATATCCAAATTCGAGCATGATCCTTCTATACTAGTAAATAGGAGTCGACACGACTCGAATTATCAAATAAATATATGGTCACTTCGTCGACCGAGATATTTATTTTTATACGTTCATATAGGTCTTCAAGGCCTATAATTAAGAAAATTCTCCAATAAAGACATAATGCCTACGAAGAACCAAATCCTCTATCAACATGTAGATATAGTCGACAAGGATAAATGAAATTCCCCATAAAGGCCTCAATGATGATCGTGTTGAATGTAAATCTCAACAAGAGGGGACCACAAATATTTAAAATATCCTCCAAATTCTCAAATGCCCATGAAATCCAAAATTTCAAATATTTAAAATTGAAATTAATCAACAAAATGCTTAAAGTAAAACCCATCCACTCTCCATAATAGTTTGTGGAGGTGGACAAATTTAAACATCACTTCAGCTTACAAAGAGCTAATGTTTGCTCGAGAATATCAATAGGATTCATTCTCAAACAATCTCTTACAGTAAGTGCTTGACACGTGCCCTCTAACTAACAATTTTGTTGCCAGATGACACTGCAGGTAAACAATTATTGATGTGGATATCCAACCGTCCATGCCTATCTGAGGAGCTAAAGATTGACGGTCGTGATCGTCCTACGTTATCTTAAATTTTTATTTTAATTATGCATTTTCCATGTTTACCCTTACTTAAGGGTATAATCTTATGTAAGCCCTAGGGGCATGATCGTCTTATTTTAGTTTCTTTTATTTCTGAGGTCTCTATATAGAAGGTCCTTGCTAGTGTAATGGTATGATGGAGTTTTAATAAAAATTTTGTTATGCATTTTTATTCATTGGGAGGACTTAGGTGATATCCCTATGGGAGGGAATCTTAGTTTTCACCAGCAGCGGGATGGGTCCGGGCTCGTGGCTTGAAGTCCCTTGGTTAAGGACAAAGCATCACCCGTCAGCCGTAGGAAGTGTCCGGGCTCACAGTTTTATCTTTCTTTCCCTTAACTCGTTTTCTCCTTCTCCGTTGATCGCCGGCCTTACCCCCTCCACAGCCGCCGGCCAAGCTTCCCTCTTCCCTCCTCCCACTCTCTAAGCCGAACACCACCTCCCTTTCTTTCCCCCACCTCCAATTGTTGGCCACTCCACCACAACCCACCGGCCAAGCATTTTCCCTCACCCAACCCGCCAGCTACACCCTCCTCAAAACACCCCATCGCCGACCATGTTTCCCCTACACCCCACCGCCGGCCCACCCTCCAAGTTCCCTTGATTCTAATTTCTTTTCACCATCATTACTTTCCTAAATTAGTGTCACGACCCGACCCGAGACGAGACGGATCCCGTTCGCACCGGGCCGCGACGGAGCAGCACTAACCAGGATCTAGCTTTGGAATTTGGTTCGGAACTGAATCTTCCAACTTATTTTAAACAACACAAACAAACACAGAGCTACTAAAAACATCAAATGCAGCGGAACAAAACATCTATCATTTCTTTTCCTCAAAATAATCATCTACAAATACAGTACATGGCTTTTAGATAGAAAGAAAGACAGAACAGAAAAGCCATGACTGTACAAAAATCAAAAGGTACAAAACAATACCTATACTGATCAGACTCTGAACTAATCCTGGACTTCCTTCCCTTTCCCAGAACCTGAAAACCACCAGAAAGCAAGGGTGAGCTCAACAGCTCAGCAAAGCAACAAACCTCCAATCAAAATCCTCAGAATCTCAAAACCAACACATAAGACAAATCCGTACAGAAATTAGAACGGAATCGGACAGATATCAAAACAAACAAAACTGTACGAAAACAGAAGTCGTATTAAATCCGAAACAGAACGAATCAGACATATCAGATCAACAGAATCAGAATCGTACAGATCATATCGGAACAGAACAAAATCGTATCAGATCAGATATCAGATATCAGATATTTAATTAATAGCTAAACTAAACTAAACAGAATCACTGTGGATTCTGACCCTTATGTCTCCCTTGTGCTCACAGCACCAGAATAATAGCTGAGTAATTAATAGCTAAATGTGCTCACGGCACCAGAATACATAAATAGTGCTTATAGCACCTAAATAGATTTTTCCTCGGATCCGGAACAGAACAGATATTTCTCCAACTTGAGCTCATCTAAGTTTTAGCATATACAGATACAGATAGTATATTAAATCAGAAGAATTTCGGACAAATCAGAAATTACCCAAAAATCGGGCAGCACAACGGCAGTATACAGAATTTACACAATTTTCCTGAAAATCAAAATTCACCAAATTCGCACAGAATATAGATATCAACATTTCAGAACATTTATTTTACTGCACAGAAAATTTCCAAGTTCACAGAAAAATCCAGTCGACTAAAAACGCAGTCGAATCAAAAATACCCGGACAAAAATCTTCAAAAAATAACCAAAATGTGCACACTCGGCACGTCAACAACATACAGAAACTTACGCGATAAAAATTGAACCAATCAAAAGATACGGACGAAAATCGGTAACGGAAACAAAATCCGGACAGAAAAAACCGCCAAACTAGACGGTTCTGAAAATTGAGAAAGTCGGATTGTGCTTTACCTCGTGCACAGCAATTTCCTCAACACTTTCTTCGAACGAAAACGGCTCCGCGTCTTCCCGAAATCAACTTTTCCAAATTTTCTCTTTTTCTCTGTCGTGACAAGCTTTTTTGGTATCAGAGCAATGGTTTTGGAATTTGGAAATTGTGTGAAACAGAGCTATAGGAAGTGATCAGTAAGTCTGTCTGGGGGTAGTTTTGGTTTGTTCGGCTTTTTATTGTGTTGTTTTTGTGATAGTTTTCCAGATTTTCTGGATTTTTCTGTATGGATCAGCCAGACCCAGACATGACAGATGGGCAGAGTGCCGATCAGGCAGCACCAGTGGGGAGTACAACCCCAGTAGTCGGTGCTGATACGCTTTCTCAGTTTGCTTCACTTGTTGCTCAGATGATGAGTGAGACTCAGAGCAGAGCTTCTACTGTCCGATCTGATGATCTTGACAGACATTTGCAGTTGTTTCTGAGGTTGAAACCTCCGAGATTCGAGGGCGCTGTTGAGCCCAGAGCAGCCGAGGAGTGGCTGAGGAGATTGGAGAAGACCTTTGACGGGATGCAGTGTCCGTCAGACAGGAAAGTACCGTTGGCAGTTTTTCTGTTGGACGGAGAGGCTGAGCACTGGTGGGAAGGCCAGCAGGCAGCCAGATTTCAGGGCAGACTGAACTCTTTAATCACCTGGGAAGAGTTCACTGAGGTATTCCGAGACTGGTTTGTTCCCCCTTCTGCACGACAGCAGATGCAGGAGACTTTTCTGAGACTTGTTCAGGGGAGCAAGACGGTGATGCAGTACGAGGCTGAGTTTACTACATTAGCCAGGTACGCTCCGCAGCTGGTTAGCACTTCTACTGAGAGGTGTTACAGATTTCTGAGGGGATTACGAGATACTTTGAGGCAGCCCCTAATACCGTTCCGGATCACCGACTTCTCTGAGCTTGTGGAGCGAGCTCGTCTGATAGAGAACGATCTGATGGCTACTCAGCAGCGGTGGACTGCGAGTAGGAAGAGGTTTGGAGGTGAGGCATCTGGCAGTGGTTCCTCTGGGAAGAGGAGATTTGTTTCTAGTTCTGGATCTGGAGATTCCAGGAGCGGAGGGTCGTCTGGTACTGCTACCAGTACGACGAGTTTTGGATCAGTTAGTACGGCACCTGTGTGCCATAACTGTGGACGACAACATTTTGGCCAGTGCTACAGGATGGCTGGTCTGTGCTTCCGATGTGGTCAGTCAGGACATCGGATTGCAGAGTGTCCACAGATAGGATTTGATCAGCGATCTGAGGGCTTTGTCAGACCTGTTGGTTCAGCAGCAGGAAGACCGAGGACTGTTCCTCCACGCCCTGAGGGATTTACTGGTAGAGGTGGTGGTTCTAGTTCTGCACCACGGAGACCACCTACGATTCAGAGAGAGCAGAGTAGTTCTGTTGCTTCAGCTCCTGTTCCAGTTCAGCCACGAGTTTACAGTTTGAGTCAGCAGGAGGCTCGTGATGCTCCCGATGTTGTGACAGGTACGATTTACATTTCTGATCAGCCCTATCGTGTTTTGTTTGACTCTGGAGCGAATCATTCTTTTCTGTCCGAGCACTGTTTTGAGATTTTGCATTTGGACTGGTTTTTGCTTCCGATTTCTTTGTATGTAATTTTACCGGCTGAGAATCCTTTGATTGCTCGACAGTTTTGTTTGTGTGAGATTGAGATTGCTGGCAAGAAGTGGAAATCAAGTTTGATTCGATTGCCGATTGCATCGTATGATGTGATTCTGGGCATGGATTGGCTGAGTCAGTATGAAGCCCAGATAGACTGTCTGAAGAAGCAAGTGAGTTTGCTTATGGCTGGAGAGAGAGTTGTATTTCAGGGATTACGAGGTGTCCTCTCCAGTCTGGTTTCTGTGTTGGAAGTGAGTAGGATGTGGAAGAAGGGATGCCCAGTGTTTTTGGCTTCGGTGCGGGATCTGAACCTAGAGGTTGATTCTGTTTCTGAGATCCCAGTGGTACGGGAGTTTGTTGATGTTTTTCCTGAGGAGTTGGTTGGTTTACCTCCGGATAAAGATGTGGAGTTCTCTATCGATATTTTTTCGGGTACCGTTCCGATATCGAAAGCTCCGTACAGGATGGCACCGAAAGAACTTTCTGAGTTGAAAGTTCAGCTTCAGGAGTTGGTTGACAGAGGTTTTGTGCGTCCTAGTGTTTCGCCCTGGGGAGCACCTGTTTTGTTTGTGAAGAAGAAGGACGGTACACTCCGTATGTGTATTGATTACCGAGATTTGAACAAGGTCACAATCAAGAACAATTATGCTTTGCCTCGGATTGATGACTTGTTTGATCAGCTTTCCGGATCTTCAGTATTTTCGAAGATTGATTTGCGATCCGGATATTATCAGGTGAAGGTGAAGGAAGTTGATGTTGTGAAGACAGCTTTCAGTACTCGGTACGGGCACTACGAGTTCTTGGTTATGCCTTTTGGGGTAACCAACGCGCCTGCTATTTTTATGGATTTGATGAACCGAGTATTCAGGGAGTATTTGGATCAGTTTGTGATCGTCTTCATCGACGATATTCTGGTATATTCTGCATCTGAGGATGATCATGCCAGACATTTGAGGATTGTGTTGGAGACTTTGAGGAGGCATCAGATGTATGCCAAGTTCTCCAAGTGTGAATTCTGGTTGAATAGCATTTCTTTTCTGGGGCATGTGATTAGCGGAGAAGGTATTTCTGTAGATCCCCAGAAGATTCAGACTGTTGCTGATTGGCCAAGGCCGACTACGGTATTTGAGGTACGTAGTTTCTTGGGCATGGCTGGGTATTATAGGAAATTTGTGAAAAGATTTTCACAGATTTCGACGCCTCTGACGAGACTGACTCAGAAGTCAGTACCTTTTGTTTGGACACCGGAGTGTGAGGCGAGTTTTCAGCGATTGAAGGATTGTCTGACTTCAGCTCCAGTACTAGCACTTCCGTCAGGTACGGAAGGTTTTCAGGTGTTCAGTGATGCTTCACTGAAAGGACTGGGTTGTGTCCTGATGCAGCATGGTCAGGTAATTGCTTATGCTTCGAGACAGTTGAAACCACATGAGAAGAATTACCCGACACATGATTTGGAGTTAGCTGCAGTAGTTTTTGCTTTGAAGATTTGGCGTCATTATCTGTATGGCGTCAGATGTGAGATTTTCACTGATCATAAGAGCCTGAAGTACATTTTTACTCAGAAGGATCTGAATTTGAGGCAGAGAAGATGGTTCGAGTTGATCAAAGATTATGATTTGACTATTCAGTATCAGCCTGGTAAGGCAAATGTGGTAGCGGACGCTCTGAGCAGGAAGTCTTCTGGATTATCAGGTATTCAGCTTACTTGTGATGACTTTCTGATTCGTGACATGGAGCGATTGCAGTTGGAGGTGATTTCCTCCAGTGGTTTGGAGTTGGCTCAGATGAGTATTCAGTCTTCCTTGTCTCCAAGGATTCAGGAAGCCCAGAAGTCAGATTCTGATTATTCGAAGTTGATTGCTCAGATTGGATCTGGTAAGACTCCTGAACTTCGAATTTCTGATTCTGGTGCTATTTTCTGTAAGAACAGGTTGTGGGTACCTGTGTTTGGAGCTTTGAGGCAGGAGATTCTGTACGAATCTCATCATTCAGGCTACACTGTACATCCAGTCAGTGGTAAGATGTATGCTGATATGAAACTGTTGTTCTGGTGGCCTGGAATGAAGAAGGATGTGGCAGAATTTGTGTCGAAATGCGAAGCCTGTCAGTTGGTGAAGGCAGAGCATCAGCGACCCGATGGACTGTTGCAGTCGTTGCCTATCCCTGAGTGGAAATGGGAGGAGGTAACAATGGACTTTGCGATGGGTTTTCCTCGATCTAGACAAGGGCATGACGCTATTTGGGTTGTTGTAGATCGATTGACAAAGTCTGCCCATTTTCTTCCGATCAGACAGACGGATTCAGTTGATCGCTTGGCACAGATATATGTGAAGGAGATAGTCAGATTGCACGGTGTGCCTCGTGTGATTGTTTCTGATCGAGATGGGCGTTTTACTTCCAGACTTTGGAAAGACATTCAGCAAGGCTTGGGTACGAAACTGCATTTTAGTACAGCCTTTCATCCACAGACGGATGGACAGTCTGAGAGAACTATTCAGGTGCTGGAAGACCTGTTGAGACTTTGTGTTCTGGACTTTGGCGGAAGCTGGGAGGACCATATTCCGCTGATTGAGTTTGCCTATAACAACAGTTTTCAGTCCAGTATCGGTATGGCACCGTACGAGGCTCTTTATGGCAGGAAGTGCCGTACTCCTTTGACTCTGACGGAGGTTTGGGGACCACTTTTGCTGATGAAACTACTCAGAAGATCAGTTTAATAAGAGAAAGATTGAAAGCTGCTCAAGATCGACAGCAGAAGTATTACAATCAGAAGCATAGGTTTGTTGAGTTTCAGGTTGGTGACTTTGTGTATGTCAAAGTCAGCTCGATGAAAGGTGTGAGCAAGCTTAGTTCAAGGTATGTTGGACATTTTGAAATTTTGGAAAGGATTGGAAAAGCTGCTTACAGATTATTGCTTTCTGATTCTATGCCTGATGTGCATAATGTGCATAATGTGTTTCACATATCCACTCTGAGGAAGTGGGTATCCGACTCTGGGAAGAAGGTATTTACTGATGAGGTTGAGATTCAGGAGAATCTGGCGTACAAGGAAGAGCCAGAGTTGATTTTGGCGTACGACGTCCGAAAGTTAAGAAATAAACAGATTCTGATGGTTAAGGAGTGGAAGCACCGGACTGCACGGGAAGCGACTAGGGAGAAGGAGTCTGACATGAGACAGTCGTACCCGTACTTGTTTTGACTAAGTTTGGATTGGATAATGTCGAGGACGACATTTTTCTGAGTTGGGGAGATTGTAATATTACAATCTGCTCCAGGATCGTCTAGGACGATATGGGATCGTCCTGGGACGATCAGTTGAGAAACTGCTCCAGAATTTGCCCAGATTTGCTCCAGGTGTTTTCCTGTAGGCATCGTCCAGGCCGATTGGAAACATCGGCCAGGCTGATTGGTACTGTAGAAAATATCGGCCAGACAACAGCCCTGGGAACTAACCAGGACGATCCTTTTGGTCGGATCGTCCCGGGACGATCTGGCGATCGGCCAGGCCGATCTGTGTATGATTTAAGGGAATTCAGCTCATTTGAAGAGAGAGAAAAGATTTTTTTAAAATATCTGATTTTCGATCTGAGGAGAGAGAAAAAGAGGAAATTTGGAAAAGTTAATTGCGGGAAGACGCGGAGCCGTTTTCGTTCGAAGAAACTGTTGAGAAAATTGCTGTGCACGAGGTAAGGCACAATCCGACTTTCTCAATTTTCAGAACCGTCGAGTTTGGCGGTATTTTCTGTCCGGATTTTGTTTCCGTTACCGATTTTCGTCGGTATCTTTTGATTGGTTCAGTTTTTACCGCGTAAGTTTCTGTATTTTGTTGACGTGCCGAGTGTGCACATTTTGGTTATTTTCTGAAGATTTTTGTCCGGGTATTTTTGATTCGACTGCGTTTTTAGTCGACTGGATTTTTCTGTGAACTTGGAAATTTTCTGTGCAGTAGAATAAATGTTCTGAAATGTTGATATCTATATTCTGTGCGAATTTGGTGAATTTTGATTTTCAGGAAAATTGTGTAAATTCTGTATACTGCCGTTGTGCTGCCCGATTTTTGGGTAATTTCTGATTTGTCCGAAATTCTTCTGATTTAATATACTATCTGTATCTGTATATGCTAAAACTTAGATGAGCTCAAGTTGGAGAAATATCTGTTCTGTTCCGGATCCGAGGAAAAATCTATTTAGGTGCTATAAGCACTATTTATGTATTCTGGTGCCGTGAGCACATTTAGCTATTAATTACTCAGCTATTATTCTGGTGCTGTGAGCACAAGGGAGACATAAGGGTCAGAATCCGCAGTGATTCTGTTTAGTTTAGTTTAGCTATTAATTAAATATCTGATATCTGATATCTGATCTGATACGATTTTGTTCTGTTCCGATATGATCTGTACGATTCTGATTCTGTTGATCTGATATGTCTGATTCGTTCTGTTTCGGATTTAATACGACTTCTGTTTTCGTACAGTTTTGTTTGTTTTGATATCTGTCCGATTCCGTTCTGATTTCTGTACGGATTTGTCTGATGTGTTGGTTTTGAGATTCTGAGGATTTTGATTGGAGGTTTGTTGCTTTGCTGAGCTGTTGAGCTCACCCTTGCTTTCTGGTGGTTTTCAAGTTCTGGGAAAGGGAAGGAAGTCCAGGATTAGTTCAGAGTCTGATCAGTATAGGTATTATTTTGTACCTTTTGATTTTTGTACAGTCATGACTTTTCTGTTCTGTCTTTCTTTCTGTCTAAAAGTCATGTACTGTATTTGTAGATGATTGTTTTGAGGAAAAGAAATGATAGATGTTTTGTTCCGCTGCATTTGATGTTTTTAGTAGCTCTGTGTTTGTTTGTGTTGTTTAAAATAAGTTGGAAGATTCAGTTCCGAACCAAATTCCAAAGCTAGATCCTGGTTAGTGCTGCTCCGTCGCGGCCCGGTGCGAACGGGATCCGTCTTGTCTCGGGTCGGGTCGTGACAATAAGTTCTTATCTTATTTGAAAAGTTTTCGAATTCAAATTCAAACGAATTTGAATTTTAAATTCTTTCCTAAATAACCTACATCCATTTTAGGAAATCTTTCAATCATATTAAATCTGAAATTATTTCAGATTTAACTCTCCAATCTCCCATTAATGCATGAGTCCACATCTAAGTTGCACCGATACGGATACGGCGACACGGATACAGCACGATACAGATACAATACACGTCAATTCTTAAAAATATCGGATACAAGTACAACACGTATATGTCATTATAATTTATAAATCATACATAAAAGTTAAGAAATCAATCAAATCATAATATTTGAAATTACAAAAAAAAAAAAATGAAAGCAACATCATTTGTAGCCTTGCAGCTTATAATATCAAAATAAAGTAAGCATTAAATGTCTAGTACAACAACAAAAGCATAAACATTAATTGTTTAGCACATGAAATTTCAACTATTCAATAAAAGTAATGATATGATTAACTTCTTTAGTGGTTTGTCTTGAACTTCTATATCATCTTCAATAAATATCATAGCTTCTAATTCAGGCTCATCAAATGAAAAATTGGCAATTTCTAATATTCCCATATCATCAAGAGATTCAAATACGTCTCAGAAATGAGAGAACTTCGCTCGCAGTCGCGGAAGTAAATACGACGCGTCTTTTTTTCGGATTTCTTTTTGTTTTTCAACGAACACGCGTATCCGATACTCGTGTCCTTTTAAAATTAAATAGTATTTTAATTGGATACGACTTTGGCGTATTTGACACGTATTGGTGTCGTATCAGAGGCGTATCCGTATATCGATGTATCAATTACAACACGCCATCATAAATAGGTGTATCGGTGCAACATAGGTCTATATACATTGTATGTGGACACCTTTTCTTTTCCCTCCTCATTAGGCTGACCCCTCTCTCTCCCCTGTTTAATTATTTCTTTCCTTGTTAAGGAATTCAATTAGGGGAATAATTGACCACTTATTTATCCTTCCCTCCATCTTATTTTAATTTCAAAATTTAAATCCCTTGATTAGAGGAATTCTGAACTTTAATTTCAGATTTTTAATCTTATTAGCTTCCCCATTTACTTTGTTCTACATCAGTTATGATTGGGGCTCTCTGAATCGGGTTGTTTGCCGCCAAATGACACAACTAAATTATGGTCATGGCAAAGCCCGTAAGCTCCCAAATGACACTAAATCCTTGGGACATGAATCAATTAGATATAATTGGTAAGGTACAAAGCCCTATGTTATCTAAGGTTGATTCAAAATTGCCCCTTAAACAAATATCCATCCCAGGCCTACAAGGTACCCTTGGATGAATCAACCAATGATTGTCGACAATGATCCTTCAGTCAGGTTGGGTCGACTACCTCCTCTGACTAAGTACACTAGGGATTATGATGGCATTGGATGACGGAACCATGGGATCTTGATCGGTTCTATTATCACTTCCCTCACCATCCGTTTTAAGTACAAGGTGGTAAATTTTTGATTTTAAATATTAAATTTTCAATAACCAATCCCTTGTTGCTACTACGCATCAGATATTACGTATCTTTACGTTTCTATTTGACGACTAGTCTTAATCGAAAGTTCTCTCTCGTTATCAGGAGGGGTAATTAACTATTGGGGCTTGCTGTTATACGAAACTAGAATTCAGATCATAAAGTCGTCACAAAATGAGGGCGAAATATCTAGGTAGTGTCTTTATTCAAACTCAATATGCCTTCTAAAAATTTAACCCGGTACCTAATTTATTAAAACTCTCTCGAAAGAGGGGAGGCCGTGACATGAATTTTCAAAGCCCACATTGATATGATTGAAACTCATGTCATCATGCGTCTTTTAGTGAAAGATGTGGCATTATACTTTACAATTGGTATCCAGTATTATGACCTCAAGATAGAGATTTGGGTTTTGAGATGTAAGGTGCGAGATTTATTTTTTTGACCTTATGATTTACACATAATGTGGTGCAATGTATCTCATGTAGCTTTTGATCCCAAGATTAAGGCTCTAATCATGAGATGTATGTTTTCATTTTTATTTTTGTACCTTACGATGATCCTACTGGAAGGGGTTGTCTAGGCGATGTAGCTTACAATCAGCCCTTAGAGCTCATATTGAGATTGACTTCTTTGAACAACCATTACATGGTTTATTGTTGTAAGATATGATCGATCAACATACTTCGATGATGGGAAGGAATGCATTATACAATCAGCCAATGCTTGTTATATTATTAGGGACTCGGATTATAGACATAATTTGACTTAAATACAAAGTCAAAATAGGAAAAAAACAAAGCATGCAACCTAATTTATTAATTGATTAATTTGCCATTTAGGTTCGTAAAGCAATCATTTGTTGATTGAAATCCTTTAGTGATTGCTCCATATTTGATAATGATGACAAACAGCAAATGCTTTTCTTTCTTTAGCCTGTAATAACAAAGATAATTCCTTGCAATATTATAATATAATTGTTTCTTTGCATAAATAAATGATGATGATGATGATGATGATGAATGAATTCTCTTTCATGTTTGCATCTTGATGAAGATGATGATGATTGTGGGCTCCGAAAATTCGGCCCCGACCTCCGCCCGCAATGTTTGCTTTTTTGCTTCGGGGGAGTTTTAACGAACTAAGTTCCAGGTAAATTTTGGGAAGACAGATGGGTTTATAGATTAGACACTGCCCAGAGATTTCACCCTCATTTTGCGAGGACTTTAGATATGAGTTCTGGTTTCCTATAGGCGCAAGCCCCTATAGTTAATTACCCCTCCCGATCACTAGAGAAAACTTTTGATTAAGGCTAATCGTCAATCAGATACATAGAGATATAAAAGTATATGGAATATTGTAGCAGCAATGGGCTTAGGATGGTCGAAGAATTGATATTTAAAATTTGAAATTACACAATCTTGCACTTAAAGCGGATGGTGGGGGAATGGATGATAGACTCGATCAAAATCCCATAGTTCCGTCGTCCCGGGCTATCGTGGTCCCTAGTCTACTTTGTCAGAGGAGGTAGTCGACCCAACTTGACAGAAGGATCCTTGTCGGCAGCCGTGGGTTGCTTCGTCCAATGGGTACCTTATAGACCTGGGGTGAATATTTGTCTAAAGGGACAAATTTGAATTCACCTTAGCTAATAGAGGGCTTTGTGCCCTATTGATTCATATCTCAAGGATTTGATGCCACTAAGGAACATATTGGATCTAGCCATAACCGATATTTCGTGGTGCCATTTGGCGGCAAAACCACTCGGCTCAGAGGGACCGGGTCATAACTGTTTATCCTGCGGTGCAATTTGGTGACAAATCGCTGGTCTGAGGACACGTACCACGTTCTTACTGGCAAGAGACTGTTTGAGAATGAATCCTAGTGATATTTTAGACTAGGCATTAGCTCAATGTGAGCTGAAGTAAATTTTAATTTTTTTCACCCCGGCAAATTATTACGGAGGGTAGATGGATTTTGTTTTTAGTATTTGATGGTTAGATTTCAATTTTAAACATCTAGGAGTTCTAGATTTTGGATTTTGGGTACTTGGGTGACAAAATATTTGAATCGCCGCTCCGGTTTAGATTTGTATTTAACACGGCCAACATCAGGGTGTAAGGGGTCATTTCCTTTTGAAAATATTTGCATTTATGTATAAACCTTGTCGACTCTGTCGAGTTATCGACAGAGGATCGAGTTTCGTAGGATTTATGCCTTTGTTAGTGAATTTTCATTGTTATAGACTTTGAAGGCCTAATATGAATGTATTAAAACAAATATACCGGTCTCCATAACCGTATATTTGTTTGATGGTTCGAACACTGTCGACTTTTATTGAACCACATAGAATGACCGGGCTCGAACTTGAATTCACTTATTGACTCGCGAAGCATATCTAGACGTCACGTGTGCACCAATAACGCATTCACCGGGGCCCATGCGGGTTTGGTGGCATTTTATAATTATTTGTTGAACCTTGTCAACTTCGATTTACTTGCTTAGGAGGGTCAAGTTCAAATTTATTGACCCACATAGCATCCTTAGACGTCACGTGTATATCCATAACACACTCGCCGGGGCCCATACGGGTCTGATTATATTTACCTCTTTTGTGTACCTATGTGTATACAAACTACAGTGTATGTGCAAGGACATTCTTAGAATATTTGTAGACGTCTTCTGTCCGTTTGCATGAATATTGCGGATTCGGTGGCTTGGCGTTATACTGGTTATCTGCTAGTTGTATACATGTAAATTGTTGTGCACTATTTGTTGCTTTCTGCAGGTGGATTATATTGCACTAACGAATCTCCTGCTTTTGTTGTATAACGAGTCTCCTTCAACGGCTCGTAGGGGTTTGCATTTGTTGCAGTCGTTTTGGCATTCTGCTTGTGACAACATTTATTGTATATGTCGAGTCTCTCATAAGGACCTATTGATACTTGCATTTGTTACATTTCATCCGATGTTTATTTGTAAATGAGATATAATGCATATGATGAGTCTCCTACGACTTCGTGAATATTTGCACTTTGCCACATATCATCTACTCTTGCTTACAAGGAGCTAGTATATTTACTTAGCATTAGATTATTACTGATCGTAGGAGTGCTATAACGTTCATTGCATATTGAATCATCTTGCTCGTAGGGGAGAAATGTATTTGCTTGTATAAATGACTCATAGGCGAGTTAGACTCACTACGACCCTCTCATTCATGTTTGCTAGTGACTCGTTGAATTCATGACATATGAATTTCAATAACCCATAAGAGGTCGATGTGTCTATAAGCATATTGTTATTGACCATCGGGTTGATTGTATTCATTGTTGATTTCTTCACATACATTGGCCGCCCACTTGCCACATTCACTTGTGTGCTAATTTCCTTGTGCTTATAAGAGATCGATATATTTATTTGCATGCCAAATCCCTCCTCTTTCATATGAAATGTCACAATAATTTCATGCTCCTTATAGATTGTTCAAGTCTCCTGAAGTTCAAGTTCTTGTCCACCGTGCTTGATTCAAATCAAGCCCAAGTATGGTTTGCTATGTCATATTGATGTAATAAAAAATTTGGGCCCCAATTTTTTTATCAAAAAAGAAAACTCTTCCTAGATAATAGAAAGATACACCAAATTACCAAAATCTGATAAAATACGACAAAAACAAACTTTAATATTATAAAAGATGATTACAAGACGCTTACAACTCTGGATGCTTACAAACGATGCAATAAATGCCTAAAGAAGCTTTGCCTTGAGAAGAAGGATACAGCTGGAATGAAACTTGCGGAGAGACGAAAGAAATTAGAATCCCGAGAAGAAAGAGGAGAAGCTCGCAAGCTTTCCTAGAGGAGAAGGAGAATGAAACAAGCTCGCAAGCTGAGAAACTAGCCTTCCCCTTGTCGCTACTTGAGCGCTTCAGGTAGGTGTCTAAGAATACCGCGGTCTCATATTCTTTAATCCCCGCCCACTACATAAGCGTTTAAGGGTCTTGGGCACCTGTTGAAAAGAAGCACAGGAACTTTCCCACGTGTGGGTACTTAATTTTGTCCCCCTCACGCTACATGAGTGGTCCAGAGATTACTCACCTCGTTGCAAACACCGTGCCGGTTTCCCTCCCAACTACGCTACGTGAGCGCGTAGGGAGTTTGCCGGCTTGTCGCAAGCGTCAAGAGAGGGGTTTTCAAATTAGAAGCTTTATACCTTGGGGACAGGCGGTGGAGGCTCGTGGATTGAGGCACATGAGAGGAGCACATATTTATCTTTTATATTATTATTAATTATAATTAATATTAATTGTAATCTATAATTAAGTATTAATTAACTATAATTAGTTAATTAATTGTAATTATAATTAATTAATCAAAGTTAATTATAATTAATCAAATAATTATAATTAATTAATAATTAAAGATAATTAATAATTATTATAATTATTTAAAATCCAGTTTTACTGGATTTGGCCGTAGAAGCACCCGAAAGGGGGAAGTTACCTTCACAACCAACAAGCTCTCGTTCGTGCTTCCGATCGGACAGGTAGGAAGGCCGCTGAAGGAGCAATGTCGGCCAGCAACGAAGAAGCCGAGGAAGTGCACAATCGGGAGAAGGTTATCTTCATACGAGCGAACTTGCTTACGATCAAAATGTCGGACTTCCAACCGGACAGGAAGGGAAGTCTGTCGAAGGAGCGAAGTCGCACAACCACGAAGGAGGCGAAGTAGCGGCGAGAAGGGAAAAAGTTTCCTTCACTGCGGGCGAACCCCCGTTCCTACTTCCGATCTGGTGGGGAGGGAAAGTCGTTGAACGACCGAAGTCAAACTGCAACGAAGAAGCCGAAGTAGCGATGCCTACAATCTCTCTATCTCCTGCGAAGCAACGAAGCCGAATAACGACGAAGAACCGTGTGGGAGGAAGAGGGGATTCGGTTCGGAGCTCTCGTGTGGGAAGAAGATAGACGAGAGTGAAGCTCTCAATTTTCATAGCGCAATGGGGGCAGCGACCGAGGCGAGGTCGTGCGACGTGGGAGGAGTGTCGCGAACATGCCTTCGACGTGTGTCAGGGCAGGTACGCGACATTTTCCTTTTTTTTTTTTTTAATTACGGGTTAACAATGATGATGATAATAATTATTATTATTATAATAAATCTTTTACACAATGAAGATGATTGTCATTATAATAAAGTTCAATTTTGGAACTCTGTTTTCCTGAATGAACAATTTTCATTTTTTTTTGCATCAAATATGTATTCCTGAATGTAGGTAAATCATATAATTGCTCTCCTGCAATATGGAATGAGAGACCAAATTAAATATAAACTGTATAGATGGAATGAGTAGAAGAATAGATAATTTTTTTAGCTAGATTAAATTATGGCTATAAAATGCGTAATAGTGCAAGAAATAAAGCTTTAAATATTCTAATACAAACGCTCTCTATGAAAAATAATAGCTGCATAATGCACTTTGAACTAGAAGTGGGAAAACTATGATCTTGTATATTTCAGGATAGCTCTATTCTTTAGAATACTTAAAATGAACTTTTAAACTATGCTATGTTATAATGTTTGAATAGAGAAACATTTGAGTGAACTATAGAAAGGTCTTCAGTCGTAAAGTTCTGTCCCTTCATTTGCGTTGATTTGTCTGTGAACAATATCCTTCTCTTTACTTCTGTCATCCGTTATGGTGTATCATAAAAAAATGAAGAATTATTTTTTTGCTTTCAACTGAATTTCGTAACGTTTACTTGAGTCATGAACTTTGACGATGAGAGGTTTAAAAGCTATCAATGAATATTTTGAAGAACATTCTCCCACTTTTTTTTCTTGCAGATTCTAACTGTGAAAGCAGCACAGGAAGACTACATGGATACATCTTTCATTCTGAGACAAGCATCTCCATACATGAAAATCAAGTAAAGTTACTTCAGAAGATACTTCTTTATTGAAATGATAGGAAGCAATTTTACACATCTTAACACAGTCCTTTTGTTCAAGTACAAAAATAATACTTTTTTAAAAATCAACATTAAGAACACTTGTGAAATATGACTTTTAAGATCTTTCTTCTAAATTAGGGGAGGCTTAATAAGTTACTTTGAAGGTATTACTTATTTTCTTTTTCAATTTTATTTTCTCATTTTAACATTAACTTGAATATTTTTCTAAAAAGAATAGAAAAATGATTACGTAGGTAGAAATGGTTTGCAGAGGTGTGGGGATCAATTTCCTACCTTTTAATAAGGAAATCACAGCCTTCATCTATTTCTATAATGCCAACAAAATCATTGGGTATTTATCTCTAGTTTGCTGTTTGATATTAATGATTTTTTTGCAATAGCTTTCTCATTGCTTTATTTTCAGAATACAACTTCAATTTCATTTGACTATTATTTTATTTATGCTTTCTCATGTATCAGTAAATGTTCAAAAGCATTGTTCATCCCAATGACTTAAAGAAATGCCTACATGATTAATAATAGTCCAAAATGACATTAATTGGCCCAAAATTGCTAAATCACGTTCATAGTGTTATAATTACTGAAATTCCTAGTACAACTCAAAATTATTGAAATGGATATTAGGAATTAGGCAATATTGAAAGTGCTCTTATGGGTGACAAAAATTTCAAAATATCCCTGGGGGTTATTAATATTCCAATTGGCCCTTTGAAGATTTGAAGGCCATTAAAAAAGTTCTTAAGGAGTTGAAAGTATCAAAATGCCCTTTGAAGCTCAAAATGACATTTATATTCTTGGGTATGAAGTCCCTCAAGGGGCAACTTTCCAAATGCACTAATGCACTCTGTATCTTCTCAAAGGAATATAAATCCATCTCATTCTAGTTTTCAAAGTACACAATCCCTTTCACATTTCTCTACAAATAAATAAATATCTCTAGCAAAATTGAAAAATATATATTGAATTAGTTCGATAGGGAAATATTTTTGAGTTGTAAAGTATGATCATAAGATCTTGGAATTGATCCATCAGATTTTCTTATGTATAATCATAAGATCTCCCAATTGATCCATTAGATTTTCGTTTTGCCTTTGGCTTGATAAACATACCTGGACATTTGCCTTCAAAATACCTTGAAACAAGCATCGGTGCATAAAAAAAAAGGACATGTTGTTCCTTCCAACATAGAGCTTTATGTACATGCTAGATCTAATGTATAAATCCTTCTGCTCGTTGAGGTCAACCATGAAATTGCCATCCTTGGCAAGTTTTAATCCCTTACTTTGTGATCTCGTTTGGACAATGCCACCCCCTTGTTTTGATTCTTGTGTCCCAAAGTAGTAAATCACTTTAACTAATTAGGCTATGGTAGACCGACAACCTAAAAAGATAAAACTATGTGATCTTTGTCAAGTTTGCTGTCATTCCCCCTTTACCACCCAAGAACCATCTCCTTGGAGTCTATGCTTAAAATAACAACTTAATAGGTTAGATTGTATTGGAAGCAATCAGAATAAATCATTGCATGGTTGGATTAGTGGCTTTTAATTTAAAGTTCTCTAGTGTTATATGAAGTGATGATTAAACCATGGGGCTTTTTTCCCATGGTCATTCTTGGATGATGAATATGAGATATTTTCGGATAATGCTTTGCCAACTTTTTTATCCACCTACAAAAAATTCGTCTCTACATAATCAAATTTAGAGCCAGGTTTGCTTCACAACCAACAATTATCCACTATCCCTCTCCTACAAATTCACCGATTATCCTTACACTAGTAGCTTTTTCCTGCCCAAACCTGTCTCCTTTAGTTCCAGCATCTGTTTCCTAAGTAATAGTACTGTTTGGCTTGTTAATATGGACGAGAAAGCAATCAATTTAGGAAATTGGTTGTTCTTATTGGTTGTTTCTGCTTTTGAAGTGTGCGTCAGTTGAGGATATTTATTTGTTTGTTAACGAATGGGAGTTTAAATTATGATTCTATGGATTACATCAAGACGCTGGCTATCATTTAAGAACCAGCTTCTATTCCTATTCCTTTTGACATTTTTCACTTCAGTTTTATGCCATGTGGTTATTCAGTTGTGACAACATAGTAACATACATCGTTGGTTTGGTAAAATATTTGCCATGATACTTGAACCTAGTTTTTTTACTTAAAACCATCAAGCTCTGCAAAACTAGCCTATTTATCTTATATAGCAAGCTGTGTTCATACAAGTACAATACTGGCCAGGTTTTTTTACGTGTAATACTGTAAACATATATATTTTTTCGCAGATTTTATCTTCAAGAAAATAATAATATACCATGCCAGAAGAGAAAGGCTGCATTATTTATAACAGAAAGAACCAAGAGGAGGAAAGCTAATATCTCTGTAGTTCCGGTGGTAATTCTTTTGTGTGCTTTAGCTGCCCCTTCAATAATGCTAATATCATTTATTTTTGGAGCAAGTGTTTGTAGCAGCTTGTTGGTGAAACAATTCTATTTTTTTACTTATCATTTATCTTGGTTTGGATTGCTTATTTTCTGATATTCTTACATCTTACTTATGCTATCTTCTTCTGTTTTATTTTATCTAGTCGGTTTTAAATCTTCAACCGTCTTGTTCTCTTCTCATAACTCTCTCTTTGTGTCAGTTTATCACCATTTGCACTTCTCAGAGTAAGCGGAAATATTATTTGCCTTATCTATGAATTATGGAGCACAAGGACAAAATTTGCAGTTATATTATTTATTTCTCTCAAAATTATTTGTTAGTTACTTTTAATTACCAAACATCAATATTGTCAATGCAGTTCCTACCTCATCGCCAATCAGCAGTGTAATAATCTCCAATGTCGCAATTACGTTTGTATTCTCCTTCATCACAGCCTATGTAGCATGGATACTCCTATTTACGAGGCATGATGTATCGGACACGTGTCGGATACGGATATGCCTCCGATACGGCACGGATACGTGTCGGATACAGCTTTGCGGTATCCAATTAAAATATTATTTAAATTTGATCGGACACATGTATCATATACGCGTGTCCTATGAAAAAAAAGGGTACCGGAACTCGGTACCGCTCGATACTCGGTACTGCTCAGTACCGCTCGGTACTCGGTACCACTCGGTACTGCTCGGTACTCGGTATTGCTCGATACTGCTCGATACTTGGTACCGCTCGATACTCAGTACTGCTCTGTACTGCTAGGTACCATAACTTAGTACCACTCAGTACCTCTCCGCAATGCTCGGTACCATCCTTAGTATCAATGCTCTGTGTTGCTTGGTACCGAGGGGTACCGAATGGTACCAAGCGGCACCGAGAAGCTAGAGAAAGCTTTAAAACAACTTTTACAATATAAATTTGGCATATCTATGACATATTTACACTTTTACTTAAAAATTCTTATGTTTCAAATTCATGCGGTTTAATTTGTGTCGATCATTTGTAGAATAATGAGCTCTAGTGGCGTAGGAATTGGGTCTGATGATGGTCTATCAGAGACCAATTCAATTTTTTTTTGTCATTTTAAATATTATACTTTGATTACTTTATTTTATAAAATTATTTTCGTCAAAATCCGATGACTTTGGAAATTTCCCTAAATTTTATTGCGGCACATCGAAATGCGTGCAACGCTTACGATCGACATTTTTTTAATTTTACACTGTTTACAAGCCGAAGTTCCAATTCAAGAGAACGGTCTATCATCAGAAAGAACACATTTAGAACAGTAGGGAAGCAGTGTCATTTAACCTAAAGAACCAAGCCAAGTAATCCATAATTTTTCATCAACAGATTAGCCATGGAGTTGTAATGTCATTGTCCAGATATCTTCCAGCATGTTTCTGAGGCATTCTCATCAGGAGATGAAATTCTTTCACTAGGTGAGAATTGATGC
Organism: Dendrobium huoshanense; assembly: GCA_016618105.1. Classification (NCBI taxonomy): domain Eukaryota; kingdom Viridiplantae; phylum Streptophyta; class Magnoliopsida; order Asparagales; family Orchidaceae; genus Dendrobium; species Dendrobium huoshanense. Next base: position 36,576,701 of record CM028345.1, read on the forward strand.
AATCAATATTTGCCATTTATTAATTTTCTTGCATGACTTCTCAGTTTCCTTTTCTGATTCCTCGTTTTCCTTATTGGTTTTTTAATTTTCCTGCTGTTAGCCCTTTGAGTTTTCCCATATTGTGGTTGTTTGGTCTTCCCTATATTGTTGTTTGGTCTTCCCATAATTGGTTGTTGGTCTTCCCCATGTTGGGCCAATTTTTCCCTGTTGCTAGTTGTTCGATTTCCACCTTACTATTGTCCCATTTTTCCTCTGATGCTTGCTATTTGTGTATTGTTCCTTGCTGATTCCTATGCTAAAGTGTTTTAATTTCTCATTAAGTGGGTTGTTTTGGATTTATTCTATTGGCTGATTTGGGTGGCTCATTAAGGAGAGTATTTAATACCTTTTTTCTCCATATTGTTCTATATAAGTTTGATGATTTCCTCTGGAGAGTTTTGGAGAGAGATTGTGAAGAATATTTGGAAAGTGAATCTTGCAAGTTTCAATAGCTTGCGAGCTATTTTCTTCCCACGCCCTATCTTCTAAAATTTCGTCTTAGACTTCTATCTACTTCTCCTGATGCAATAAAAAATTTGCAAACTAAGACTTCCTTTCCTTAAAACTTAGGCAAACATAAAACAATATAAAAATACTATTTTAAATAAAGACACACATTACACCTTCAAATTAAAAGAACACAACATAACTTACGACTAATCAAAGTATTGAGAAGAAAGGTATAGGTGGAATGGGAATCGTAGAGAGAAAAATAGATAGAAGTCCGAGATGAAACATAAGAATAGGAAACCAACAAGGTGGAAATCGAACCGCCAGCATCAGAAAAAAGGGCACTGTAGCATGGGAGAACCAGCCAGCATAGGGAAATGAAGCCGCATGGAAAATGTAGACAAGAAGGAAAACGAGAACACAACTGGAAAACTGAGTGGACAACAGGGAAAATGAAAAGCTACAGAGAGAAAGAGAGCTAAAAACATAAGTGAAAAAAAAACATAGAATAGTTAGCCTTGATTGCATCAATTTTTCACAATTCACTCTCCATTTCAGAAAGGAGTTTAGCCCCGATTTATAGGAGAAAGAAGGCGGAATAACATTCAATAGTTCACTTAATTGTGCCACCAAAAACAGCCAATATGAGCCTATCAACATAACCCTTTTAATTAGAAAATGCACTTAGTGTAAGAAAATAACAAGTTGGAAACTGAACAACCAGCAACAGGGAAAAACGAGAGATCAGCATGGGGAAAAATATTCAGTATAGGGAAAGCCAACAACAGGGAAAGCGGGATAGCATGAAAACTGAACTGTCACCATAGGAAGACAAAATAACCTCATTGAAAGAACAAATAGCCACATGGGAAGACCAAACAACCGCAAAAAATCGTTCAAAATCACCCCTACCTTGATCTTGTCAATTCTCCCATGGTGGAAGAATCTCATCCCTTGATGAGAATACCTTAGAAGTGACGATTTTGAACAACGTCGCACAATATTTCATCCTTAGCCTATTGATTTCAACTTCTTTTACCTAATTCAACTACGAGGGGTTCTTCTTCTTAGGTAAATCTAACATTTTGATCATATCGATGCAGTTTGTTTGACAATTGGAGGTCATTTTAGTAGTTTTCGATTGAGTCGTGCTTCCCAACTGTCATGCATGTCGTCATTTCCAATTTAGTCGTGCATGAACGATTCTTATGTGGGAAATTTGGTGTTATGAGCGCATCAGTGTGATCTATTTCACAATCGGATAAAGTTTTGAGCCGTTTTGATGGCGATCGAGGTGTCCCAATGCTCTGATAAGCGACATATATTTTAGTCTCTTTTTTCGATGTACTCGCTTAATCATGAAATAAGGTCAATAATAATAGAGGTAATGTTTTCGAAACACATTAGAACTTTGGCATGATAATATGAGTCTTATATTAGAGTTTTTCCTTTACTTCCCTTTTCAGGTAGATAAGCTACATAGAAGTAAATATTGCTGGAGTAAGTTGAGTTACAAATTTTTTTTTTTTGAAGTGTGAACAAAAATATCGACAGTCTTTAATGTCTTTGAAATGGTCTGTTCACCTCATTATTAGTTTTTGTTTTGTTAATGTGGATCGAATTATTTTGACGTGGGTGGTATAGCGCGGTACTTGCATTAGTTTGTTCTTATCTAAATCTTTTTTTCCCCCCCTTTTCAGATTAATGTAAATGATGTTGTGATGGATGCGACTGCTTCAAGTAAAATATCTGTGAAAGGTTAATAATTCTTTTACATATGACATTGTATTAACTCTTGTTTGTTGGGGTCACAGGTCCCGAATTATTGAATCTAAAATTGTGCATTTATGTCATTCCGTTCTTTGTTTCTTATACAAGTTTTACTTCCAGTACCTCAGCATCTGTTATTTTTCTCTTTGCTTATCTTTCATCATTATGGTTGCTTGCATCCATTCAAAAATATTAAACCACCAGTTATTTTAATTATAACAGATTCTGCTGGAGAGGATATTTGCAAGCAAGGTTACGCCGAGTTCCATGCTGAGCTTCAAAAGATCAAGAGGAGTGAAGAAGTTATGAGGAATTTTGCCAGAGCTTTGTTGAGCACGCTAAAGCAATATAAAGATAAGCTTAAGGTAATAGTCACAGAATCTTTTTTTACGTAACTATGATTTGGAATTGGTTCTTCTAACCCGTGATTATTATGAAATTATACTTGTCTTATTGTGGCTTCCTCACACATGCTACAAATTCATTATATTTAGTTGGAGTCATAGTTTGAAACTAAAAGGTGGTACAAAACCATATACAATTCTATCAATGTCAAGGCTTTCCTTAAGAATATCCCTTCTCTATAACATTCTAACACCTGAACTATTTATAATAATTAACATAAAGTTTGTCATTGTGATTAAATACAAATCTATATTGTATCTTATCTGTCCAGTCTTCTAGAAAGGCCGCTCTCAATCTACCTGCTCCTTTTGTGTTCAAATGATTTCCTTGTGTAATACTTCAATCAAAATCACGTAGATTTTCAACAACTATATGTAGGTTTCATTGATTTATAAATGAAATCTTGGTTAAATCCTAGCCTTAAGCTTGGAGAAAGAAAAAAGAATTGAACTCCTCCCTCAGGTTCGCTCATGCACAACTCAGTGACATCCATTGTCCCCCTGCTTGCATGCTCTCTTTCTCTCTCATTTGGACTCTCAAAGATCGCAACTATGTGCTAACGCTCGTTCGGCTCGAGCGCATGCTCATTCTCCCTCATATTCTCACTCTCTTTCTCTCACGTCCGTGTTTCGCTCTTTCTCTATCTCCGTCTCCCACTTTGTCTTCATTGGCACAAGTTCCAGCTCGTAACTCTCTCCAACTTTGTAGGTTGGTAGCTTTCTTTAGGTCATATGGAGGTTTTTTCTTCATCAAGCTGAAGACATCTGTGCTAAAGAGTGCATCTCGCTGCTTTTAAACTCAATGACATTTTGTTTTGCCTATGAAAATGGAATTTGCTGTAATGCGATGCCAGTAGACATTGATTTTAAAGTTGCTGAGAAAATTTAGGTCGAGATAAAATGAACTTGGAAGAAAAAAAATGGAAGAGAGAATAACAATTGATTTCACGCTTGTTGGCTGGAAAATCATGCAACCTCCTTCACACAACTGGAAAAGAGAAAATTTTTAATTAAAAAAATGTATTGTGTTATGTCTCTTAAGTAATATTTATAGAGCTTTTGAAAATGGACAACAGTGACAAATAAATTAGTTATACCATAATGGTTTATAAAGCTTTTGAAAATGGACAAAGCCAGATCTTGTAGTTCCCGAAATTCCAACTTTGTTTCTTCAGTATTGTTCTTTAAAATTTGCCATCTTAGTTATTACTATTGCAGTGTTGAGCGCATTAGTTTGATTGTAATAATTAACTACCATTGCTAAAATATATTTAAAAAAACAATGCTGTTGTATATGCGTATTTTATTCCTTTTTTATTTCACAAATCTTGGACAGGAATCAGAGAATGAAGTACAATATCTCAAGGAAACTCTTAGAAAGCAGAGTGCTCATGCCAAAGAAATGGAGAAAGAGTTGAATGAAACCAGAAATATACGCTTATGTGTAAGTAATCCTCCAGTGGAAGAATGTGCTAAAGCGCTTTCATTTAATCCTGGTGTTTCTGTGCCACCGATTCCTTCAGATCCAGACCACATACAGGACACTGTTGCTCTTGGCGATGAAAATAATTCTTTTTTGGTGAGGATATAACATTTAATTGTCTAAGTCCATCTCCAACCGAAAAACTAATTTTACACTCCAAAATGTATTACTATTCTAAAATGCAGGAATTCATTTCCTACCGAACTTTATTTTATCACATCATTAAAGAATATACCAATATATTCTTTCTCCAAACGAAAAAAGGGCAAAAAAATGACATCTGTGAACAGTGCAATTGACGTCGCATTGTTCACCTCAACTAAAATGTTGTTGAATCTAGCGTTTGGTTGGAGCTTGTGAGGACTGCAAATGCTTATTTGGCGTTTGGTTGGGGATGTCCTAAACCACTATATATAACTGAACTGTACTATTATCATTCAAGATGTTCATCTGCAATTTCTTAGTGAAGTAAACGGCTGATTTTTCTGCTGTATTTTATATGATAGGATATGTGATCTGTGAAGTACGTGTTATGTGCTGCGAATGTTTGTTAAATTATTTTAATTAGCCACTGTAACACATACATCTGAATTCATATTCTCTTCTAATTATTATCTGTTTAATTAGTTCTTTGATCATTTATTTAGACAAATAACTTTAAAAAAAAAAATTTACTATGCTGATCTGGAAGTTCAAAAAGGTTGAGCTACAATAAAATTAGCCCTTGCATAGCTCCATCATGGAGTGATTGGAAAACAAGTGTTCTAGAAGCCCTTTTAGATTTGCACTTGGTAATGTGAAGTCATCTTAAACTTTGGAATTATTCTTATTTTTCCTCTATTAGTTGTGGTTTGAGTTAATTGGCTAAGTATCAACAGAAATTGTGAAGGGAGATTGAGAGCTATATACCTTTATACTTATTTCTTGGACTGTTTTTTTTTTTTTCTTTTTGAATCGCCCATTCTTTTAACTACGTCTCATTCAGTCTCAGAGTCCTGAAACCTCTGCAAAAATTGAAATGGGTCGGGAGACAAAAGCACTTGATGAGAGTTTGTCTGGCGCAAAAACTACAGGTGTTGATTATAATCATATTTTTCTATTACTCCGTGCCTTCTTAAAATATTGTTAATAATGTGAATATATGGTTTTTGTTTGAAGTTCTTCTCTTATAACTTAGTTGCATCTCTAGGTGATAGCGATGACTTTTCTTTGCCACTTCATCCAAAGACACTGGAACAGGTGAATAAAGGGCTCTATTGTTTCAAAATGCTTCTGTTATTATTCGTTTTCCTGCAGTTTTAGGGTTGAACTAAACTTAAATACATTAATGATGGTTCTCGTGCCCCGTTATCAAATGGATCTTTAAATTAACTTCTGAAATATAGGCTGGCAAAGCGTTCACAATTTTAGGTATTTTTGAGCCCTTTTCATCTTAGGCTGCTGTTTCATTGCATGACCGACAAGCCAGTCGGTATTAGTTGTTTGTGGTCAAATCTCAAAATGAGATGTGTTGAGCCCCATTATTAGGGAAGAGTTTATAAAATCTCTGATCTCATTTTCTTGATAGAATAATGAGTAAATTATGTCTCCTTTATGTCTTGTTCATCTTAGGTAGACATGTCTGCTGAGGCATTTTCAAGCCTGCCTTCGGAGGAAAATGTCGAGTTAAGTTATCAGGTATATCAAACTGAATATTTCAAAGATGGAGTCCACAATCAGATTTTCTATTGTCTGCTCTTTTTTGTTTATACAATAAATGATATAATCATGTATTTTCTTTCTCTCCAATTCATTTTGTAGTCTTGACTTGAGTTTCCATGAACAGTACTCTGATGAGAACTCTGAAAGCTTCCAAAAACTTACTCAAAGCTCTGAGCAGGTGGGAGAGATGGGTCAGGTGGTCATGAATTTTTCAGACGTTGCTAGTTTAAAAGGTAAAGCTTCATTGTTTTGTATAATCAATTGTACCGATTTGTTTGATTTCAAGTGAATTGAGTTCATAAGGTGTTCACAAGCATCTACGAAAGGAAATTTTGGAAATACTCCAAACTTAATCTATATAAATGCTTTTTCAAAGGACCTCGCAGCAATGCTACTGTAGATGTTCCAGCAAATGAACATCAGTTCACTGGGAAAACTGCCAATCACTCGTATTGTTTTACTCGACCTACTGTTCCCCTAGAACGTGAAGGGTGTATTTTACGTTTGCCTGGGAATGAAGAGATCTCAATCATGCAAGCCGAAAAGGTATATTTCAGTCATAATCTGATATTCTTGTAACTCAATGCCGTGAATTTTTCTTTAAAGTTTGCATCTTAAATTTTTTCTGCGGGTAGGGAAAAATGTTGATCATTGGAATAAATTCAACTAATCTGTCATTGAATGAATTACTCCTTTTATTTTTTAGGGAATGGGTTCATTCATTTCTGTAGTGAATTTTCTTTTCAATCTAAGCCTTGCTCATTAGTTTAAGAAACCTGGCTGAAGATCTTAAAGGTTTAATGATATTTAGATTTTTTTTTTGGGGGGTATGGAGTTAGGATGAGTGCTAGCCATATTTGAACATATTTTAGGCTTTTTCATTTTCTAATTTAACCTAAGTGTATATCCATACATGCCCATATTGGTAACTCGTAGGTTTATGAACAAGTTTCTATCCAAGAGGCTCGTCCAGAGGAAACACTTGCTTAGAATACTGCTCACCCAAAATAAGCTTCTTCTCTCTAAGGAGTAGCTGTTGGCACCAGCTTATGAGAAAGTAGTGGAACTCTTGACAAATAAGGTCACACTTAGAGGATCATCTCATTCTTAGCAAATTCATCCTGTGGGGTCACTTTAAAACTATATGAGAGAGTTATGGGGCATACGTTGCGGCATGATACTAACATTTCTCAAAATCTATTTGGATTCATGTCGGGTGGGTCTACTATCGAAGCTATACATTTATTGAGAGGTTTGATGGAGAAGTATAGAGAGAATAAGGAGAATCTACATATGATATTTATTGATTTAGAGAAAGCATATGATAAAGTTCCAAGAGAAGTTCTATGGAGAGTTCTAGGACAGAAAACGATTAAAAATGCTTATATTCAAGTCATTAAGGATATGTATGCATGAGCTTTTACTTGTGTCCAAACACATGGTGGTTTGAACAAGTATTTTCCTATTTCAGTTGGATTACATCAGGGATCAGCCTTAAGCCCTTATCTTTTTGCTTTAGGCATGGATGTTCTCACTAGACATTTGCAAGAGGTTGTAACCTGGTGTATGCTTTTTGCTGATGATATTCTTCTTGTTGATAAGACTAGAGAGGGAGTTGAAAGTAAACTTGGATTATGGAGGTCGACTTTAGAATCTAAAGGCTTTTGTTTGAGTAGATTTAAAATTGAATATATGGAATGTAATTTTAGTAATAATAATTCTAGTGGGGGGATTGTGACTTTGGTTGATCAAGTCATTAATAAGAGTACACGTTTTAGATATCTTGGGTCTATTGGTCATAGTGATGGTGAAATAGATGGGGATATTATTAGTAGAATTCAAGTTGGATGGTTGAAATGGAGGAATGCATCGAGCTTGTTGTGTGATAGAAAGGTTCCCCTCAAATATAAGGGAAAATTCTATAAGATGGTTGTTAGACTTGCAATGCTTTATGGTGCAGAATATTGGTCATTAAAAGAGAAGCATAGTATGAAGTTAAGTGTTGCAGAGATGAGGATGCTCAGGTGGATGAGTGGCTTTACTTTTTTAAACTAGACGTGAAAAGGTTGGAGTTGCTCCAATGGAAGATAAGACTAGATTGAGTTTCCTTAGATGGTTTGGTTACATAAAACGGCAGCCTTCCGATGACTCGGTTAGGAAAGTAGATGTATTAGATTTGACTTATATTAAGATGTGAGCTCCGAAAATTCGGCCCCGGCCTCCCCGTCGTTTTTCTTTCTTTTTATTCGGCGAGGGAGTTTTAACGAATAAGTTCCGGGGTAAATTTTGGAAGGCAGATGAATTTGTAGATAAGACACTACCCAGATATTTCGCCCTCATTTTGTGAGGACTTTATGATCTGAGTTTTGATTTCTTATAGGCGCAAGCCCCTATAGTTAATTACCCCTCTCGATCACGAGAGAGAACTTTCGATTAAGGCTAGTCGTCAATCAGATACGTATATAATACGTGTTATCTGGCATATAGTAGCTGCACGGGTTTGAGATTGGAGAACTGGATTTGGGAATTTGGAAAGTCTGGATAATTTGAGAATTCGGAGTATTGGAAGATTTGGAGATTTCATATTTAAAATAGAAATTTCACCATCTTGCACTTAAAGCGGATGGTGGGGGAATGGATGATGAGCCCGATCAAGATCCCATGGTTCCGTCGTCCCGTGCCATCATGGTCCCTGGCTACTTAGTCAGAGGGGGTAGTCGACCCAACCTGACAGAAGGATCCTTGTCGGCAGCCATGGGTTGCTTCGTCCAAGGGGACCTTGTAGACCGGGGTTGAATGTTTGTCTAAGGAGACAAATTTGAATCCACCTTAGCTAACAAAAGGCTTTGTGCCCTATCGATCATATCCTATTGATTCATATCTCAAGGATTTAACGTCATTAAGGAGCGTATTGGCTTTGGCCATAACCGCTATCTGTAGTGCTATTTGGCGGCAAAACCACTCGGTTCAGAGGGCCCCGGGTCATAACCGTTTACTTGCAGTGCCATTTGGCGGCGAAACTGCCGGTTAGAGGACACGTACCACGTCCTTACTGGCAAGAGATTGTTTGAGAATGGATCCTAGTGATATTTTCGACTAGGCATTTGACTCTTTGTGAGCTAGAGTTTATTTGAATTTGTCCACCCCGGCAGATTGTTGCGGAGGGTGGATGGGCTTTTCTTTAAGCGATTGATGATTTGATTTCATTTTTAAATATATGGAATTTGGGCTTTTTGTGGAGCTTTGGATTTTGGGGATTTTTGGAATTTTGTGGATATTTGGGTAGAGCTTTGGAATATTTGGGATTTTTGAAATTTTGGATGGAGCTTTGGAATATTTGAAATTTTTGGAATTTTGGGAAACCCCTCCGGTTGAGATCTGCATTCAACACGGCCATCATCGGGGTGTTTGGTGAGCATTTTCATTTTCTGGATTGAACCTTGTCGACTCTATTTATTTATCGATTGAGGATCTGGTTTCGTAGGCTTTATGCCCTTATTAGTGAATTCATATTGTTGTAGGCCTTGAAGGCCTGATAGGAATATTTTAAAGCAAACATACCGCTCGCCACAATTTTATATTTGCTTAATGGTTCGAATCCTGTCGACTTCTATTGAACCGTATAGAAAGATCGGTTTCGAACCTGAATTCACTTGTTAACCCGCGCAGCATCCCTAGACGTCACGTGTGTACCAATAACACGCTCGTCGGGGCCCATGCGGGTTTTGATTATATTTTCCCTTTTAATGTACCTATGTGTATATAAATTACAGTGCACGTGCGGAGGTATTCTTAGAATAGACGCCTTATGTCTGCTTGTACGGAGGTGCATATCCGGTGGCGTGGCGTAACAGTTTCTGAATAGAGTTGTTCGCTGCTTCATACAGGTAGACTGTCGTGCACTATTCATTGCTTTCTACAAGTGGATCGTAGTGCACTAACGAATCTCCTACTTTAGGGTCGTATGAGCTCGCACTTGTTGTATTCTTCTTGCATTATGATTTTTTTTTTATCCTTTCAGTACATCCGCTACTACTGCATCCAGATAGGTAGATGTATTTCTTCCTAGACTGAAATTGACTTCAAGATACTGCATTTACTGAAGTCTTTCTGCATCTACCCCTGGGTGGCATGTTATACATACATATGTATTTGTTGAGGGATTATATGTATTGCAGATCTTTACTCTTGCTTGTATAAGGCATGTATATTTGACTAATGTTGAGTAGTCATCGACTGTATGAATAACTTAGCATCCACTGTACATTAATCGTCATCACCCATAAATGGACTTTTGTATGAGTGAGGACTCTTCTATATTTGCTTGTGGATAATGTACTATGTGTACAATGAGTTTCCTTCAATAACTCATAGGAGCTTGTACTTGTGTAGTCCTTTAGCATATTGCTTGTGTTTATGTAGTCCCTTTCATATTTGTCTATAAATGACATATGGTGCATTGTGCGGATCTACTATAAGGGATCGTAGGCATTTGCATTTGCTATGTATCTTTCGCATTTATTTGCAGATAGATTGTTGCATCCACATTGGGGAATGATCACTTTTATTACATGCATCTATCATCATTGACTACGAGCAGGTTATTGAACTTATCATCATACTAGTCTTTATTAGCAATGAACTAGCCATCATCAGCTACGAGCTAATTAGTACCAATCATGTTTTTCGTGGCTTCTTTCAGTATGCCATGCTATTGGATTACAATCTCTTCCATATGATTGATACAAATGTCACGACTGATTGTCATTGTTTCTTCCACTTAATCTTTGCTTGCATAAGGCCAATGTGCTTGCTAGATAATGAGTGGTGATTGATTACAAGATGTTGTTGCATTCATCATTTGTAGGAAGAATATTGTTTGCATGTTGATGTTTGCATTTTGTAGCATAAGAGCCCTTCATCATTTATTCCGAAGCTTCATGGAGGTATTATGGCTTGGCAAGCATTGATAGTGATTCCATTACTCTTGATGAATCTTCAACGACCATAGGAATTTTTCTATTCATTACAACTCATCTAAAAATTGCTTGCGAATACATTGTATTCCTTCATTCAATTGAGATGATCATTGTAGGCTAATTATAATTGTTCAAATAAGTGTTATACCAAAGCTTGTAATGGGTGATTGTTTGCTTGCTTGGATGAAATTCAGATGGATCACCCCCCTTTATTAGCACTTGTATTTATATTACAATGTCAATTCTTTAACCTTTAAGAGCTTAATGTTCAAAGTCCACTCAAGTCTTTGTAGTTATATTGTGTCATTTGCAAGTTCAAGTCCCAAATGCTTGCAAAATCAAGTTTCCTTGAATGTTCAAATTGTTCAAGTCATGTTCTAGTTATTTGTTCAACTCATTTGAGTTCAAGTAGTCACCTGCTGTCTTGTAGAGTTCAAGTCCGAATGCACAAGCTCAAGTTCAATCTCATTTGCACATTTTTTTTTATTTGGATTCAAGTTTGATTAAGTAGATTAAGTCAAGTCCACAAACCTTATTCTGCTCCAAGTCCTTGTCTGTATTTCAGACAAAATTTCGGCAGCCTCCCAGCGTCTCCCCCATTTAGGGGAAAAAACCAAGAGGCCGCCTACCCGCCACGTCAATAAAGATGTGCACGGTTGGTGTTGGTGAGACACCGCGGCGGTTGTATTTTTTGTTTTCTCCCACCACGCGCAATAAAGGCGTGCAGAGGTTTTATAAAAAGCATATTTGAAAAAGCAGTTTTGATTTCTCCCCGCCCGGGGGTACTTATGAGCGACCCCGCCTCGCCGTAGGTGCCGCACCGGGGTCCCATCCCACCACGCTCACTAAAGGCGTGCTTGGGGCGGTTTTTCGGTTCGCCACAAACATTGAAATAAGGTTTTGAGTTTAGAAAGATTCATACCTCCGCGGGGTTGTCGGGGTTGACACGTGGATCGAGGGGTCACTCGCCTACCTCGTCGTAGTTGTCGCACCGGGTTCCCTCCTACCACAGCCAATAAAGGCGTGCTTAGGTGGTTTGCCGGTCCGACACGAATGTCGAGGCAAGAGAGTGGGGGGATTTTTTTATATTAATTAAAAGATATTAATTATAATTAAATTCAAATCATATTTAATTATAACTGATATTATTTAATTATAATTAAAAAATATTTAATATATAATTAATCTAATTATATTTAATTATAAATAATTATTAACTAACTAATAAATAAAATAATCATTCATAATTAAATTAAATTAATTATAAATGATTATAATTATATATTAATAATTATAATTAAAGGAATTAAATATAAGTTATTAATTATATTTAAATGTAATTAATAATAATTAATTAATATTAAGATAATTAATTATGATTAAATTAAATTAATTATAATTAATATAATTTAACAATAATAATAATAATAATAACTAAATAAAATTAAAATTCCCTCCCCCCCTGCTTGCTCACGGGATTTGGCCGAGAAGCGTGCGTGAAGGGAGAAAATTACCTTCAAGCCAGCGAGCTCCTTTGTTGCTTCCGATCAAAATGTTGTAACTTCCGGACCGAAAGGAAGGGAAAGTCGGAGCGAAGTCGGACAGGGGAGGCGGGTCTCGGCTCCAAAGGTAGGGAGAAGAAGATCCCTCTCTCTCTCTCTCTCTCTCTCTCTCTCTCTCTCTCTCTCTCTCTGGACGGAGATGGTTGGGGCTCGGTGGAGATCGGAGGAGGTCGGTCGGAGGGATTCGGCAGTGGAACGAGCGGCTTGCAGTCGGGAGGAAGTGTCGTATGGGAGGAGAAGTCGAGCGTGGAGAGCAGTAGGGAGCGACGGAATGGAAGGGATTCTGCAGCTCTAGCGTTGGGTTGCTGGAAGCGCGAAGCAGAGACGGAGGGAAACGAGTGTGGAAGCAGTCGTATGTGTAGAGCTGAAGCCTCGTTTCTTCTGGCTTTTAAAGACGAGAGGAGCATCCAGCTGGAACGGGATTTGGGCAGGAAACACGGAGAAGCGACGCGAACGTCGGCTGGATTTGCGGGATTTGAATGGTTCGGCAGTCCGAGGTTTCAGCCAGCAGGATATCAGGGATTTGGCAGAAGATTTATAGCAGAGGTATGATTTCATTTTTACTTCCATTGGGTATTATACAGAGGTCAACATAAGAAGGTAGTGGTCAACCTAAATAGACTTGGTTCGAAAATATTAGAAATGACCTTTCTTTATTAGATTTAAATGAGAATTTATCTTTTAACAGGGCACAATGGAGAAAAAAAGATTCATGTAGCCGACCCCACATAGTGGGATAAAGTTTTACTTTATTGTTGATCTTCTCTCTCTCGTCCTCTCTCTTTCTTTGTCTCCTTCTCTTCCAACCCAAGTGTTTGCAAATGGGGGCTTAGCGGATATTTTAGTGTTCCGGGCTTGGATTTGATAACCTACAATTTTTTTTTAATGAATAAAAATAATTTTTTTGAATTAATGTTGTGGCATTAGGATATGAATTTTTAATATAGGTTCTCTTACAGGTAAACTAATGTAATTAATAGATATTATGATTTATAAGAAGATAAATATTCTATGCATTCATGAAACTAAATGAGTTGAAGGGTTGACTAAGCAGATTGACAGTTTAGGATTTGAATTATAATTTTCTTGTTGAAGTCGTCCTAGAAATGATGTAGGTGTGATTATAGATAAGAATTTGAATTATAATGTTGTAGAAAAATAGTTCGTGTAGATTATAAAGGCTATAAAGTTATTCTGAGTGAAAACTGTCTTTACTATCACTTATTTGTTTGGACCTTAAGATAAAGGGGTTAAATATGAAAAGTAAAGTAAAACTTTTAAAGATTACTAACAAAAATATTTTTGAGAATAAGATTCAAGATCTTAAGATTCTGATTGTGGATGAGAAAATTAAGATTATGTGGGAAAAAATAGCTAATAATATTATGAATGTTGCAAAGGATATGCTTAGAGTATTAAAAGGAAAAGCTTCTAGTAGTAAAATTAGTTGGTAGTAGAATCAAAATGTGCAAAAAAAGTTAAAAATAAGTTATATTATAATAATTATTTGTATGTAAAAACTTAAAAAAAATTGAAAAATATATAAAGAGACATGTAAGGAGTCTATGAAGATAACATGTGATGCAAATAATTTAGATTTTAATAATTTATATAATAGATATTAAGCATGATAAAAGATATATGTATAACTTAGTTAAACATAGAGATAGGAGAAGTAGTGATTTAGTTAAAATTAGATGCATTAAGGATAAAGATAAAAAAGTATTTTTATTAGAAGAGTATATTCAACAAAGGTGGATGAGATATTTTGATAAACTTTTTCAATTAAAATTGTGGGATTATGATTGACTTTAGCGTCCTTAGCACCTAAATGAAAATAGAGATATTTCTTTTTATCGGCGTATTAGTAAAATCGAAGTTATAGAGGCTTTAAAGAAAATGAAGTGTGAAAAAGTTGTTTGACTTGATGATATTCCAATATAGGTGGAAATGCTTAGGAGATGAAGTAATTTCTTGCCTTACGAAACTTTTCAATATTATTTTGAAGACTAAAAGGTGATCAGATGAGTGGAGGAGTGTGTTGATTCCTATTTTTAAGAATGGTAGTGCGCAAGAGTGCGAATTATAGAGGAATTAAGTTAATGTGTCATTCTTTGAAACTATGGGAGAGTGTTAATGAGCATAGGTTATGATGTGATTTTAATGTTTCTCAAAATCAGTTGGGATTCATGCCGAGTAAGTCTACTATGAAAGCTATATATTTATTGAGAGATTTGATGAAGTATAGAGAGAATAAGGAGGATCTATATATAATATTTATTGATTTAGAGAAAGGTTATGATAAAGTTTAAAGAGAAGCAATGTGTTCAAACACAAGGTAGTTTTTCCAAATATTTTCCTTTTTAAGTTAGATTACATGAAGGATCAAATTGAAGCCAATAACTTTTTGTTTTAGTCATGGATGTTCTTACTAGACATTTGCAAGATGATGTATCATGGTGTATGCTTTTTGCTGATGATATTGTTCTTGTTGGTAAAACTAGAGAGGGAATTGAAGGTAAATTTATATTATGGAGGTCAACCTTAGAGTCTAAAGATTTTCGCTTGAATAGATTAAAAATTGAATACATTGAGTGTAATTTTAATAGTAATAGATCTATTAGGGGATTGTGATTTTGGACGATTAAGTCATTAATAAGAGTACATGTTTTAAATATCTCAGGTATATTTTCCAAAGTAATGGTGAAATAAATGGGGATATTATTAGTAGAATTCAAGTTTGATTATTCAAGTGGAGGAATGCTTTGGGCTTGCTCTATGATAGAAAAATATCCCTCAAACTTAAGGGGAAATTCTATAAGATGGTGGTGAGAGGTGAGACTTGCAATGCTTTAGTGCAAAATTTTGGCCATTAAAAAAGAAGCATAAAATTAAATTTAATGTTGCAGAGATGAGGATGGTCAGGTGGGTGAGTGGCTTTACTCTTGGATAGCGATGGCAAAACGAGCATATACATGAAAAGGTTGTAGTTGTTGTAGTGGCATACAAGGTTAGAGAGAGTCGCCTTAGATGGTTTGGATGATCCGGTTAGGAGAGTAGATGTATTAGATTTGACATATGTTAAGAAAGGTAGATGTTGAACTAAAAAGTCTTTGTTAGAAAATATTAGAAATAAAAAAATTTTATTAGATTTAAATGAGAATTTAATTCATTACAAGGCACAATGAAAAAAAAAAAAGATTGATGTAGTCGACCCCACGTAGTGGGATAAAGGCTTGATGTTGTTGTTGTTGTTGTATCATTGTGTTGTAGCGCTTGCTCGATGTGCTATAGACCAGAGAAGTCGGTGTCGCTACATCCAACTCACCAGTGCCTCTGAGCTCGATCAACTAGAACTTATCAATTTGAGAGGCAAGCGTCGTTGTGCTCGCTAGCACATATTTCTATGCATGTAAGGTTTCAGATCATGTTCTTTTTGGGTCATTTACATATCACTTATGTAATGAGAATGAAGGTTATGACTGCGGGAGGAAGAGGCGGTGACAAGAGAGAAGATGCCCAGGGGCTGCAACCGGGAGAAGGGTACGCAATGCCTTAGTTGCGTTACATAGATAAATGGAGGCAAATGGAGGGCTGGAGAATCTTGCAAAAACTTATGATTGGTATTTGGGTCAACGAAAGCATCGAAGAGCTGTGAGCTCCAAAAGTTCGGCCCTGGCCTCCGTCCGCACTGATTGTGTTTTTTTTCGGCCAGGGAGTTTTAACGGAATTAAGTTTCGGGGTAAATTTTGGGAAGGCAGATGGGTTTATAGATAAGACATTATCCAGAGATTTAGCCCAATGTTTAAAATTGCGTATTCGGGTATTGAGGCATTTTTCATTCGTGAGGCGAGACGTAAGCCTCAAGGCGTTTTGAGGCGTAAGCCTCAAAATCAAAAAATTGCGTAAACATAAAATGATAAATTTTTTATATACAACAACAACAACAACATCATCAAGCCTTTATCCCACTACGTGGGGTCGGCTACATGAATCTTTTTTCTCTGTTGTTTCCAATTAAAGGTCAAATTCTCGTTTAAATCTAATAAAGAAAGGTTATTCCTAATATTTTCTAACCAAGTCTTTTTAGGTCTGCCTCTACCTTTCTTAACATAAGTCAAATCTAATACCCCTACTCTCCTAACCGGGTCATTGGAAGGCCGTCGTTTTATGTGACTAAACCATCTAAGGCGACTCTCTCTAATCTTATCTTCTACTTGAGCTACTCCAACCTTTTCACGTATATGATCATTTGATACATTTGTTATATACTAATGAGTGAATAATATAAAACATAAAAAAATATAAGATATGAAGTGAAATCAAAATATCTCAATAATAAGACAACATGAAATATAGTTCAACTCAAAATTCTATCTTTTCGAAATCCCAGTATTCTTTTCATTAACATATAATTATGATTTCTAAAAATAAATAGCAATGATATATCACATAAGAACTCATAAGTCATCAGCACTATCATCACTAAGGGGTTCTTCATTTGAATTGTCATTATGGTGAACTGCTCTCTACCCTTCCTCCTCTCCTATAGAGTCCAATGTCGGGCATTTACTTTAAGATTTATGTAAGTTTTAATATAGCCTCATGCCAGTGAGGTGAGGCGAGGCGAGCCTCAACCAAGTTGAGGCGCAAGCCTCATAAAAAAAACTCGATGCGTAAGCATCAAGGTGTTTTTTGCTGGAATTGCGCAAAGGCGGGCCTCATATTACGTAATTTTAAATCATGATTTCGCCCTATTTTGCGAGGACTTTATAATCCGAGTTCTGGTTTCCTATAGGCGCAAGCTCCTATAGTTAATTGCCCCTCTCGATAATAAGAAAGAACTTTCGATTTAGGGTAGTCGTCAATCAGATATGTAAAAGTAAATATTATTTGGCATATAGTAGCATCATAGGTTTGGATATTTGAAATTGGTTGAAAGTTTGGAGATTTGAAGGTTTGATATTTAAAATAGAAATTTCACCATCTTTCACTTAAAGCGGATGGTGGGGGGAATGGATGATAGACCCGATCAAGATCCCATGATTCCGTCGTCCCGGGTCATCGTGGTCCCTGGTCTACTTAGTTAGTGGAGGTAGTCGACCCAATCTGACAGAAGGATACTTGTCGGCAGCCATGGATTGCTTTGTCCAAGGGGACCTTGTAGACCTGGGTTGGATGTTTGTCTAAGGGGACAAATTTGAATCTACCTTAGCTAACATAGGGCTTTATGCCCTATCGATCATATCCTATTTATTCATATCTCAAGGATTTGATGCCATTAAGGAACGAATCGGCTCTGGCCATAACCGGTATTTTGTGGTGCCATTTGACGTCAAAACCACTATGTTTAGAGGGCCACGGGTCATAACTGTTTATCATGCGGTGCCATTTGGCGGCAAAATCGTCTGTTAGAGGACACGTACTACGTCTTTACTGGCATGAGATTGTTTGCGAATGGATCATAGTGATATTTTTTATTAGACTTTTGGCTCTATTTGAGCTGAAGTAAACTTTAATTTTTTCACCCTGGCAAACTGTTGCGGAGGGTGAATAGATTTTGCTTTAATTGTTTTGATGGATTTATTTCAATTTTAAATATTTTGGGTTTTAGGATTTTGGATATTTATGTGGAATTTTGGAGTTTGGGTGGCATTTTGGATTATTTGAAATGGACCCCTTCGATTGAAATAAGCATTCAACACGGCCATCATCGGGGTGTTTGGAGTCATTTCTCTTTTGTTGGTTGAACCCTGTCAACTCGACCAAGCTGTTGATCAAGGATCGGGTTTCTCTTAGACTTTCTTCTTTTGTTTGTGAATTTTCATTGTTGAAGGCCTTTTAAGGCCTAATATGAATGCACAAAATAAATATTATGGTCGATTTCGTGACCATATATTTATCTGATGGTTCGAACCCTGTCTACTCCTATTTACTTGCTTAGGAGGATCAGGTTTCGCAAGCTTTGTTAGTGAATTCTTTTGATTATAGGCTTTGAAAGTCTAATATGAATGTATTAAAACAAATATACTGGCCCCATCAACCATATATTTGTTTAATGGTTCGAATCTTGTTGACTCCTATTGACCCGTATATAATGATCGGATTCAAACTTGAATTCACTTATCGACCCGCATAGCGTCCCTAGACGTCACGTGTGCACCAATAACACGCTCGCCGGGGCCCATGCGGGTGTTTGGGGGCATTTTGTAACCATTTGTTGAACCTTGTCAACTCCTACCTACCTGCTTAGGAGGATCGGGTTCAACTTTATTGACCCGCGCAGCATTCCTAGACGTCACGTGTGTACCAATAACACGCTCGTCGGGGTCCATGCGGGTGTTTGGGGGCATTTTGTAATCATTTGCTGAACCTTGTCAACTCCTACCTACATGCTTAGGAGGATCGGGTTCAAGTTCGTTTACCCGCGCAGCATCCTTAGACGTCACGTGTGTACCAATAACATGCTCGCTGGGGCCCATGCGGGTGTTATGATTGATTTTACCCCTTTTAGTGTACCTATGTATATACAAGCTACAGTGTATTTGTGGGGGTATTTTGCAATATTTATATTTTACTTGTGAGTGGTACATTGAATGTATAGAAGTCTTTTATAATAGCCCATAGGAGCTCACATCTTTTGCAGCTCTCTTTTTTGTATTTGCTCGTAGATGGAACTTTGTGTATGTAACAATTCTCCTACAGTGATTCATAGAAGTTTGCATTTTCCACCAACCTCTTCATGCACATTGATTGTTAGGTTGTTTTATCTGCTTGCATATTTGTTGCTACATGTATCTGCAAGTCCACAAGTATTGAT
Organism: Dendrobium huoshanense; assembly: GCA_016618105.1. Taxonomy (NCBI): domain Eukaryota; kingdom Viridiplantae; phylum Streptophyta; class Magnoliopsida; order Asparagales; family Orchidaceae; genus Dendrobium; species Dendrobium huoshanense. The sequence continues at coordinate 36,595,909 of CM028345.1, forward strand.
TGGTGGGATATCATTATATTCATTGCACATCCCTTGAGTTCATTTGTATGTTAGTAAAAGACTTCATTGTTTGGAAGGACTACCATGTCTTCTTGTGGAATTAACATGAAGACTACCGTCAATTTCAATATTCATTGCTTGAAGGTTTGGATGCATTTGTTTGTCTTGACGTTGATTGTAGAACATTGTTGCATTCTCTAATTGATCTTTGCTTGTGGGTAGATCATATGTCCTTAATCCTTGTTGATGGTTGCTTGCAAATCAAATGATGATTGAATTCTTGAACATCATAAATGTTTATGTTCATTATAGCTCTTCTAATGTTGCTCACTAACATGTTACATCCCTTGTGCATGATCGTAGGTGAATACTTTGGCATTGGTTACAAGCAAACCATGAATCATCATATTCATCAAGAGCCTTTCTAGTGAATCAATACATTCATTACAAATAGATTAGGGATGAACTAGCTCCGATATTATGAATCAATTGGTATGGTCCAAAAGCTTATATTATGAGTTTATAATCAAACCAAGTTCCTTAGTCTTCTTTTATTGCTTACGAACGAACTTCATTTGCAAACTTCTTACTTTGATTATTCAATATGCATGATAAGTCTAATATCATCACTTATCAACATCTTTATCTCAATTAAGATGATCTTTGCATATTAGAAATTATCATTCAAAAGTTCAATGTCAAAGTTTGGAAAGGATTTACACATGGGTCCTTGTTTGCTTGCAAGAGATTTGAATGACTCAAATCTTTCTTAGTTAGGATTTGCATTCAAACCAAAGTGAAGATTCCATTAGGGAATTATCCCTTCAAGAAATTATTCACCTCAATCATAATTCATTCCAATTTAGATTCATATTCAAGTTAATATGATTCAAATCATTACATATTTAATTAGAATCAAGTTTATGTTATGCTCCAAGCTGTCATTTTCATTCAAGTCCTCTATTGTTCAAAAGTCCACAAGTTGGTATGGAAATTCAAGTTCTAATTCAAATCGTTGCTTGAGTTCAAATAGTAAGCTCAAGTCATATGTCCCCTGTTGTCCTTACAAGTGCAAATTAATATCCGAATTGTTCAAGTCATGATTGCTTGAGTTTGAGTTCACTTAAGTTATTTAATCAAGTTCAAGTTGAGTTCTCAATTGATTCAAGTCCCAAATTATGATTCATTTTGTGTCCAAATACAAGTTTGAGCTCATTCTTTTTGTTCAAGTCCTTGTCTTTTTTTTTAAAAAAAAATTTCGGCAGCCTCCCGGCATCTCCCCCTTTTAGGGTAAAAACCAAGAGGCAACATTTTCCCTCAACGCTATGTGAGCGCTTCAGGTAGGTGTCAAAATGACACCGCGGTTGCATATTTTATTTAAAATCCCCGTCCGCTACGTGAGTGTTTAAGGGTTTGGAGCACAAGTTAAAAAAAAGCACAGTTTTTCCCCCCTCTACACTACGTGAGCATTTGGAGGTACTTATATATATATAATCCCCCTCGCCGCAAGCGCCGTACCGGTTTCCCGCCCTACAACCCTATGTGAGTGCGTAGGGGGTTTGTCAGCTCGTAGCTACCATTGAACAGGAATTCTTAAGTAGCCGCAAGCGCCGCGCCGGTTTCCCGCCCTACAACGCTACGTGAGCACGTAAGGGGTTTGCCGGCCCGTTGCAAGCCACGAGAGAAGAATCTTTTTTTAGATTAATTATAATTAAAATAATTAATTATTACTAATGATAATTAATTATCATTAATTATAATTAATAAAGATTAATTATAATGAATGTCTACTAACTATATATAAATTATAATTAATTCATAATAAATAATTATAATTAATTAATTATTAGAATAATTAATTATAATTAATCATATTTAATTATTAATGATAATAATTAACTATGATTAATTATAATTAATATAAACTAATTATAAAAATTATAATTAATTTATAACTAATTATAATTATTTTACAAATTAATTATAATTAAAAATAATTATGATGATAATAATAATAATAATAATAATAATAATAATAATAATAATAATAATAATCAATGTTTAAAATTGCGTATTCGGGTATTGAGGCGTTTTTCATTTGCGAGGCGAGGCGTAAGCCTCAAAATCAAAAGATTGCGTAAATATAAAATGATAAATTTTTTATATATTAATGAGTAAATAATATAAAACATAAAAAAACATAAGATATGAAGTGAAATCAAAATATATCAATAATAAGACAACATGAAATGTAGTTCAACTCAAAATTCTGTCTTTCCCAAATCCCAGTAATCTTTTCATTAACATATAATTCCAATTTCCAAAAATAAATAGCAATGGCATATCACATAAGAACTCATAAGTCATCAGCACTGTCATCACTAAGGGGTTCTTCATTTGAATCATCATTATGATGAACGGCTCTCTCCACTTTCTCCTCTCCTATGGAGTCCAATGTCGGGCATTTACTTCAAGATTTATGTAAGTTTTAATATATCTAGCGTGAGGCGTAAGCCTGCCAGTGAGGCGTAAGCCTGCCAGTGAGGCGAAGCGGGTCTCAACCAAGTTGAGGCGCAAGCCTCATAAAAAAGACTTGAGGCGTAAGCATCGAGGCGTTTTTTACTGCAATTGCGCAAAGGCGAGCCTCAAGGCGAGCCTCATATTGCGCAATTTTAAACCATGATAATAATAATAATAGTAATAATAATAATAATATTGATATTAATATTAATACTAATATTATAATTATATTACTAATTATTATAGTATTACTATTAATAATATCATTAATGATATTAACAATAGTAATATTATTATACGTAATAATATAATATTAATGTTAATATTAAGTTATTAACACTAATAAGAATAACAAAGATACAAAAAAAAAAGAAAATTAGAGAGAAGCAGATAGTGGTGTAACCTCTCTTGATTTGGGCTTGGTTAAGTGTAGAGAAGAGAAGGGCTCGGCTGGGGTTTGATTTGGCTTGATTGGGTTGATCGGGTCAGTTAATAGGGAAATTGAGAGCTAGGATATGAAATAGAGGCGGGTTGGATCAAGTCTCTGGTTGCTTGGAAGAGGCGAATGCAAATGTCGGTCTTTAGCATAGGGAGGAGACGACAGTCAAGAGGAGTCAGGGTAGGGCTTCTTCGGCTGTGTGGGCTCGGTTGGGCTTTAGAGATCGCAGAGAGGGAAGGTGGAGTTCGCCTACTGCTGCTGGCGTCGGGTGAAGAAGCCGGCGGGAGGAGATATGGGGGAAGAGGAGTCTGCAGCTATCTGAGATGGGAGGAGGCAAGGGAGTTCAACCCTTGGTTAGGTAAGAGAAATTTCTCTCTCTCTCTCTCTCTCTCTCTCTCTCTCTCTGAAAGGATCGACTGAGAGGAGTTCGTGAATGGGGAAGTGTCGTGGGAGAGGGAGTTCAGTCGGAGCAAGGGAGGAGTTGTTCGGAGGAGCTGAGTGGATCATGAATGGAAGAGGAGCTCTCAAAGGATTCATTCGGTTGGCTTTTAAAGCCATCGAAGAGCAGTAATTGAGGTTTGCAAGGGATTTTTGGGGGGCGACGTAAACGACGTCGTGCTACAGTGTCTCGGCGGGATTCCTGCAGAATTTTTGGAGGGATTACGGAGATAATGCATTTTTTGTTGTTTTCATAACAGAGGTTAACAAGAGCAAATAGACTTGTAGCCAAGAATCTTTTTTTGTCATACTGTCGCACGAGATGAGCGTTGGTCTGGTTCACAGGAGGTCGGTTTGATCATATTTGAGTTATCACAAATAGTGTATGTATATTTGTGACTTGATCTCCCTTGTGTGGAATGATTGGTCTTGATTAAGTCGAACATTATAGCTAAATATATCTATGCCTGATTACCTCTAGCTATCATCCACGCAATGGCCTATGGCTTTGGGGCACTCTAGTTGTAACACCCCATAGTACCATTAACAGTATTGTAGAGTGTCACTCAAATAACATAACATTTTTTTCAATCATCTATCATCTAATAATTTTCATTTCTTTGAAAATTGATCAAAAACATCCAATAACATTTCATGTACTACAGAAGCATATAATAATTCCAAATAACATCAAACACAATTACAGAGCCACTAAAACATTCCCAAAATAATACATTACTAACGTGTCTACATACCTCAAATGTAAGTTTATAAATAAAATTAAATATTAGCATAAAAGATAACATAACTTGTAAATTAATCTGCAACGATATTTTCTTTTCCTTATTCTTGTAACGACAGCCAGTAAAAAAAGCACTGGTGGGCTATGAGGCTCATTAAGTTATATAAATTTAAATAGCATTAAACTTGCATGATTATAAAATTCAAAATATTGAAAATATAAATAAAAGTTAGAGAACTTGAGATAACATCATAAAATTTCATTTAGCATTATTCTTTATTTTCTTTGAAATGTATAAGGTATATCAATTTTAGTCATTAAAAGATTTGGCTACCCTTTCATAAAAATATTCAATGAAGCCCAAATAAACCTGATATTATCGTCATTGAATTACATAGAGGTCAATTTTTCCTCTTAAGGGGTTCCTTTTGCCCCACCTGCTATGCAGGTATAATGTCTTTGGGGTCCCTTTTGCCCTACCTGCTATGCATGTATCATGTCTTTGGGGTCCCTTTTGCCTCACTTACAATGCAGTGTATATGGAGACCCTTTTGCCCCACCTGCAATTGTAAGTTATATATCATTTTATAGCAAACTTTTATTTTAAATTGATATTTAGTACACCTCACATATTCATACTTCATACTTGACTTGCCATGAATAAAATTCCAAAAGAATTTCTCTTAATATTTACATACCATGAAGTGTTGGTAACATGAAATTTACTGAGCTCCTTTCAATTTATTATCAACTAGAAAAGCATGAAAATAATCATCATAAATCTTATTTTAAGCATTAATGAGACATGCAAGTGGTCGATCATACATGAGAACTTGACTGTTAACATGCATAATATAAAATAATCAACTTTCATGACTATCTTTCTAAATTGTCATTCAAAATCAATGTATATATTTACAATGATAATTTATACTTTTATATTAGAAATTTACATTACTTTCTTTCTTCAAAAGCTGACTCCTCAATTTCTCTTCTTCGTATCCTTCTTCACTTGTATGTCACTTACAATGCCTTTCAAATCTTATAAATATCACAATCTATTATTCAATAAAGTATAACATAAACTTATGCTCAGCATAAATTTATCTCAAAACCTTCTTTATGCAAATATCTGAAGAATTCTAAAATACAATTATGATATATTTCCTTAGAATTTTTATCACTTTGTAGAAATCTAAAAGACAACTATGAATACACCAAAAATGCTTACATCTTATTTCACTATTCTTTCCCTCTTATTCTTCCTTCCCTGTTCTTTGTTCTCGCAGCCAAGATTCCCTTCCAGAAATTTTCTTCCCAAAATTTCTGTTGTCTGTTTATTCTTCTTTTACTGAAATTAGAATTTATCCTTTACCTTTATTTTTCTTTTACTGAATTCAGAATTTTTCTTTACAACAAAATTCTGCTCCAAGGCTTCATTTCCACTTATATTTCCTGTTGTTTCTCCCGCTGGAATCTTACTCTCCATTCTCTGTACAATATACCGGATCTTCTTCACACCAAATGCCAATTTCGCTTCCTAGCACCTTGCCGAAAAACTCTGCCCAACAATCACTGTGTCGAATTCTATATGCAGAAATTCCACTATGCCGCCTATATGCTACAGTATTTCCTGCGGCACTATGTCGACTTCTCCACAGGGAATTTACGCCCTGCACCGAACTGTTCTACAGTAATTCCAAGCATTGTGCCGAATACCTAAGAGCCTTGTGCCGAAATGCTTGCTACAGGATTTTCTGCTCTATTCAATTCTTCTTTAGAGTGTTATAGCTGCATTTCCTACAATGCTTCACCCAAATATTTGCTCTGCTGGCTTGCTTGAAAACAAAACGGAGAAAAGGCTGTTGGCTTGCATAACTGTTACTTCTTTCCCTTATCCACACAGCCAACACACTCTTTTTATTTGTTTTTGATGTGAAACAATCTCATGCGAAAATGATTTGCTTAATGACGTTTGCACGCTTAGATGTAGAGGCAATAATAAGTAAGATCTTATGCGGAATTGAACGATAAGATAAATATTAAGTGGTACTTAGTTTAGGTTAATTCTCATGCATAGAAGTTAAGTTCAAAAGATAGCCATCTTTATCCAACATTGCATACGTAGATTGTTCCAACAATAAATTCCAATACTAACAATAAGATTAGGATATGAAGGATCCCTCACACAACTCTTCTAATTACTAGGCTTTAGCGGAGAATGCTTTAGCGGAGAATAATTGACCTGATCTTCATGAATCCATTAATAACCACACTTGAAGGATGAATTAGGAAGATATAAACGTAGGAAGAAAAGTTTACCAAGGGAAGCCAAATGCGGAGCTCCGACGTGGATTGACGGCACTTTGACAACCCCTTCTTACTAGAGTTCTTGGGACAACAATCTGTCAATATCCAGAAATTCTGGACATCAAGTGGAACCGTTCCAGCAACCTGGACATCGAACTACCTTGCTGAAAATTGCAGGACAGCAATCCTTTGAGGTGGACAGAACTCTGGGTAGCAATTATAGGGAGACTAGGGCTGCTTGGACAGCTAGCTGTGGCCTTCAAGTGGTGCCGGACAGCAGGTTGTCCTCTCAGAAATTTTGGGACAGCAATATATAGCAATCAGGAAAACTTGAACTTGGTGCTGTTTGATGTTGGAATCTTTGGACTTCAATTTGGGAATGCACGGCGTACAAAACAACAATGTAGAATTGCTGGACTAGAGATATCTTAAGCAGGAAACCAACAAGTTCGAAGATACCGTGAAGGGAATTAAGGATGGGCCGCTAGGTTGAAAGTTTGAGAATTTCCAAATCAGAATTTGGGAGTAATGGAGATGAGGAGGAAATTAATTTGAAGTTGATTTCAAATTTCAAAAGAGATAAGGAGGATTAATGGGCATTAAGTGGGGGCCCATTAAGAGAGGGGAGTTATTTTAAACCTGAAATTAATTTCAAGTTTTGAATGAAATAGGGGGAAGATTAATGTGAAATTGATTTCAAATTCATGTGTAATCAATGTATTAATTTGTGGCTTGAATGGGGCTCCATTCAAGGTGAGGCCGGCGGCATGGAGAGAGGGGAGAGGAAGATTAGGGAAGGATTAAGCGCTTTCCAATTGAGTCGATGCCACCTAGGATGAAAAATTAATAATTCCACATGTCATGAAGGATTGGATCATTTCAAAACTTTCCTTTTTAGGAATTTTGCAAATTCGGAAAGTTTGAATTTCAAATTTGAAATTCAAAATCGGTAACTCCTTTATTTATTGCTAGGCCACAATCAAGGAGCCATTATGATGATTGACATCTTCATCTTGGCTTGGAGCAAGGTGGTGGCCGGCGGCCAAAGGAGGAAGAGGGCTTGCCATCGGGTTTGGGGATTTCTTGATGGAGCTTGGGTTGTGGTGGAGGAAGAAGAATGTTGCTTGAAGAGGGGAGAAAGGAGATGAACAAGAATATACGAGAAAGATAGAGATAACTAACGAACTCACACAGAGATCGTAAGAACCGCGAACCTCGGACACTTCCAAAGATTGACGGGTATTGCGAATTATCCTCCTCGGGCTTCTCCTCTCATGAACTCACTAAGAGATCACGTGAACTCACTAAGAGATCAACAAGAACATAAAGCTTTTCATTATCAATAATCATCATCCCCTTTCCAAGAGGAAGGGGAGGGCTTAAATAGCCAAATACATGAGGGAAAATAAAAGACACAATTTCCCCTAGGGCAAACATAAAACAAAGCCCTCAAGTGAGGGTAGAAATGGAAAAGTACAAACAACAAATAAAATACATGAAAATAAATAGACACGATCGTAGTCGTTGATCTTCGGATGTCCTCATCAGTTTTCATACGTGAAAGATGATGAGATGCGAGGCCCACTACCTAACTGCCTTCCAACACACCCCTTGAAAGCATTAATTCAATAATTAAATAATTATCTAATTTAAATTAATTATGTTACTTAAGATAATACTTATTCAGCATTTTAAACAATAACGTAACTGTTTATATAATTTTAACAACAATTTAACATTAACTTTAAATTATAATTAAATAAATTATAATTTTTCATGCATGAATATTTTTGGTCTTACACCAGATGCCAATGCAAATATAGACGTGCAGTGGTTTGCTTGGCTGTCTTGAAATTGGCATCTTGTCCGCAATCATTTCTTTCTTTAGAAGGTTCCCAAACACTTTTTAACAGAGAAGTCACAAATGAACTGAATTTTATTTATTCTTCATTTTTGTCGATACAACTCAATGATTGAATTAAAAAGAAAAAAAAAATCCAATGTAACGTTCAATTTGTTGCATATGATGAAACGAGTTACTTCCTTTATCATGATTTGTAAAGGTCGTTTTTTAAGTGATGTAATCAATTCATTACATATTCCGTTAGCTTCAGGAGCAATCAGGGCTAAAGATAGCACTGAATGAGAATGTTCAGCAGAGTGCCGCGTCTCATTCAACAGAAGCATTAAAAAGTGAAGAGGATGACCCTTCTCTCAGACCACTAAATTCCCAAAGACCTAAAAGGTCCGTTTGCTTTACCTTTTTACCTATTTTTGCCTCCATTGTTTCCATCTATATGCCTCTTGGATGTTGAATTTGTTCCTATTGTAATGGTTTGATGTTTTCACTTGGGTAAATGTAAAAAGGCTAATAGACTGATTTTCCAAAATTACCGTTATAATGATTTATTCATTGAGAATGCGTGGCATTTTACTAACTTTTGATTTCCAAACTGTAGGATGTTGCTGCCAGCGTCAATTATTCATTTTAAGGACTTCAATGGATTATTCATGGATGAGAATGCCATGGTACGCTTCTTATTCTTTCACTTGCTGAAATTCATTGGTTCCCTTGATATTTAGATTGATGAACGCTTGGAATGTCCAAAATCTGAGTACTGCTATGCCCCCTAAATTAATTCATGAAAAAAAAAACTAACATTTTTTGTTCTTTTCCCTTAATCTTGTGTTTGAACATTGTATACGAGCCTTTTTACAATCACATTCTATGGGCCTTCTATCAAACTATAGGGTGTAAAGAAGCCAAATTTGAATAGCTTGTTGTATGTATGTTCATGTTCTTTTTTTTTTCTTTTTTGAAAAAAGCTCTCGTTGGAAATTGTTTTTGAACATTGTATACGAGCTCAAAATAATTATTGAATATTAACTCACTTATCTGACAAATGAATTAAAAACAAACTTCTTAATGAGTAAAATATGAGCTATTCATAAATAATAATTTTTTTTAGCACACCTACATTCATCTATTATATGGGCAGAATTTTTTTCTTTAAGCAAAATATTAAGAGTGCATTATGGTCAATCATCTAGAGTTGCTAGAAAAACACAATTACGCTCAGGGGCAGAACCACCTAGTGCATATCATTTTTAAAAATTTTTTTTTATGTAGATCTTTAGGTAATATGTCCCCCCCCTCCTTCTTTTTACTATATATTATAAGAGTTTTTAGGTAATTGTTCCTATAAAATAATTAATATATTATGATCTTTAGGTTATTGCCCCCCTATAAGAATTAAACACATTGTATAGATGTGTTATTTATAAATATGCCCCCCTAAGAACTAAGGTTGATTCTGCCCCTCATTACGCTATAAAATTGTAATAAAATTGTAAAGCGAGTTTCTCCGGAAAGTGAACTGTTATTCAATCATTGAAATATTCATATTGAAATCATTCCTAGGCATACATCTAAATCTCAGTTGTTCTCCCCTTTTTTATTTCTACAGATCTCATATTTAAATGATATCGTAGGAAATACAACTGCAAATCTGAAATCGTAAAGCGTTTCTTAGGAAAAAATGCAATTTTCCTGCATTTTTTCCTTGCAAATTGGAGCTTTTTGAACGTACATTTTATGTTAATGAGCATCTCTCATTTGACCAATTATGTTATTTGCAGGAGGTCAAACGCAAGAAAACTGACAGCGTAAACGCAAGATCAGACGGCAGCATCTCCCTTATTCGCATTTTAAAGAGCAATCTTCCTCGCTAGTGACTATTAAACTCACTGCAAGTAAGTTGCTTTCTTTGGCTACCTTTGATCATGCTTTAATCAAAAAAAGAACACTTGGGAATGAGTGGAGAGAGATGAATCTGTATACTAATTCTCAGATGATTAAATTAAAGAATTTAACCCTCCATATATGATGATGATTAGAGAGAGATGAATCTGTATATTGTGTAATAAGAGGTTATATGGGTCCTGCTCTATGAATTGTCAGGATAGTAGAAAGTTCTATGCAACAAGTTAAACAAGTCAAAAATAATTGTAGAAGAAAGCTTGAATGACAGATATTGTAATTTAGTTTAACTGCATATCCTATGTCATCGAAGCTTCAGTGCAGGGGTGGATCCAGCCTTAATTTTCAGGTGGGGCAAAAAGTGTAGAGATTTTTTTTTTTTGCCTTGGAGTTGGCTCGACCCCTATTTGTTCATATCCTTGATCATTGTACGCTTCACAGATAATGTCGGGGGTCTAAGGGGACAGTGCCTCTTTACGGTGTTCATCGTTTAATTATGTTGGGGGTAATTGCCTAAAGATAATAGTATTTTAAAACTTTAAGGGAGGACAATCGCCTAAATACCCATGTAATAAAAACTAAAAGATAGATTTAGTGGAACAAATTACCTAAAGAATTATATAATAATATTTAAAAAAAAATAAAAAATTTCAGAGGGGGCAAAGATGGATCCACCCATGCTTCAGTGTTTACTGTTTTGCCTAGAAAATATGGAACATTTCTTTTTGAAAAGTTTAGTGGTCGTATGCGTTTTAGTTGTTAATAGTTCAGCTAATAATTTACACTAAATTAAGAGGTTCATGGTACACTGAATATAATCATTTCATGTATGTTATATTATGGGTGAAAAATAAGCAGGTAAATCTCTTGGTAAATAAACAATGAACCTCTTGCAGAATTGGCTCAAGCACAGCAGTGAAGTGATTTATAGTGCGGTGGCGTATTGTGTACTCTTCAGGTACGCAATAACATGGTTTGATGGCGAGTGTCTGTCTATAAATTGAAAACTTTTGAAGATTGTTGAAAATTTTAAACTAATTTTCAATTTGAAGATCTTTAATCAAATCTTCAATTTTTGAGAAATTTCCAATACTTAAATGATTGGAATTCCTATGATTTTGTGTGGTGATTTTGTTTAATTTTATTGAGTTGTATTGTTCTGCTGAAGTGGGTGATGAGGAGAGAACAATCCCTCACCCTTATGCTGTTCTCAAGTTTTTACTTTAGGTATGTAGGTGAGGTTGCTCAATGTTGTTGGTGCTCTAACCTGTTGGTGTATTGCCAATTAGTACCCCTACACCCACTTATTGTGAGCAATTCCACTTGGCCTTAAAATTCGGGGTTGGTCTCTATCGTGTTGGTCCCGAGGGTTGCCGCCTACAGTGTTTCAGCATTTGGTCCTGAGAACTCTTCTTTTTTTTGTTTGCAAACGGGTAAATTTTAGGTTAGCGGATTGACTTGGACCTGACCTAATTTTTCAAGCGGATTGAATTTTGGAACTCGAGCCTGACTCATTTGTGAAATGGGTTGGACCTAATCAAAAATTTTCGAGTCGAATTCATTGTGGGGTTTTCGGTTGTGTCAAATATTGACATCACTACGTTAGCTTATGAAGAGATTATCTTAATTTTCTTAGGTTGATTTTTTAGATTGGGATTTCATGTAGTTTTTGTGGCCTATTCAATTCTTTTGTTCAATGATTATTTTGTATTAGTTACTTTTTTTTTTATTTGTGATCTTAAATTATATTCTACATGTAGTTTATGATTATTTTGTTCAAAAATATCGTTAGGAGGTAGAGCTCAAACCTTGAAAGAATGGTCATTTATAGAAGATACATAAGTTTATTAATATTTAAGAAATAACAACAACATCAAGCCTTTATCCTAAAAAAGTGGGGTCGGCTACATGAATCCTTTTTCTTCATTGTGTCATATTAAAAGTCAAATTCTTGTTTAAATCTAATAAAGAAAGGTCCATCCTAATATTTTCTAACCAAGATTTTTTAGGTCTACCCCTATCTTTCTTAACATAAGTCAAATCTAATACCTCTACTCTCCTAATCGGGTCAATGAAAGGCCGCTGTTTTAAGTGACCAAACCATCTAAGGCGACTCTCTCTAATCTTATCTTCTATTGGAGCTACTCCAACCTTTTCACGTATATGCTCATTTCGTATCCTATCTCTAAGGGTAAAGCCACTCATCCACCTGAGCATCCTCATCTCTGCCACATTTAACTTAGTATTATGCTTCTCTTTTAATGGCCAACATTCGGCACCATAAAGCATTGCAGGCCTCACTACCATCTTATAGAATTTTCCCTTAAGTTTGAGGGGTACATTTCTATCACATAACAAGCCCGATGCATTCCTTCACTTTAACCATCCAACTTGAATTCTGCTGATAATATCCCCATCTATTTCACCATCATTCTGAACAATAGATCCAAGATATCTAAAACGTGTACTCTTATTAATGACTTGATCGCCCAAAGTCACAATTCCCTCACTAGGTCTATTACTACTAACAGTACACGCCATATATTCCGTTTTAGATCTACTCAAGCGAAAACCTTTAGACTCTAAGAAATAAGATATTTAAGTTTAAATTCTAGTTAAGAAATAAATAAATAAAAATTCTAAACACAATGATTTCCATTTTCAAAACCGCAAAGGGAAAATGGATTTTGCATACTCTAATTTTTAAAGAAAATACATAAATTTTTAAGTAGAAAGTGAAATATTTTAATTTATGGTTTATTTACAAATATTCATAGTTTTTCTCATATTTTTATGACTATAAATGAAAATTGTTTTTTTTTTTCAGATTTTTCTTAAAATTTTTAAATTAATAAGATATTTAAGTTAATCTAAAGTATGCTTAAATAAAAATATAATAATTCATCAAATTTTATTTTTATGTAAAATAAATTATAATATATTTTAATTTATAATAAATATTTCTTTGTTATAGTTTGTATAGTAATATTCTTTTGAGTATTCATAAAAGATTTATTTAAGGATATATTACAATTCCCTTTATATTATAATATTCTTTTATGGTGCTGTTTGATTAGTTGCATTTATAGTGTAATGCATTGCAAATATTTAGCACCCACTTTTAAATTTTGATTATTATATCAAGACATAATTTTTATTAAAATGGCTCTCAAATTTTACTTAATTTTTTATTGTATTTAAATACACCAAGTCATATGACTTTGATTTGTAAATAATAAAAAAAATGATAAGGATGTTTATTATATGATTCATGATGAAAAACAAAATGCTTTTAGATTTGTATATAATCAAAATACCATAAAATATCGAATAGTCAAAATTCCTCTAACACAGTAGGTTTATTTTTTAAAATCGGTTCCCAAAATTTCATAAAACAAATGAGTTAATCATAAAATCTACAACAAAATGGCTGAAACTTTTTTGGGATAGTTTTCTTACTGTTTTTTAAAGCAGTTTTTAATAAAAAAATTTATAATTAAAAAATATTTGTATTAAAAAGTTGATTTAAAAAGGAACAATAAAATGTCTCATTTGAGATGGCTTTATTACTTTTCTTAAAATATTTTTTTAGCATAAAAACTTTAATTTTTATACTAAAAAATAGCTTTAAGATGCAATAAGAAAGCCATCCTACATGAAGTTTTAGTATAAAAATTAAAATTTTTGTACTAAATTTTTGTTTGAAGAAGCAATTAAAAAGTTGTCCCAAACATAACCTAAGTATCAAAAAACAAATTTAGATAATTATTATTTTGTAAATAAATATGTATTCCGTAAATGAGGTAATAATTAATAAAGTTATATATATATATTATATGCTGGAGAAAACCTATTACCTTTTTTTTTGAGAATTTTTGGGACAAAGCCCATCTCATTGCAAAAATAGAATTATAAGTAAGTAAAGAAGCAAAAAATATAATTCAAAAATCTGATACAAGAAAAAGAGATTATGGATTCTAAAGGAAAAGAAAAATACAATTCAAAGGAAGAAACAGATTGGCTATGAAGCCAAGAAGGACTCAGGTCAATGCTCATTATGCTCGAAAGGGGTCAAAAACGTGACTGGGACAGAACATGAGCATAGCCCCTGGTTGCTGAGAAGACCTTCCAAGGGGCGACTGATAAGAATCAGCGTTCATCATCGTCCTTCCAAAATTTAGCACCCAGGCCACCAGACAAGGCAACAAAATTTGCCAGTTTTCCGAAAAGTGCAGAATACGATCAGCAGCAATCAAAGCAACAGCCAGCTCCAGATTTGAGCCCAAATTCCAGAATTCAAGTTTTTTTCAAGCCATGAGTTTTGAGATTAACAGCTTTCCTGATTTTGGCAACAATTGTGGCATTACAATCTATAATTCCTCCAAATAACTTGTCATTTCTTGCTCTCCATAAGAAGTAAATCATTGCAGAAGCAGTGAGGAGATAATAGTTTTTGGATTGAGAATTGAAACCTTGGTCCAAAATATTGTCATATAATTGGTGCATGTTTGGCCTCATGAAAAGATTATGCAGCCAAGGTAGTAAAGATTTGGCAATATCAAAAGTGAAGTTGTATTCAAAGAAAATATTGGAAATGGTTTCCATTTCACATTGACAAAAACAACATATTGGACACAATTATCCCCCGGACAGCAAGAACATCAGCTGTTTTTAGCCCGCCTTTAAAAGCGAGCCAAGCATAAACCGAGAAGCAAAGTGCAACTTTTTTGTGCCAAATAAAATTGTATCAGGGTACCTTATTCATGCTAGTAAAAAACTGAGCACTAAAATCATCAAAATTAGGATTTGTTTTCCAAACAAGAAATGATACTCCTCAAGGTTATCAATGGAAACCGCATTAATAGGAGTGGTAACATGGATGTCAAAGCAATTAGGGAGAGCCCATTTATCTCCCAGAATAATATGTGAGACCTTCCAGTCAAAGTAATGAGAGTAGCGGGGAATAGAATTCGAGAGATTCAGGTAATCTACAATGGAGGAACCACCACACCAAGGATCCCAAATAATAGATGAGTTGCTAACAGAAAAAGAGATGTAGTTTTTAATATCATTAGCTTTCTTGCAAATAAAATCCCAATATTCAGATTTGTTTATTGCCATATAATTCCACAGTGATTGATATTTAGCTCTCCACCAACTAAAGAGTAAGTAGTTGGTATTTAGAAACCTCCATATGATTGAGCAAGCATAGCTATGGTATAAAGAGTCAATAGAGGGAATACACAGTCCCCCATTTTCTTTTGAACAACAAGTGTCTTTCCAGGACACCGTAGCAAGTTTTCTCTGATTAATGTTGCCAAGAAGGTGAATCTAGAGCACAATCGACTTATCAATTTGCAGCAACCTTTAGGTAAGATAGAGCCACATATCCAGTAAGCAAGGGTATTACAAATGGTAAATTTGATGAATTGAATTCTACCCGCAAATGATAAGGTTTTTGCTTTCCAACCCTCTAAAAGTGCAGTGATTTTTTTGAACAAAGGTTTGAAATCTGTCATTTTCAATTTCTTGTAGAACATAGGCAATCCCAAATATTTACTGGGCGTGTGGGATTGTTGGATATTGAGAATGTTGCAAATGTCCACAGCATAAGGGGACTCTTTGGAGATCAAAATGGAGCTTTTGTGAGGATTAACATGGAGACTAATGACAGCTGCAAACTCCTTAAGGATGGTTTTAAGGGTGTGAGCATTGCAGATGGTGGCAGTGCCAAAAACACGGAGGTCATCAACAAACATAAGGTGGGAAACCTCGCAGTTCCTAGTCGAAATACCTTTAAAGGTGTTATTGGAAGAAGTCAAATCAAGTTTAGATGATAAACCATCCATGATGATACTAAAGAGGTATGGAGATAGAGGGCATCCTTGCCTAATACCAGATGTAGAGTTAAAATAGCCTTCAAGCACCCCATTAATGCAAATAGAGAAGTGGACATCCGAGATGCAGGCCTTAATCCAAGAAATGAACAGTTCCGGGAAACCTTTTGCTTCAAGCCTTATGTAGAGGAAGTCTCTAGAGACTGTGTCAAAAGCTTTGGTAATATCGAATTTAGCATAGAAAAACTTGTGTTTGGCTTTAAGATTGAAGTTTCCAAGAAGATCTGCTACCAATAGAATATTATCAGAAATAATTCTCTTTTGAATGAAACCACATTGACTAGGATGAATAATGTGAGGCAACACATTCTTCATCTTATTAGCAATGATTTTTGCTATAATCTTATAGATAACATTGCAGAGAGCCATAGGCATGAAGTTCTTAACATTGTATGCATGAGGGTGCTTAGGTATAAGAGCTATAGCTGTTGCTTTGACTTGATTTGGCATGTATCTAGAGCTAAAGAAGGATGAAACAGCTTTGCACAATTGGTGCTGAATGACACTCCAAGTGGATCTATAGAATTCAAAGGTGAATACATCCGGTCCAGGGGCCGAATTTGATTTTCCAGAGAAAATAATGCTTTTAATTTCTTCCATGGTGACCAGGGCAGTAAGTGTGGAGACAAGATGACTAGGAATCAAATTCCCAGCAAGAATATCCATAAGGAACTGATCCGAAATGTTGGGTGCAGGAGAATTGAAGAGCTTGTTGTAGTGATGGATGAAGACCTTAACAATGTCTAAGTGAGATCAATAAGTTATTTGTTCATTAGAGATTTCCTTGATCCGATTGTTATTTTTGGAAATGTTGATTTTTGAGTAAAGGAACTTCACGTCATCTTCTCCTTGAGTAAGCCATTTCACCTTGGCTCTTTGGGTGATCCAACTAGTAAGAGTGGTATAATAGTGAGCTAGTTTAGTGTTGATGAGTTTTAAACTGCTGTTTTGTTGGGAATCCATGGGGTTGCTTTGAATTTGGGTAATCACTTAGTGTTGTTGCTCCTTGAGAGAATCAATTTCAGTTTGAATGTAGTTGGCATTGGACCAAGTTTTATGCTTCATGATATTCTTAAGAGTCTTAAGCTTGAAATTGAAAGAGCTTAAGGGACTACTCTTATTGGGAAGAGAAAAAACTTCCATGAGACAACTCCAGAAATTTGAAAACTTGGTGCAATAGTTTTTGTATTGGAAACGATGCCCTCTTTTTTTATCAGTGGAGTTCACCAGGATTAAAGGAGAATGGTCTGAGCAATCAGGGTCTTCTACTCTATAAAAGGAGTTGGGAAAAGTGTTAAGCCAATGGACATTGACTAGAGATCTAGTTTAATGTGTATGGGATTGTGTTGTTGTTGGTTATGCCAAGTGAAGAAGTGACCAACGGAGGAAAGGTCTTGCATCCCAATATTAAACACCATACTATTAAAATTTCCAAGTTTAGAGTTAGAAAGAGCAGTTCCGCCAATTTTATCACCCAAAATTTGGCAGCAATTAAAGTCACCAATAATTGCCCAGGGAGTGTTGATAGTATCAACCATATCTTGTATATTTCTCCATAGAATTTGCCTTTCAGTTTGAGAATTGCTAGCATAAATAGTAGTAACAACACATATAGTAATAGAATCAGTATTTATAATGCCATGAATAAACTGATTAGTCATGCGTTGAGGGATAAAATTAATAGCTTCCTTGTTCCATTTCACTCAAATGCGGCCAGGGGAGGAGTACATAAAGTTGTCACAAGAGGTTTCCTTTGGGAAAATTTGGTGGTTAGCAAGAAACAAATGGTTGGAGAGGTTGGTATGAGTGATTTTAGCTTCCAAGATGAAGATAAGATCAAGATTGTGGGCACGGGCTAATTGTTTGCAGCATAACACTTTGTCTGGGCTGTTGAACCCACGGATGTTCCAAGCTGCAATGTTTGGGAGGGTCGTTGGGATTTGGAGTTGGGGGTAGAGGCCTTTTTGGTTTGCTTGCCTCTAGTTTGTTTTTGATTTTGGTTGGTTGCTAGTTGGGTTTTTGAGGTATTTGAAGTAAAGTTGGAAGTCTCATTGGAGGTTGTGGAGCTGTTGGGTTGATGATTATGGGGAGACATTTGTGGTGGACTGTTATGATTTGGATTGGCATTGGCTGTGATGTTGTGGGAAGGTTGATTGGGAGGGTGGAGGTGGGGTGAGTTGTGAGGGAGGAGCTCGTCTAATTTGTCCTAGTTGTATAAGGATTGGATTTTGTTTGTAGTGTTTATGGGAGGGAGTTCTTGTGACTTAGGAATAATATATGTGATATCCTGTATGTCTGCAGAGGGAGAGTTCAAGTTTGGTATTAGTGTGCCAACGGTAGGATTTTGAGTGTGAGGGTGATTGGGTGGGTGAGGCATGACAGGATTAGTTTGGTTCATCCTAAAGGGAGGGCCGGGCATGTTTTTGAATTGTCAGCATGGGAGGAGGAGATGGTCGCAGTTTCCTACTGGAAAACCTATTACCTTTGTATCATTGGTTCACCGCAACTGTAGAAGCGTGACAACACGGCTTTTATCACGCGTTCCCTAACGCACGCAGAGCCAGACAGCAAAAGACACCGGCACGTGCACCACTCGCATACAGCACGTGTGACGCCCTTGTAACGTCGGTCGCTATAGATCCATCTTCATTCACATTTTTAGCCATTAATAGTGAACGAATTTCACTAATAAACTTCATCAATTATAATTTCAGAACAAAAGAATAAAAAAAATGGAAGAGATCGAAACCGAAATGGTGGTTCAGAATATGTGTTTCAATACAATTTCTTTACAAATATGATTTTCAAGTTCAGTTTTTTGATTTTTTTTCAACTCTTTCAAACTAAAAAGAAGCTGTTCAAAAATCCTTCTCAGGCTGACCAAACTTTAGAAAGGAGCATGTTAAAAATATCATTATGTAAAAGGAACATGATTAACAAAAAAATTAAAAAGGAGCAAATACGTTTAACAATTTGGCACATTTTGCGCATTCTAAATGCGCCAATCGAATTGGAGTATTCCCAAGAGAAAGAAAAAAAGAGAGGGAGGGGAGAGGACGGGGAGAGAGAAAGAGAGAAAGAGAGCGGGTAGGAAGAGAGAAGAGAGGAAAAAGCTGATGAGAGAGAGGGAAGATAGTAAATATTTAATAAGAGTAAGAGAGTTAAAAGTTGATGGGGAGGGAGAATTATATATTAATTATAATAAAAGTTAAACTAATTTTTAAATATTTTAAATAATAATTACAGTTAACTAACATATATTTAAATATTTTAAATAATTAAAATAACAGTTAACTGATATATTTTTAATATTTAAATAATTATTTCAATGACAAAATGACATAAACTTTTTTATTTAAATATATATTAATTTTATTTTGTAATTTTTCTCAGTTGCTATTTGAAAAAAGATAAAAAATATGTCAAGTATATATAATAAAAATAGAAAAATTACAAAATAAAATTAATATATCTTTAAATAAAAAAATAATATCATTTTATCATTAAAATAATTATTTAAATATTAAATATATATTAGTTCACTATTGTTTTAATTATTTAAAATATTTAAATATTAATTTAATTTTTTAAAATATATATCAGTTAATTGTATTTATTATTTAAAATATTTAAGTATTGATTTAACTATTATTATAATTAATATATAGCTCTCTCTCCCCGTCAACTTTAACTATCTCACTCTTATTAAATATTTACTCTCCTCTCTCTCCGTTTAGCTTTTTCCCTCTCTCTCTTCTTGCCCTCTCTCTCTCTCTCTCGCCCTCTCCCCACCCTCTCTTTTTCTGTCTCTCTCATGAATACACCAATTAGATTGACACATTTAGAATGTTCAAAATTGTTTAGTGCATTCCAAATGTTCTAAATTGTTAAGTGTACATGCTCCTTTTTATTTTTTTGTTAATCATGATTCTTTTACATAATTATATTTTTAACATGCTCCTTTTTAAAATTTGACCTCTTAGGCTTCCCATTTGAAAAAGCAAAATTAGGAGCAATTATTACATCCGGTGTCTGAATGCGTTCAGAGACCAATAACCACGCGCCACGTCACCTAAAACTCAGTATTTTGGACTCGATATTGCTTTGTATACATTCAGACCGTTCGATTTTTGACCGGATGTAATAATTTCTCCAAAATTAGGGTTCAGGAAGTGCCAATTCCCCAATTTCACCCACTCCCCCATCCCGAAATCTTCCTCTTCGCTACTGATGTAGTGTTAGCGTAACATGTCATGCTCCGCCAGCATATCTTATCGTCACGATCGTCTGCATGAGCTCCGGCGACACGATCGCCTGCGAAGCCGTATTGCCAGACTGCCACCAATGGTCAACTGACATTCCAACTACCTGTCTCTCGTAACCTTATAAAACGACTGTATTACATGAAGATGAAATCAATGAAAATGAGCTTAAGCTTTCCTTTGCATCGTTATCCTTCTTCTCCTTTTCTCTGATAACTCACTGCATGTCTTTCTTCATGGTATCAGAGCTGTAACACTCGGCCTCCTTCATAGTCCTACCAGCAATGACTGAACCCAACTCTTCTACTCAATCCAGGACTTCGTCCTCTCTATCCTCTACCATGGCGGCCATCGTTATACGCCTATCACTCAAATTTCTGATGACCAACCTCAAACTTATAGTTCACACTAAGCTGACCACGGACAACTACGCTATCTGGAGGCTTCAAATCTATCAGGCCTTCTCTGCAAATGGCTTCGAAGGCTACATCACCAGCTCGGTCATCTGTCCGCCAGAAGCTTCTGATACCGGTCACAAGCTCTGGAAGCTCGTTGATCAAAACCTCATTTCAACCCTCTTCTCCACCATCTCCTCCTATGTTCTCCCCTACATTCTACACCTTAAAACCTCCTGTGAAGTTTGGAGAGCGCTGGAACTAAGGCTGCAGCCCACGAACAGATCAAGAGTTATACAGCTAAAAAATGAACTACACAACGTTCAAATGAGGGATCAAACGATCTCCCAATACCTGGGCAAAGTGAAATCACTTGTTGACAACATCTCTGTAGCCGGAGGTTATGTTGATACAGAAGATATAATCCTGTATACACTCAAAGGCCTACCAGCCACTTTTAACCCATTTAAAGCAGCCATTAGGATCTCATCGCTACCTTTGACACTTGAATCTCTGTACTCACTGCTATGCAGTGAAGAAATAAATCTACAGCCAGAGATCCAACATGACACGACGACCACTCCCGAGCTACAAGCTCTATTCGCTTCACGGGGACGTGGACGCAACCAGAACTACAGGGGAGGTCGAGGCAGGGGAGCTGCCTTTAGTTCATCTACATCACCAGCGAAACTAGGGAACAATTCCTCACGTAATGCTGATAGAGCCATATGCCAAATCTGCGGCAAAACAGGTCATCTTGCCTTAGCTTGCTGGCATCGTTACAACTCCAACTACACACAGCAAAGCCTATCCAACCGTGCTCTACTCACCCAGACGCAACCCAGCTCCTCCACCGACAGGGTACTCGACTCCGGCGCCTCCACCAACCTCACACCTGACATCACGAACCTACATCATTCTCTCCCATACCAGGGAATGTATTCAATATCGACAGCAAGCGGCTCGTCCCTACCTATTCATCACGCAAGTGCCGACCTTCTCCCACTTTCAGAAACCAATCGTAAGCTAAAATTGCAAAACCTTCTTCACATTCCTTCTCTTGCTCATAATCTCTTATCCATTTCTAAACTAACAAAGGATAACAACTGTTCTATATCTTTTGATTCTCATGGATTCACTCTCAAGGACCTTCAAGGACAATAGAATCCTCCTCCATGGCCCCAACCGTGAAGGAATCTACTCAATATGTCTTCCTCGTCCTGCTCCAGTTCACGCTCTCCACACCGACAATGACTCCACTGTTCTCTAGCATGCTCGCCTAGGTCATCCGCATCTACGCTCGATGATCACTCTATCTAGGCTTCTACCGAACACTAGCTTTAAGTCTTTACATTTTAATTGCAATTCCTGTAAAGTGGCAAAGAGCAACAAGCTCCCATTTCCCAGGGACGCTCACCATGTAAATACTCCTTTTACTTTAATACATACAAACGTCTAGGGGCCTTCTCCCCTTCCCTCTCTCTCTAGTTTTCGCTACTACATTATATTCATAGATGATTGTATGTGCTTCTGCTGGCTATACGTAATGCACTCTAAAAACGAATCCATCATTAAATTCAAACACTTCCATTCTCTTATATAAACTCAATTCACAACCTCCATCAAAACTCTACGATCAGACGGGGGCGGCAAATTCACTGGCCACAAATTCACAAACTTTCTCTCCACACACGGCATACGCCACGAACTTAGCTGCCCCTACACCCTTGAACAAAATGGCGTTTCTGAAAGAAAACACCGGCTTCTCATCGAAACTGCACGCACATTACTCCACGCTGCTAGCTTGCCCATTACTTTCTGGGCTGAAGCAGTTCATACCTCTAATTATCTCATCAATTGTCTTCCCACTTCGTCCCTGCACAATCAAATACCATTCCAGCTCCTTCACGACACTCCCCCTTCTCTTACCCATCTAAAGATCTTCGGTTGTGCTTGTTATCCCTGGCTCAAGCCTCAAGCACCTCACAAGCTAGCACCTCGCTCCTCTCTCTGCATATTCCTTGGCTACTCCACCTCCACAAAGGCTATCGGTGCTATAATCCTCACACCAACAAACTTCATATCTCTCGGCACGTCACCTTCAACGAACAATACTTCCCATATGCATCACTCTCCAACTCTCAGCTGCCCTCTACAATCCCCACATCTACAGCTCCCATTCCTCCCCTACTTCTCATACCTACCTCCACATACACTACCACAACTCCAACACCAGCTTCGTATTCGAACACACTCGCCTCTAACGACTCTACTTCGTCCAGGAACTCTCCCTCCCATGACACCACTAACACTCAAACGGCTCCTGCTCCTGAAATTTCAAATTCTCCTATTCCCGCGCATAAACATCACACGAGAACACGTCTTCAGGCCGGTCATTTAAAACAAAAAAAAAAATCTTCGACTTGCTTGCTGTAACAGATATTGATCCCACTCCCTCGAGTTACACCCAAGCAAATAAATCACCTCACTGGAGACAAGCCATGTCATCGAAGTTCATGGCTCTACAAACTCAAGGGACATGGTACCTCACTCCTCCTCCCGCCAACACCCCAGTCCTCAGTTGCAGATGGACATACAAGACTAAACTCAATACTGACGACACCGTTAATCGCTACAAAGCACGGCTTGTAGCTCAAGGATTCAGTCAACAACAGGGCATCAATTATCAACAAACCTTTAGCCCGGTGGATAAAATGCCGACCATCTGCGTACTTCTCATTATTGCTCTCCACCGTGGCTGGCCGATTCATCAGCTCGACATCAACAACGCGTTTCTACATGGTGACCTCCAGGAAGATGTTTACATGAAGCAACCACAGGGCTTCGTTGATCCTGCTTTCCCGGATCATGTCTGTAAACTGAGAAAAGCTCTCTATGGCCTCAAACAGGCTCCTCGTCAGTGGTTTCACAAACTGACATCATTTCTTCTTGCCTTCGGTTTTCAATTCAGCAAGGCAAATCCCTCAATGCTCACCTATGACAAGCATAATGTCCAGCTCTATTTACTCATATACGTAGATGATCTCCTCTTATCTGGCAATCATCCACCCACTCTGCATAACCTCCTCCGGTAGCTCAAGCAGACTTTCTCCCTGAAACAACTGGACAATGCCAACATCTTCCTCGATATCCAAATTCAATCCACTTCTACAGGTCTATTCCTCCATCAAGCTCACTACGCTCACGACATTCTCCACTCAGCCGGCCTGGACTCTTCAAAACCAGTGAGCACCATCTCCCCCAAAGAGTCCAAGTCCACTGTCGATCCCTTACCATACGACAACCCCACATTCTATCTGCAGATCGCGGGCTCTCTGCAATATCTCACTGTGACAAGGCCGGACATCACCTTTGCCACAAATGTCATTTGCCAGCATATGCACAAACCCCACCAACTCCGACTTCAAACGACTAAAGCGTCTCTTGCACTATATAAAAGGTACTCATGACTATGGCATGAACATCAAGCATGGACCTCTCCACCTCACTACTTATGCTGATACTGATTGGGCTTCCAGCTCAACAGATCGTAAATCCATCACTGGATTCTGCTCATACCTTGGACCAAATCTCATTTTTTGGAGTGTGAAGAAACAATCCACAGTTGCAAAATCCTCAACGGAAGCAGAATATCGCGCCCTTGCCGCGGTAACCTCAGATGTCATTTGGCTGCGTCATTTTCTCAATGACTTCAAAGTTCCACAATCTCTCCCAACTCCTATACTCTGTGACATCGTCTCAGCCATCGCCCTTGCGAATAACCGTGTCTTTTACGCCCGAACCAAACACATTGAAATCGATCACCATCTTATCAGTGATCACATCCATCACAAGGCGATTACAGTAGCTCATATCAGCTCTACCGACCAACAGGCGGATCTTCTTACCAAACCTCTGGACGGTCCACTGTCATTCCAACTACCTGTGTCTCGTAACCTTATAAAACGACTGTATTACACAAAGATGAAATCTATTAAAATGAGCTTAAGCTTTCCTCTGCATCGTTCTCCTTCTTCTCCTTTTCTCTGATAACTCACTGCAGGTCTTTCTTCATGTAGATCTCCTCATCTTCTTCGGCGACCGCACCGGCGCCTCTATCTCCCTCAGTTTTCGTAAGAACCAGAATATGGAGCGCCACCAGCGACCACCTCCCACTCTCTCCATCTTCTCACCATCATTCTCTCCCCCGACGCTAGATTTACTCTTTATAACTGAAACGCGACAGATCTGGATTGCAAGAAACCAAGTTCGCAATCAATCAGGCTTCCAATGCGGCCGATGTCGCTGAGCGTTACCGACACTGGATTGCGGTGGATCGAAGAAGGGGAGGGAAGAGGAAGAAGAGTAGGAAGATGAGGAAGGAAGGCAACCACATGCCCGGTGATTAGCGCAGTCTGTGCAGAGGGGGCAGATGCCATGGAGGTTCTCGTTAGTGTCCTTAATGCATTTCCATTGCTTTTCGTTGGAGAGGGAGGCGACATCCATTATCGAAGAGGAAAGTTTCATTAACGTGGCTCTGAACAATTGGGGCAATATAAATGGAGCAGCAGGGGTAGTATCTAACAAAGGGTTTATCGGCAACAAGTGGGATTTAATTTTAGGGGATTTATTAAATTTTATAAATTCGGATTTAGTCAATTCTAAGTGTGCTAAATTATGAAAATTATTTGGTATAATAAATATTAAATTTCATTAAATTCTGAGAAATTATTTGATAAAAAAGTTAATTTTAAATTAAAAATTAAAATTAATGTGCTATGAATTTAATAATATATTAAGTACAAGTTGCTATTTAATTTAATTTTAATTATAGATAATAAATTGTAATTATAAATAATTTAATCAGAAATTAGTTTAATTGTTAAATTATTTAATTACTAATTATAATATTATTTATTAAATTACTTGTTTATGTCTTAATCTAATAACTATTTGATATCTAATTATATTAATAAGTATCTAATTAATTAGTTATTTTTTAAAAAATAATTAATTATTTAACTAATACTCCTCTTAATAACTTAATTAATTTTAAAATATTTATTGAATTAGTTTTAGTTATTCTTTATATTATTAATTATCTTATTTATCATTTAAACATTTTAGTAAAACAATTATTTAATTATTATTGATGATAATATATAATAATTATTCTATTTAATCATACTAGTTATTTTAAAACCACTAGTTAGTTAACTAATTATTTATTAATTATTTAAGAATTATTTTGTTTGTTTTAATTATAATTTATATTATTAATTATCTCATTAATCACTAAGAATTCCATTACTCATTAATCATTATTTATGTTGTGTCATGGAATATTCACGATGATAGAGAAATATAAAATTTAATATTTTAGTTTTGCACGAAGATTTATCACACAAATATATAAAAGAGAGGTTGTAGCGTGCATAAGAGACACCTGAGTTTTACATGGAAATCGTTGAAAAGGAGGGAAAACCATTGGGCATGACTCAGTTCGAATGAATTAACTATTATTTGCAATCGATTATAAATGAGACCCTTCATTAGGGGGAAGATCTTGAGTTGATGTAGCACATATATATCATATTACATGGTGGGAATTAAATAATTAGTATTGAAATGTTTGTTTAGTCGGCATAACCATAGTCGGAGGGCGACGGAGATTGGAAAGATCGTAGTCTGGCGACGGTGGTCGAAAGGACCGTTGTCTGGCGAGGGAGGTAGGAAGAATTGTAGTCGATGAGAGACAGTGGTCAAAAAGATTGTTGTACGACGAGGGAGGTCGAAAGGATCGTAGTCAGCAGGAGATAGTGGTCAGACAACTGCTTGATGCTGGAGGTCGGAGTGACTATCGTAGGCGACGGAGGTCTAAAGGGAGGAAGAATATTTATTTAATAATTTATTATTTTAAGATATATCAAC
This sequence comes from Dendrobium huoshanense, assembly GCA_016618105.1. NCBI lineage: Eukaryota > Viridiplantae > Streptophyta > Magnoliopsida > Asparagales > Orchidaceae > Dendrobium > Dendrobium huoshanense. Next base: position 36,622,603 of record CM028345.1, read on the forward strand.
TAAGATAATTATATTAATATTTAATAATTAATTATCCAATTAAGTTAATTAATTTATACACTAAGTATACTATTCATTATTTAATTAATTATTAATATTTTAAATTATATTAATTAAGTTAATCAATTATCTTAGAGGCGTCTAGTATTTGTCTTTCATCTTCTCTTTTCGTCGTTGCTGTTCGGCTTCGTTGCTTTCGCAGGAGGTGTAAAGATTGCACGCGTCGTTCGCCACTGTTCGACTACGCTCCTTCCACTTTCCCTTCCGACGGATCGGAAGTTACGACATTTTGATCGGAAGCAACAACGGGTGCTAGCTGGCTGTGAAGGTAAATTTCTCCCTTTCGCGCGCTTCTTCGGCCAAATCCCGTAAATCCGCCGAACCGACGGATTTAGTAAATCCCGGATTTATGCCGTAAATCCTTAAATCCGGGATTTATCCATCGCCGGGATTTAAAGCGCGCACAAAATCCATTTGGCTGGATTTAGCTTAAATCCCGCTGTAAATCCGACACCAAACAGCCCCTTTGTCTTGCGCGAACCTCAGATCCATGTTTCCGCCTAGCTTCATCCTCATCATCCCAATCATCCAGGTCGCTTCTAACGTCTTCTCCTCGCCCAGCGTCGCTGCTTGAGGTAGGTCATCTCTAGGTTCTGCTTCTCTCCATATCCATGTAGTATATGAGTACTATTTTGAAGTTCTGTAATAGCACTATGAGTGTTAAACATAGTACATACTTGCACCATATATGCACGTTTGAGTTAATATAAGCAAATTTATTAAGTTACTGAAGGGAGGAAAAAGTTTAAAACAATGTTTCCAGTAAGTGAAAAAAAGGATAAAATTTAATTTAAATTATCTAAATTTCAAAATTGATGTTGAAATTGACGACACTAGTTATCATAGATAACATCATGGAGTATATTCTTGTTAAACATATAAAAGTTATGTTAATCAAAATGTACTTTTAGCATGTCAGAATGGGGCCTCAGGATGCATTCCCAAATTTATATGGCAAGTTAATTTTAATTAAATGAGTTATCTTGGTGTAATATCTAATGTTTGGGTGAATTGACGTATTTTTTAGTTGAAATATCCTATATGAAACTCCTTGCGTATGTGGGCTCTAAAAGCCCTTATAGAGCTTGGTGTGATCCATTCCTTGTTCCTTTTTTTGAGCTTTAAGAAAGGAGACAAAGCAGCATAATATTTGAAAGGTAGATTAGAATGAGGTCTTTGACATTTCCCTTGACTAATTGATGAGATCGATAAATTTTTATTTTAATTTTGGTGATCTAGGGTTCCTATGGTATAATTCCCTATGGTCAATTGCATCCTAGGCTTGATGCCTGTGAACTCTCTCGATTAATAACATCAGCATACTCTAAATTGAGTTTTAGGTGTTATGTTTATAGTGGAGGGGAGGGATGGGGATAAGCAGTCAAACATATTAAGATCTCATAGTTTTATCTTGACCCAATCTATCAATGATGGAGGATTTCGTGGCCATATCATCTATGAAGTCTAATTTGCAACTATATCGCTTCATCTTAGATATTCTTGGTAGAACGGGGTGATATGGTATTTTGAATGACACTCATCCTCTTATAGTGGTCCAAATATTAAGATTTGAATCAAAAGGGCCTCAATTGTATTAAATTGGTTGATGGTGTTTCAGAGGTGTTAGTAAGTGAGCATTGGAGGTTCAACGATTGGACTTGTGTAATGAAATGTGCACAAATCCTTTGTTTAGTACAATAAGAGGTGTTAGTACATGATTGTTTTTGGCTTAGGGTGTGGCATGGCCAACTCAATTATGGATGGGTGAATTCTAGATTCATTTGAGAAGGGAATACCCTAAACATATTGGTGGAAATTGATTTTCTATTGTAAGGTTCCCTTCGAAGCAATAGTTTGCGTCAAACTTTGATTAGGAGGCATTCCTTGAGGAATGATTGCTTGATATTGAGCTTTATATATAAGTGGTAGAGGTGATGATGATATATCCATGAGTAGGTGACATTGAGTCAGCAAAGCAGGTAACCTTGAGTCTGCCCATGTTCTAGGTTAGGGTTCAACTAGCTCAAAGGAGTGATGCAGGCTCAAGGCAAAGTCTAATAGTTGACTTTAATGTGGATGTAACTCATGAGAATTGATGGGTCTCGATGATTTGGACGGTGGGACGCATGTAAAAAAAAGGCTTGCAAGGTTGATTGAAAGAAGTTGGGTTACATCTTTGATATTAAAGAGGTTTGAGAAGGTGGGATTGCCTCCTTAGTTGTTGGAGGACCCAATAGTTTATGATGCAAATATGCATGCTATTGCCCTGATTTTTTTATTTCCTATAATGCTAAAGGTTTAGGCTTCAATTCCTACAGCTAGTTTGTTAAAATTCTAATATTTCTCTATTTTTCATCTATTAGTTACATTCCAAGAGGTATTTATTTCCACTGTTGTTATAGTTTCACATACGTATATTTGTGAATTGCCACAATCTTGATTTCTCTATAGCTGCCATTCCCTTTAATTTTCAGTCCTAATCTTTTGCCAATTCTAATGTCGAGTGTTATTGCCTATTGTATTCTTTTTGGGGAGAGATTTACATGAAAATTATGAAACAAGGTAGCGATTGAAGGCTTGAAATGTTATGCATGGGCAAAGGGAGTGTGGACGAGTGAGATTGCAACTCGGACGAGGTAGAGCATGTAGTAAACTGGGTTCAGAAGATGGAAAACAAGATGGTTATATAATTAGATGATGAGGAAAAGTGGGCTTCTTACAGGTAACATGAGATTGCAGTGTGCGGGTGTGACTGTTAGTTTGTGGGAATACGGTTTAAATGAGATTAGACCGATTGGGATTTTGGGATACTAAGGTATGTGGCTTATAAAAAATGAGCACTATTTAATGGGTTATAGGATTTGATGATGCAATTCATTGCTAGTCTAAAGCAGCTTATGTAAAGGCTTACAAGATGTAGTTAGAGATCATATTTAATGGCGATGATACAAAGTAGATTGAGGTGGAAATATTAAAGAGGTAGGGATAAGGAGAAACTCCATGCAGACAACTTGGTCGGATTTTTGGACATGCATTGGATATAGAGAAAATACTTAATTCACCCGACAAATAATTTCATTCAATAGATATCAATGTTCAAAGATTAGCCTTAAGCCCATATCTTTTTTTCTTTAGTCATGGATGTTCTCACTAGACATTTGCAAGAGGTTTTATCCTGGTGTATGCTTTTTGCTGATGATATTCTTCTTGTTGATAAGACTAGAGAGGGAGTTGAAGTTAAACTTGAATTATGGAGGTCAATCTTAGAGTCTAAAGGCTTTCGTTTGAGTAGATCTAAAACTGAATATTTGGAGTGTAATTTTAATAATAATAGATCTAGTGGGGGGATTGTGACTTTGGGCGATCAGATTATTAATAAGAGTACACATTTTAGATATCTTACGTATATTGTTCAGAGTGATGATGAAACAGATGGGGATATTATTAGTAGAATTCAAGTTGGATGGTTGAAGTAGAGAAATGCATCGGGCTTGTTGTGTGATAGAAAAGTCCCTCTCAAACTTAAGGGAAAATTCTATAATATCGTAGCGAGACCTGCAAGGCTTTATGGTGCAGAATGTTGGCCATTAAAAGAGAAGCATTATATTAAGTGTTGTAGAGATGAGGATGTTCAGGTGGATGAGTGGCTTTACTCTTAGAGACAAGATACAAAATGAGCATATACATGAAAAGGTTGGAGCAGCTCCAATGGAAGATAAGATTAGAGAGATTCGTCTTAGATGGTTTGGTCACATAAAATGTTGGCCTTTTGATTACCCGGTTAGGAAAGTAGATGCATTAGATTTGGCTTATGTGAAGAAAGATGGAGGTAGACCTAAAAAGATTTGGTTAGAAAATATTAGAAATTACCTTACTTTATTAGATTCAGATGAGAATTTGACTCTTAACATGACACAATGAAGAAAGCATATTCATGTAGCCGACCCCACATAGTGGGATAAAGTTTGGTGTTGTTGTTATTGTTGTTGTTTGTAGATATCAGTGTTCAAGATTATGAATACAAGCAATCAATCCTTATTTTTAGAAAGGATTAGAAAGATTAGGTCAAATGTTTTGAATTCGAATTTAAGCCTATTTGGCATTAATTATAACCTCACGAAAGCATTCATGTTCTAACCTATGATAATTAAAAAAGAATAATTCAACATAATAAAATAAATCTAATAAAAAAAAAATCTGGCCAAAAGTAAGTAGGAACCTAAAAGGCTTGAAAATTAATTTGATCTAGCTCCTTTGTTGCCTGGTTCGACTCATTTTGATTATTCTATGAAAATTTATCTTTTTCAGACTAAATTAGCTAGATTGTGTTGCATCATTTGCAACAAAAATTCAATGACCCGTTGTTAATTTTTGAATATAGTTTGTCACGCCTTTTAATTACATGTATTTCATTGAATTTGTAAATTTATTATGATTTGGAGTTGAACCTTGGAGACTTTGTCCTTTTTTAAACATATTGAAAAAGCTAATGTCACTACGTCTGCCTACATTGACGCTGGATGGAGGATGATGATTTCCTAGATAATCCATCAGGATGTCTCTTATACTTTTCAATACCTATAAAAGAATGTTTTGCGGATGTTGATGAGATGGATGCATTGAAGTCTTGCTCTTGCTAGCTCAAAGAAGCTAATTTTGTAGTATGCAAGGTGTTAAATCTCAATTTTGAGCAGCCAGTTCTTATGAGCTATTAATTATTTGTACTCTTGAAACTTTTTGACTAGGCAAAGCTATGTAGATCACGATTGGCATACCTAATTAGACAGGGATTTGTTATTTTACAGGCTGAATGGGATTGTTGTCTTAAGAATGCGAAGTATACAACAGTATACCATATATCTCCATTAAGATGGGCATAAAGTGCTTAGTTTTAGGCTGAACCGAATTTATAGTGGTTCTATTGCTCTGTGGTGAACAGAATTCATAATATCCACAAATATGCCTAAGTATTTCGATATGTGTTGATGTTGTACAAATGCAAATGTTTGTTTCTAGAAGTTAAGACTGGTGGATGGTGTTTGGTGCAGATGCGCTTACTGCGAAACCAACCACAAGATAAGAAGTATCCTAAAGTGAAATGTTTGAAAAAATAAGTGAACTGTTTCGGAAAGCAGGTGCTGGCTAGGTGCCAGTAAGTGATTTTGTGAGCATGTCTTATGCATATTTGGTTACTTCGTTTTCTTTTCAAATCAAATCATCTTAATTAAGTTAATCAAAGTGATTCTTTTGAGAAGCTTTTATTGATCTTGCTTTTATGGATTGAAGAAAAACCAAATTATATCCTATTGTACTTTTTTTTCATTCAGAAGATGCAGTGATACATCAGTGTGCAGTGTACTCTCAGCTTTTGTAGAAATGTAGTTTTCTATTTTTCTTTGTTTTGAAAAATCTAACCCGATTGATTGCGATGAGAAGCCTTTTTGTTGGTCTCACTCTTCATGAGTCTTTGATTAATCAAATATATGCAGTAGTGCTCTATTTTATCTTCATGGATGCGTTATTTTAAAAATCTCAATTAGGATCATCCTTGTGGAAGATGGAATTTTGTATCCTTTGCAGTGTACAACCGTCATTTTTGTCCTTTTATTATCTTAATTACTCGATGCTTGTATGCTCAGATTATAACATACGACATGTTTATTATGCAGAAATTCTGTTTGGTGGTGCAGTAGAATAAATGAGAGTTGTAGGTGAGAATTTATTAGATGTTGTTACATTTGATGTAGCATTGGGTTCTTTACAGTTTCCTTACTATTTGCTTGCGACTGACAGTATAAAATATTTTCCCAGGTGGTATAGTACAACAATATGTGTGATCCTTTTAATGGTGAATATCATGTTTCTTATGGTCAGTCTTCACCAGAACCTGTTCCTCCAGATATGAGACCATCTTCTGCCGGTTATATTGATGGGAATGATGATGCGGCATTTTGGACTACTTCTACTGATTCATTAGTGCGGTGAATACTCAATTAAGATTCTTGAATAGGAAAAATACCTGATTACTCTTGTTGTTGTTGTTTTATGGACAAACATGTGCTTGCATTACAGGCATCAATTTCGAAGAGGTTCAAGTGCGAGGATATTAAAAGATGATGCCAATAATACTCTCCTTGATCACGAGCTCATGGTAGGTATCAGACAGTTCATAAATCTGTGATCTGCTTAACTACAACTGATATTATTTGATCAGTTGATCTTGAGCATTTCAATATTTATATAAGCTTTTTTAATCAGGAACTGTCCTCCAAAGTTCAGCAACAAGAAGAGGAGATCATGTTTCTTCGCAAACAAATCAGAGATGCTGGTTCAAAGGTATGAATCTAGATGGAGTATTATTTGATCACATAGTGATCTGGTAATAACTTCTATTTTCTATGTTTCCTTAGCATAATGTATTTTAACCATTTCCTTGTTTTTCAGGAGCTTCAGCTGTTGAATGAAAAGCATGTCTTGGAAAGAAAACTTTCTGAACTTGGAACGGTTAGTGTTATTTTGTAGAATTTTGTTCTAATTGTTTTCCTTTTTCATAGTAAATTGACCAAATTGACCCACGCTGTTTCTTAAAAAACAGGCAATTGATGAAAAGCAGGATGATGCCATATCTGACTCAATGAAGGAACTAAGTCAAAGAAAAGGTTGCATTAAGGAGAAGTTAAAACTAACAAATGAGTTAAAAGTATGACAACCTGATTTGTGATAGAAGATATGCTTGTAGACCCTATGCAACTGTTCTCCTTTATGTATAGCTATGTTTACTTTCATCTAATTAAATTTTCATTAGTTCTTTTTTAAGCTGATGCCATATAGTTGGGCAAGCCTAATTATGATGGCCCAATTTAGGCTTGCTTTTTATATTTCAATAGTCAATACTATCTTTTATGAATACTTTATTATATTTTTATGCATAAATTTTTTTCTGTCTTGTCTGACAATTTTTGGCCTGTAAGATTGCTAGTTAATTTTGTTTCATGCTCTGGTATGAGGAATTTGATAGAAAGTACTTGAGTTGTACGTAACCCTAAGGGGAAATACTTGAGTTCGCAAGCAAATCTAGCAGCAATAGGTGAAACAGCGAAAAATCTGCTGATTTCAGAGAGACATCAGTAAGATGATGCAGAAATTTCAGAAAAATTGAAAAGAAAACACAAGGAAACTTCTTCTATTCAATCCACGAACAAGAAAGCGATACAACATACAAGTTTCTTCGATTCGAGAAGAATAAACAACTCTTCAAATCTCTAGCAAAGCTTAGAGCCCAAAAGAACAAATCCTAGATCTCAAATGTATTCTCTCATTCAAGATGAAAACAAACCCTAGCCCAAAAAAACTAATTAAAGCCAAAGGAAACTTACAAAATCCCTAAACAGGCATTAATTCAAAATTTTCCTCCTAAACAACAATTTAATTAATTACTTGGGCCCCACTAGGGCATCCCCTGGTTCGGCCACCCTTGTTTGGGCTACCGGCTGTAGAAGAGAACCAGTCCAGGTTGGACCGGTTTAGTCGGCTCCTCATGGGCCTGCAAACATTACTTCCCTCCCAAAGACTCACTGTGTCCTCAAGGTGAAAAGAAGGAACTGGAGCTTCACTCTATCATATAGCTCCCAACTGCATCGAAATCAGGAAGGTCCCTCCATCTGATAAGCACTTCCTTGTTTCCCTTTTTATCAGATCTGACTCCCCCCAACTCAAGTGGTTCTAAGACTACTTCCATGTTTTCTGTCAGTGTAGTTGGCAACTCTGCACAAACTGTATGTTCCCCCCTAGAGCTCTTCTCAACTATGATACATGGAAAACTGGTGTGTTTGGTGTCTGATGGGGGTATCTTCAAATGATACGCCACTACTCCGATCCTGTCCAAAATCTCATAGGGGCCAAAGTACTTGGAAGCCAATTTCTCGTTTCTCCTTTTGGCAACTGATCTCTGCCTGTAGGGTCCTAGTTTCAAGAACACTTTCTCCCCAACTTCATATTGTATGTCTCTTTGATGTGTATCTGTCTTCTTCTTCATAATTTGTTGGCCCTGATCAGATGTTTCCTCAATTCCTCCAACACCTTGTCCCTTTTCTCTAAGTACTGCTCAACTGAATAAACTGGTGTGCTCTCCCTCCCAAAATGCGCTAAGTGTGGGGGGTCTCTTCTATACAGTACTTTAAAAGGAGTCATCTGAGAGGCAGAATGATACGAAGTATTGTACCAATACAAGGCCCATGCTAACCATTTGTTCACGTCTGTTTTTTTTCAGAATAAAAAAACCTCAAGTAAGTCTCCAAGCTTCAGTTCACTACATCTATTTGCCCATTTGTCTGCAGATGATTGGCGGTGCTTCTCTTAAGAACAGTACCTTGCAACCTAAACAACTCCCTCCAAAACTGATTGAGGAAAACTTTGTCTCTATCAGACACCATCGATTTGGTAATCCCATCTAGTTTAACCACATCCCTGATAAATGCTGCTGCTATTGATACTGCGGTGTAGGGATGTCGTAAGAGGATAAAATGTGCATACCTACTAAGTCTGTCAACCTCCGCCATGATGACTGTGAATCCCTCTGATCGTGTTAGGCCGTCTATAAAATCCATGGACTAATCTTATATTCTGTTTAGAAGTGCCAAGGGTTATAGTAGTCCTCTTGGAGCCATGCCCATATATTTGTTTCTCTCACACTTCACCACTATCTCCTCAACATCTTTATACATCCCCTTCCAGTAAAGCTCAGATGCCATCCTTGTATAGATCTTCTGTACTCCTGAATGACCTCCAAATACACTACCGTGGAACTCATGTAACAAGTGAGGAATATGTATGGAAGTTCGTGGCATCACAAACCTTCCTTGATGCAACAGCCTCTCCCCCTCAATATTGTAAATAGGATGGCTAATATTATCTTTCATCAAATCCTCCATGATCTTTTTCAACTCTTCATTCTGCATACTTTCTTCCTTGATGGCCCCTAGTCTTCCATCAGTGGTACTGAAACAACCAACTCCGGAAGTTCACCAACATATATGGATAAGGCATCAGCCGCTTTATTTTCTAAAACAGGCCTGTACTAGATCTCAAAATTATAGCATAATAGCTTGGATAACCATTTTTGATGCTCCTCAGTCACCATCCTTTGCTCCAATTCTCCAACAGTACTTCAAGCTCCTCTGATCCGTCCGGACGATGAAATGCCTTCCAAAAGATAAGGGCATCACTTCTGAATAGCCAAGACAATGACCATCAGCTCTCTCTCATACACTGACTTCAATCTAGCCCTGGTTGACAACACTTGACTAAAATATGCTATAGGTCTGTGATTCTGCATCAGCACGGCTCCCAACCCATATCCGTACGCATCGACCTCTACTACAAAGATCTGGCTGAAGTCCTGAAGAGCTAAAACTAGAACTGTAGTCATGGTTTTTATCAATCTCTCAAAAGCCTGAGTCGCTACCCCTCCTCACAAAAAGTTGTTCTTCTTCAGTTGCTCGGTCAAGGGCCAAGCTATGGTACTGTACCCCCTCACAAATCTCCTGCAGTATCCAGTCAGTTTTAGGAATCCCTCAATTCCCTTATGTTCCTAGGCATAGACCATTTCTGCATTGCCTCAATTTTTGTTTGATCGGTCGTCACTCCCTCCTGGGATACTACATATCCCAAGTACTCCATGCTAGACTGGGCGAAGCTGCACTTCTTTAGGTTGGCTTTTAGCTGATGCTCCTGTAAAACTCTCAGAACCACCTTTAAGTGATCCAGATGCTCATCCGTTTTGTTGTACATCAGAATGTCATAAAAATACCAAAACAAACTTTCTGAGGTACTGTCGTAATACCATATTCATCAAAGTGTAGAAAGTAGCAAGGGCGTTTGTGAGCCCAAGTGACATCACCAAGAACTCGTAGTGCCCCCTCGTATGTCCTGAAGGGCGTCTTCTAAATATCCTCCTCTTCCATCCTAATTTAATGGTAGCCCATCTTCAAGTCCATCTTAGAAAACACTACTGTTCTATACAGCTCATCTAGTAGTTCATCGATCACCCGGATGAAAAATTTATCAGACACAGTCTCCTTATTCAACGCCCTATAATCCACATAAAACCTCTAGCTCCCATCATTCTTTTGGATCAGTAAGACAAAACTATAGAAATGACTCATACTTGATCTGATGATCCCCGCTTCCAACATCTCCTTAATCAGCTTCTCAATTTCATCCTTCTGAATTTTGGGATAGTGGTAGGGCCGTACACTATCAGTGACACCCCCTCCTTTAAATGGATTGCATCCTCTTGCTCTCTGGGTGGTGTTAAACTTTGAGATGGCTGGAACACCTCACTAAACTGCTGTATGAGTGGTTGTACTGCAAGAGGAATGCCTCCCTTTTCTCCCATAGTGACCCTTTTCAAGTGTTGCAATTCCACCAAATATCCACCTCCCACCTCCTGTATGGTTCTGATCATGGATTTGAGAGATACTCCGGCCCTGGACAGCCCTGCATCGCATGGATCTCCATTCTCCTTCCCCCGACCACCAGTTCCATCCTCAGTGCTCCCTAATTGACCTTGGTCTCCCCCAAAGTTTGTAGTTATTTCATTCCCAGGATGACATCAGTACTCCCCAACTCTAAGGGAAGAAAGTCCTTCCTCACCTAGATCCCCTGAATGGTCAACACCACTCCCCCTAAACTTCTCTAACCATTTCTACCTGTCCCGTACCCATCATCACCTCATAGTCTTTTGTATCTACTAATTTTCCCCCCATTATATCCTTAATCTGGGTGGAGATGAAGTTGTAGGTTTCCCCACTATCTATCAGCACTACCACCTCTCCATCGGCTATCGCTCCTTTCACTTTCATAGTGTGATTCGGAGTGAGCTCCACCACTGAGTTTAGTGAGACTTCTGCCATATCTAGATGCAACTTCTCCTCTTCCTCCATCTCTAACCCTACTCCCACATCCTTCTTCAACTTCCTCGTCATCATAGACAGTGAGAACCTAAAGAGTTTGGTCCTTACACCTATGCGTCGATATGTACTTCTCATCACATCTAAAACACAACCCCATTGCCCTCTTCTTCTGTATCTCCTTCTCAGTCATCCTTTTGAAATTTTTTCCATTTTCCCCTTCCTCCAGCTCTCTCCTTGGGCACTTTCTTCAGACTCCTTGGCGCTGGCCCCTTGGGAGCTAAGAAGGTAGTGGTCTTCCTGTACGACAACCCCCCCCCCCCCCCCCGGGAAATTGCTCCCTCTAGCCCCCTTCTCCAGCTGCTTTTAATCTTCCACCAACTGGGCTAGCTTGATGGCCTCTCCTAGGTCTCTTTGCCTCATCACTCTAACAGTTGCCCATATATCCATTTAAGCCCTTTCATAAGTTCCCCTCCAGCACTGTCTAAGAGAGTTAGTCTAATCTGCTAGCCAAGTACTCGAACCCGTCATGGTAATCTGCCACGGTCCCCTCCTGTGTCAAGGCAAAGAATTACTCATAGAAGTCTCCTCTCCTATCGGTTTGGAAACGTTCTAGTAAGCACTCTTTGAACTCTCTCCAGCTCTTGATGGGTTGCCTCATGTCACGCCATTGGTACCATGCCCGTTGACGGAGAAATATCATTCCATCTAGCTTGTATATCCAACCATGGCCACCCTCGCCCTCAAAGATGGATATCTTTAGCTTCCTCACCTTCGGGTCACCCATGTTTCCCCTGAATCCTCCATATGCTCCCATTCAGCGATAAGGAGGTGCTCCCCAGTTGTCACGATTATCCCTCCAGCGATTATACCCAACCCCTTCATCAAATTCCCCTATTCTTCTATCAAATTCAGCACCTCTGCGGTAGAATTTCTCCCTTTTCCCTACAAAATCAGCAACCATTCTTTCGAAGCTAGTGCTCATCTCGTCCCTAGAAAGTGTTATAGAGGAGTTATTTCATCTTCACCCTCCAAGATCTCCACTTTCGGATTTTCCCTTCCTCTAAACATGTTAGGGTTTCCACCTCTTCTATTGCAGCCGTTGGTTTCCCTTGCTTCTGATGTTGTCGGATTGATCTTCACTTCTAGCAATTCTTCTACATCTCTTCCATCACGGTGAACTTCCCTTTCATCATTTCATTATTGGATGAATCTGATTTTGAATATCAGAAAATTTCCCCTAAAAAATCTGATTTTAGTTGTCCCAATTTCTTCTTCCAAAACTTTAACCTTCTTCCCGGCCATAACTCTTCCTAAGATTTACTAGAAGATCTTATTCCTGATGAAAATTTTCCACTGAAATTTCAGGATTTCAGTCGCCAATGGTCCCAAGACAACGCTCTGATACCAATTTAATAGGAAGTACTTGAGTTCACAAGTAATTCTAAGGGGAAATACTTGAGTTCACAAGCAAACCTAGCAACAATTGGTGAAAACAGAGAGAAATCTGCTGATTTCAGAGAGACATCAGCAAAATGATACAGAAATTTCAGAAAAATTGGAAAGAAAACACAAGAAAACTTCTTCTATTCAATCCACGAACAAGATAAGCAATACAACATATAAGTTTCTTCGATTCGAGAGGAAGAAGCAACTCTCCAAATCTCTAGACAAGCCTAGAACCAAAAAAAATAAACCCTAGATCTCAAATGTATTCTCTCATTCAAGATGAAAACAAACCCCTGCCCAAAAAGACTAATTAAAGCCAAATGAAACTTAGAAAATCCATAAATAGCCCTTAATTCAAAATTTCCCTCCTAAACAGCAATTTAATTAATTACTTGGGCCCCACTAGGGCATCCACCCCGCCTCCCCCCTGGGTTCCGCCCCTTTGTTTGGGCCGTCGGCTATAGAAGAGAATCGGTCCAGGTTGGATTAGTTCAGCCGGCCCAGAAGGGCCGGCCTAACAGAATTTTTCTATACATTTAGTATGCCTGGAAATTAGACACTATCAGTTACTTTGGTAGTGGGTAATGTTAAAATTCTCCCATTGCTTCAAAGCCTTATTAAGACCATACTGGTGAATAATTTGAAGTTTGAACATCCATTTTACTTGTCATATTGATTAAAATTGGGGCATTTTGCTACAGTTATGATGCGTTTGGCCTCACTATAATACGTTGACTAGAAGTGCATTAGGTATTTTGATGTAATTAACGTAATTGACAAAGCAGTAATTAATGTATAAAGAAACAAAATGTACTATGATATTTATAGAACTCATTGATGTTAGAAACTTGAGGTAATCTAAATTGTAAAGACTTGTGAGGAAGACCATCTGATTAGGATTTACATTCGATGTTGGCAATATGATTAATTAGTCTTTTTTTTGGTTTATTTGTAATTTTTTATTTAATAAATATTTAGAAGTTATTTTCTATTTTCTTTTATTTTATTTTCTTATAATTTCTCTAGTTTCCCTTTTATTATAAATGTAGAAAATTATGATTGATTGAATTGAAGATTGTCAATAATTGCTTCTTCCTCTCCCTTTCTCAATAAATCTCTCTCATCTCCCCGTCTCTCTCTTGTTCTTTCATTTTCTCTCTCTACCTGTCGCCTATTTTTTCTACCTTTTTGTCTTTCTCCCTCTTCTTATAAAGTTTGGTATCATATCTTCCAATTCTGATTTGTGAAGTTTTTGTACCTGTAACCTAATATTGATATGCCTTGGTACTCTACTCATTGAAATTGATTGACTCACATCCCTTTCATCCGTGCATGTCATTGACGTAATTGATTTGTGATGCATAGCGAGGCATGCGCACCCCTAGTGCCATTTGCTTGGTGAGGAAGATAGGTTGAAAATGTCATGTTATTTGCGCCATGTAGAATCAATAGTGCATGGTGCAAATCCACATAGAATGCCTTATTTTATTATTTTGGGTTTAAACTTATATTTATATTTATTTATTTTATACTTATTTTATTTCTAATTAGCGCCCTAGCTACCTGCTTTGATTGAATCGAATCAGCTTCTCCCTTGTGTGCAAAGTATTTTGCTCTCGAGAAGGCTCGGCTTCGACGATCGATCCTAGAGTCTCATCTCCCTCTCCCTTTCGCGTCACTTCAAACCTTGAGTAGGAGGTGATTGCAAGTTTCTTCTCTCTCTTGTGGCAGCTTTGAATTGTGAATAGCAGGCGATTATGAGTCTCTCTCTCACTTTAGGTGATATAGGCTTTGAATTGTGAAGAGCAAGCCTAATCACAATTCTTCCTTTCCTTCTCAATGATGGCTTCTACATGCTGGACCATCCAAAAGTTTCAATACAATAAAATATAATGTCTCTAATCAAAGTTCAACAACATCTATGCTTAAAGAACCTAGGGCTAAAGAACCATTTGATATATATTGTATCCCAAATCCTGATGATCTAGGAATTCTTGTTCTACAAAGAGATGGATGTTCCTAAGAAAGAAATTAGACAAAGGGCATTTCAAATATTTTGCAGATGGATATATGATGCTAGTATTCTATTCAATGCTATTAAGTATGCTAGCTTCCCTACTGTGGTAAGGCATTTAGAAAATTTGGACTTGGGTTGAGACTTCCGGGCTATCATGAGGTATAGGTCCATAGCTTGAAAAAAGAGGAGGGACACATACAAGAACTACTGCAACACCATAAAGAAGATCGTCTTAGATATGATTGTTCTATTATGGATAATGAGTGGACATCCTATAATAGGAAAAGTTTACTTAGTTTTTTGATGAACCATCCAAGAGAAATTGCAATTATTGATGAGATACCTGTATCAAAGATCACTTGTCAAGTCTTCTAAGACCCGTTTTGCTACTGCCTTCTTAACATTATAACTTTTTCTCTACAATAATTGAATTTGAAGAAAATATTTGTGCATGAAATGTGTTGGGTCCTTATGCTAAAGAAACTAAGGTAAAACAAGTACAACAAATTATTCTATAATATTGTTGTATATGCCTTAAAAGTAGGTGGCCCTTTGTTGAAGGTGTTTATATTGGTTGATGGAGGAAAAAAGCTTCCAATGCGTTATATATATGAAGCAATGGGTAGGGCTAAAGAATTAATTGCTGCAAGATTTAACAATAGTGATAAATACAAGTATATTTTAAAAATTATTGATAGAAGATGAGAAATACTACTCTACCGACTTTTATATGTAGCTAATATTTTCTAAATTATGAATTTTTTTTGTAACCCTGATATTGTAGAGGATAAAGAAATAGCTGATGGACTATATGAATGCTGTGGAACGTTGGCTAAGAATGTTGATGAAGAAGACAAAATTAGCAATGACTTAAATGCATATGTTAGTTGTGAAGGACTTTTTAGTATTCCTACAGTTGGAAAACAAAGTATCACTTGAGCACTAAGTAGCATAGTTTGAATGAAATTTTAATTAGCATTGAGTAATATTTAATATTTAAGTAAGGAAAGATATTAGATATCTAAATACTTCTAGCTGATTGTTAGCTAGCATATAGCCAAGGAGCTCTATAGTTACAAATTATATAATCAAAGTCCTTAGTCTAACTTGTAGTTCATTTGGATGTGAATGCAATTGGATTATATTTGAACATGTAAGTTTAAAATCAAATTATGTATTGATTATTTTCTTGAAGTTTTATAAGTTAGTAATTGTAATGATTTTTTAATTCCAGCTTCAATAAAAAAAAAGAGAGAATGGATCATGGTCAACTCAAAGATTTAGTTTATTTAAAATATAATAAGGCATTGTTTTGTAGATAAAATTATCGTAACGTGATTTTCCCTATTTTTCTGAATGATATAGATGATGCAAATAAGTGATTGACTGAAAAAATGGATGACACAAGTCAGATGAAAATAATTAATTGATTATTAGTGAGGAAAATTTGACATGTAGTACTTTTGCAAAAGCCAATGGTGTTTATGACAAAAGCTACAATATTTGAGTGTTCTCAAGGGAAAGAGAGATAATCTTCATTCATGCTTCACATTGTTGCAACTAAAAATGAAGATGATGAGAGTTATGTAGAGGGTTATGAATTATAAGATGATGCTGATGATCAAAATAAGTCTTTTTTTATTTTTGGTGATGACTATGGCTCCTAAGAAGGCTAATTTAATTTCTTACAAAAACATTAGAATTAAAAAAATAATTGTAATGTTTTGAATTTTGAGTTATTGAAGTATTGATAACATTGTCGGTATCAGGTCCAAGCCTTGAATGAGAAAAGTGGAGGCTTATGTTAGGTAGTCAATAGCCAACGTAAAACCTGTTAAATAGTTCTTTTAACATGACGCAATAGAGAAAAAAGATTTATGTAGCCAACCCCATGTAGTGGGATAAATGCTTGATGTTGTTGTTGTTGTTCAAGTATTGATCACTTGAACCTTAAACATCACTTTATTATTATGAAAATTTATCTTTTAATTTTATAATATTTTATATTAAAACATATTTTTATTTATAATTATTTAATATTTTGTGCAATGGTTAAAATGACGAGCATTGATCCATGAGCTATGGTCTATGGCTCCACGAGAAATTTTGCGCCATAGCGCATCATTGTCATTGACAAGTATGCCTTCTCTTGTGCTTGCCTTCACATTCATCCACATGCACCATGCTCGTTGCATGGTGCCACCTCTCATTTTTAGTATTCACTCACCACAAACTCATCTGTGCTAGAATCTAGATTGTGCACTCGTATGTTCTTGCTCTTTGTCCAGAAGAACTATTCAGATCACACATTTACACACTGTCTATTTCTCTGCACGTAACCCAGTTTGTGTGCTCACTCTGTAAGATCACTTCTCGCTTGTGCCTTTAACTAGGTTTATTGTTGCATTTGCATCGCTATACAACTAGCAAATATTACTTTTGTGCGTATCTCAAAATATTTTATGAACTACGCTTTAGTTTTGCATCTAAATTTTAGCAATTATAATCGTCTTTGGTTTTAGAAACTAATTGTATTTATGTCATTTAGTTGTTTATTTTTTAACTACAATCATTACAGCTTTTCTTGACCTATTACATTTAATTCACCATGACACTTTTATATGGATGGAAGGCAGGCTACTCGTGACAATATAAATATGACAAAGGAAGAGATTAATTTTCAAATAAGAATAATAAAATAAGATAGGTATATAAGATCTTTAGGGAACTCACCAAAAAACCTTAATAAGAGGTATTCATCAAACTTCATCCTTCATTATATACAAGCATCACCTTACGTTATTTTAACCTAACATTGTTTTTTAATACAATTCACTCCTTGTTTATATTTAGAATACACGTAACTACAAAATTTTATGATGGTAAAGAGAGGCCTAAAATCTTAATGATTTGTAATTGATTGTTACCTTGCTTAATTGAATAGATCCTTGATTGTAAAGCAATCCAAAACTTCCTTCATTGAATTACATACTTAATGAAAGGTGGAGAGAGTGCGGAGGATGTTCTACCATGCTTCTAAATATGTAAAATTAAGTTATGTGCATATGAAAGGAGAATGGTTCCATATAATACTTCTTTGATAAATAATTTCTTTTTTAATTCTCCACCCCTGGTTAAAGATGATGATGAGACATTCTTTCTATATAAGAACAAGATATTTCTTTTGATGCGTGCAAAATAAAGTTGAAGTTGAGTTCTTTTCAAATTTAGATGATAAAAACATAGAACATGTAGAAGATAATAAAACCGAGCTCTAAAGAAAAGATGTTGACATCATAGGGGAAAACATTGGTGTCATACAATTTATGCTGTCAACCTATGCTACATAAGAAGTTTAGAAAAAAACAAACATCGTCAATATGTGTGCTTCTTGCAAAAACAAAAGTTGTCAGCTTATAATTAACAATGATAGTATGATGAATGTTTTCCCCAATGCTGTATTCTTGTTTCAACTCTTGACTCCAACATAATTTGTAAACGAAGGTCAAGAATATGAACACATGCTCTTTGTCATAACAAAAAATCTCTAATAAGTTTTCTAAGCTGGTTATACCTTTGGAAGGGTTTTAAGGTATAACACTAGAGGAATTCATTGATGAGTTATGTCATGTCCCATTTTGATCCCCTTAAATCAATCATGAGTCGTAATAGAGATAAACAATTTAGTCACACATATTTCTCACAAACATCAATCACGACTTTACTAATCATTATAAAATGAATAAAATTAGTCTAGCACGGTCATCATAACATATACATTACATTTCACAATTTTCTAATAGACTTATGATAATCATTGATTTGAAAGTGTGTTTAAATAAAATCATCAAATTGAATAGAGAGCTTCTAAATAGAATTCAAATATCGATCCATACATAACAAAAGCCTTTAATTTACACCATATACATCTAAAATTATACACCCAAAAAGATATTGGTACCAGACAAATCTAGTCACTACATACAACCTCAATCGCTTCTTCCCCTTGCTTGAAAAATTACATTTATAATAGCTGATGAGCTATATGCTCAGGGGGATAAATAATCTAAATATAAATTTAAGCATTCAAGAAAAACTTACGACATTTTATATTGATTATATGAACTAATTTGCATATTTATTTTCATAAATATGATTAGCTTACTACAACTCTTTAAGTCTAAATCTTCTTTGAGGATTTGATAAATACAAGAGTTGATTATAAGCAATAAACATGAATATCTATAAAACATTATAGTGCATTTATAAAGTGGCAAATCATTTAATCCACTATACTAGTCTATTGCTGACATATCATTATTTGCATTATTTTCATTTTCTTGATTTCTTTCTCAATTTATACTTATTATTTTGATACATTTATATCATTTGATCTTTACCTAGCCCATTGGCTATAATAACCATTACTAAAGTTTGGTTAGCCCAATGTTGTAGTTATCAACAATTCCTTGATTTAAGGTTGGCACATTTGAACTTTTCGAATTGAGGATTGGGAATCCTTTATATTTCTCCACTAAAGCTCATCATGTTAGAACTTTTACATCTCACTGCACAGGTCATGGTAGTCTGTCAACCTATTCCGTATGACTTGATCTTTCATTAGTTTCTTTTTTGTCATTTTCATATGTATCTAAAATTACGTAACATTAAGATACACATGATATGCTCCACGTATATCATGTATCAAAGGTAAAGCACAACATGTAAACCTCAACATTTAAATACGTAAGTATGCATCATAGTTCATTAAGCAGTGCTATGATTTAAGTTAATTAAAAATATGATGAAATTTTCTTTGGACAAGTGATCGTACAAAATGCATTGACATTTTTGATAACATGTTATTAGCATACCCAATATGAAGAAATTCTATACTTACAGGCATAACGGTTAAATAAATTTTTTTAAGGATTTATAAATAATATGCCTATGAATGTTCACCTCTTATATTAGAGATTATCTCCCAGCAATTGAAGGATCGTCCTCGAGATCAATTTCCTTATTTTTTCTCCCCGAAACTTTAATATTTCATAAACAATCTAATTTTTTTTTTCTAATTTAGTTCAAATTTCTAAATTAATAACTCAATTTAATACAAAAATAACTTCAAAATTTGTTTTTTATCTCAAAAAGATTTCTCCTCGTTGAAACCTCGAAGCCTATCCACTCTATTCCAAAATTCAACTTGCGAAAATTAAACCTCAAATCCTATCCGCTCTATTCCAAATCCAACTTGCGAAAATTAAACGAAAATACAAATTTCTTAGCTAAATCCCTAGACTCCTTCCCCGTTCATTCTTTCTTCTTCTCTTTCTCCTTCTCTTCTTCCTCTTCTTCTTTTCTTAATCTCACGGACTGTTTCTACGTGACCATTCACCTTCGTTCTCCAGTGAATACGGGAATGGAGAGATGAGAAATGCATGCCAAATATTAATGCTTAGGCTTATATAAGCAATAATATAAGTATTAGTTAACTTCCTTTTTAAAATCATCCCATATGTTCCTTTTAAAATCCTCGTTGCATGGCTTGTTTAGTGGGTGCGAAAAACATGCCATAGGACAGTAGTCCAATTAGCAGTAAATTAATGAATATTTTTCTTTAATACTTAGGGAAATTAATTAATTTAATACATAAATTTTATAAGAACTTATATATACTAATTTTTTATATGGACATCTATATATAAAAATGGTCATTACAAAATGTAGGATTTTATAGGGCTGTCAAAATCGGGTGATGGGTCGGGTTCGAGTCCAACTCGAAATTGACCCGGGACTGTTTGATCCGACCCGTTTTTACAAACAGGTCAGTTTCTCAGACCCGAACCTATCCCACATATTTTTATCTTAAACATTTAGAAGCAAAACGACGGAGTTCGACTTCGCTGGAGGTGTGGAGATTGCATGAGTCGCTTCTTCGGCTCCTTCGTTGGAGTTTGACTTCGCTCCTTCGACTTCTGATTCGGAAGTTACGACATTTTGATTGGAAGCAACGATGGGAGTTCGCTCGTTGTGAAGGTAACTTTCTCCTTTTCGTCGTTGTTGTTCAGCTTTGTTCCGCAGGAGCCAAGAGGTGTGAAGATTGCACGAGTCGCTTCTTTGGCTCCTTCGTTGCAGTTCGACTTTACTGGAGGTGTGAAGATTGCACGAGTCTCTTCTTCGGCTCCTTCGTTGTAGCTCGACTTCACTCCTTCGACTTCCGATTCGGAAGTTACAACATTTTGATCGGAAGCAACGATGGGAGGAGCTCGCTCGCTATGAAGATAACTTTCGTCGTTGCTGTTCGGCTTCATTCCGCAGGAGCCTGGAGGTGTGGAGATTGCACGAGTCGCTTCTTTGGCTCCTTCGTTGCAGTTCGACTTTGCTCCTTTGACAACGTTATCAGAAGACAGAAATTATAACATTTTGATCGGAAGCAACGACAGGAGCTCGATTGCTGTAAAGTTCTATTAGATCAGAAGTTACAATATTTTGATCGGAAGCAATGAAGTTCCCTCGCTGTGAAGCATGGACAAATCTCGTAAATACGTCGAACTACATGATTCCTTGTCAAAATGGTGTCATTTTTGGGTTTCCGGGTCAACCCGAATCCGACTCGGAATTCAAAACGGGTTGAAAATCAGGACTCGAACCCGAAATTTTCGTGTCAAATTCGAGTCGGGTTTTCGGGTCATGTCAAATATTGACACCCCTAAGATTTTATATAAAAACTTTGTTAATTTTGGTGAGTCTGAAACTGGGTATTATTTTGGATGGTAAATTTTTATTCTTACCTTTATTACATTTTGGCATTACAAGTTATCCTTATCACCAACATTCAACAAACAATTGATTCAGTTTTGGGTTCTCAATTACCGAATCGTTCTCACTATAGGATTGAAACAAAGGACATGCTTACTTAAAAGAACAAGTTGGTCTTTGACGAAAGGATTTATACACAAAATTTCGAGTGCTTGAATTGTACCTGTTTTAATGATCCATATAAAGACAACTTAGGAGAATATGTGTCGATAGTAGATCTATCAACAAAATTATTCTTAGTATTGGTTCTCAATTTCTCGATTTGATAATATTTTAAATCAAATATTGGGATTCTTAATTTTCTCAAAGATTAATCTTCGAATGGTTACCACCAAATTTGGATTCATCGTGGAGATGAGTAAAAGATAGCTTTTAAGACACCTAATGGCCTGTTTGAATAGTTAATAATATCATTTGATCTTTTCAGTACGTCTATTACTTTTATAAGGATTATGAATGATGCGAGTAAAAACTAGAGTAAAGAGACAAATTGGAGAACACCAGGACAAGACTTAAACCAAACTCGATTCAATTGTAACTTCAAATATCCAAACAAACTTAGGAAAAATAAAAGCCAAATCGAACGAAAACAAGATAAAAATATAAAAACACTATCCTCAGTATAACCGTCTAGCTGTCTCCTCACATGCAACAAAAGTAGGAATTTAAGAAAATTGTGCTTAGGCTTGCAAACCAAGGGTTCACCACTGCAAAAGAGTCCAACGTCCTTTCCAAACTCCTCCGGCAAATGTCTCCAAATTTCAGCCAACATACACTTCCAAAGCTCAAGAAGAAGGATACAAGTGGAGTGGAACTTGCGTACAGAAGAATATGTTAGAAGCCAAGACGAAATAGAGAAGAGAAGAAGGGGACGAAACAAGCTCTCAAGCTTTTCCAAGAAGAAACCCTCAGGTTTTGGTAGAGTTTTTACTCACAATTTCAACAACCTTTTCCATACCAAAACATCTCATTTTTATAGGCAAAAGAGAGAAACCAAACAGCCATAACACCTCCAACCAAACCAATTAGATTTAGGGAAATGAAAGGCCAACAACGCAGCAGCCCCAACCCGGTACAGGAAATAGAGAAAAGAAGGCCACGGGAAACCCAACAGGCAGCCACGGGAAACCCAACCAGCAATGGACCTGAGAAGTCAGCACAGAGAACGGAACAATAGCACGGGAAAACAGCCAGGGGCCACGGGAACAACAAAAGCTAGGAGGAAATTGAAGAGACAGGGAGGAGAAGGGGCAAAGTCCATTCCAAAATGAATCCAAGACATAATAGCATACCTTTTTGAAATAATGAGCTAGGAAGTGCATTTAATTCCCAATCATTGAGCTAAACTTCAGCTCAAGCATTTATGAGTTAACCCTAAGTAGAATCCATCTTTTTTTTAGCTCAACACCAAGCAACCAAGGCTCACCCGAGAGCAGCCACCACACCAAAACAGAAATCAACAAGCAGCCCAAGGACGAAGTGGACCCAAAAGCAAGCAAATCCAAGGATTGCCATGCCCATCACATTCCTACCATGATAATTAGAAGCCCAACCATCATAGGATAACATAAACAAAAATAAAACATAACTAATATTGTTCAAAATACAATAAAACATAAATAAACCAAAATAACTAAATGCATCAATGAATCAAGTTCTTAAACTATTTATTATTAAGTTTAGTCTCTTATATCATCATTTATAATATATTTAAGGCATTGCATTGTCATTATCTATGCCTTATTTTGAAGCACTTTGATCTGTGAAATTATATATTAATCTAAGCAAATATATTTTTTTTCAAGTTGTATGACTTCTTTCTGGGATTTATTGTTTCTTTTAAATGATTCGAAATTGATAGTTAAGACTTTCATTTCTGATGTGTGATATTACCATGGACTTAACTTTTTTTTATCCTTGATTTGTGTGGGGCTTTAGTTCCATGCTGCTCCTTTAACGGACACTCAAATGGACTCTTACTGCCGTGAAAACATTTAACTTTATCAAAGCTTATGATTGAGTCTCTTGTGCTCAGGCTTCGTGATTTTGTACGGGTTTTCAAAGTTTCTTACAACGCTTTAGGTTTGGTGTTGGTTCTAGGTGAAGCAATTACATGGCGGTCATCACCAAAGCTAGTTGGGTTAAAGCTTTGAGATGCAGCAACATCCCTTTACCTGTAACGGAAAACCCATTATTTTATTTTCTTCAGTTCACCTTTCCCGTTAGCTAGGAGCAGTTTCTTGGGCTTTATATAACATAAGATCGTGAATTTCTAAATTATTCTTATCTCATAGCATTCATGAGGGACTACTCCATTTTCCGTAGAAATCCTTACAATTTTGCTGTCCCGTATTAATCTTTTTGCTGCACCTATGCCATAATTTATTTTTGTGCTGTTATTTTCTGCAACTTTTTACTTATTTTTCAGATACCTGACTTAGTTTTTTCAAAACATGGAATCCTTTTTTTTCAATTCATAAATTTTGCTTATTATGCAAATGGTATACTATTTTATTTTCATGCTTTGTTGTTGTTTTCCATTACTTAATTTATCCTAATTATTATGGCCTGTTTTCATATCTTACTTTGATGTTCATTTATGGATATAATTCTGTGCATAATCTTGTTTAGGTTACCGAGGAAGAGGTGTATTTATTTACATCATCATTGCTAGGTTTTTTGGCGGAGTATAACATACGAGTCCCCATAATAAATGCTTCAACAGTTACCAACAGTACTCAGGCAAGTACTGATTGTGCAAAGTATTCCTCTTTCCTCTTAAATTTACAAGCTCTTATAAGCACCATGAATCTTGCTCCTCTTTTTGTCTATTTGCCCTTTTGTTCGGTTTAAGTTTTTTTTTTTTTTTGGGTGTAAAGAGAAGTTAGCATCTACAAAATTAGGCTTGGTGTTAGGTGAAAATTCTTCATAGCTGTCATGTATGGACAATTTCATCTATTTTGAGCATCATACTTCATAAGTTTATTTTGGCTGTTGTTCTGACTTCGGCCTCTCGTTGTTGCAATCGTGATTGCATGATGCATGTAGTTTTAAAGGACTAGCTTCTGTTATTTCTGCAGTATTTTAACTTGTAATGCCATCTTTTTTCGGTCCATGCAATGATAACAAACAAGGAAACTGAGTTGATCGATTTGATTGATTTTTCTAACCTTGCAATGGAATGTTATTTCCTTATTATTAGTGTAAGAATTATAACTTCTAAACGAGAACTATAGTTTATTTTTTATTTTAGCTTTTTTTACTATTGGGTAGATCTTTCATTTTATTTTCTCCTTATTTACTTCTACAGATTGGTTCATATTAAGATTTAAGTATTTATAGATTTTGTTAAGAGTTGTATTGTTTTGGTTTTGATACGATATTGAGTTTGTTGTATGAGAAAGGGAGAGAACTTGTAGGTAGGAAATGATGGCGCATCTATAAAAAGGAGAGAAAAATATGTCAAAGATATTTGGTCGATAATCAAAATCATGTAAGTTTAATTTTAAGACCCCACAAGATTATATACTTTATTGGTGATGGCCTGGTGGGCCATCACAATAGCTTTTAGTTTTAGTTTTGTTTGTCTTTGTATTCCATCACATTTGAATACATGAGACTGTTACTTATGGATGAACTGAACTTGATGGCCTTGTAGATTATCCTAAACACTCTATATAATAACTTTTTCTTTCATGATGTTATAAAATTTCTTAAATTTATCTGGCTTCTTAAATTCTAACATGTGTTACTTAACCTACTAAGAAATATAGCAAGGAACTTGTTTTTTTATTTTCTAAAAGTTATCTAATTGAAATAATATACTGATATGCTGATGCAAGCAAAAAAATTAAAATTAGGGAGACCCCATTTTTTGCAAGCAGATTACAAGACTTAGAAAACCAACAAAATACATGCTAAAATTTAACTTTCATATTATAAAACTCTTACAAACTTATGACATAAAAATAAATACCTAAACTTGCTTTTCTTGGATCGAGAAGAAAGATACAATTGGCATCGAACTTGCGGAGAGAAGAAAGAGGTTAGAAGCCCGAGACGAAGAGAGGACAAGCTCGCAAGCTTTCCTAGAGGGAGAAGAAGAACGGAACAAGCTCGCTAGCTTTTCGAAAGAAGGAAGAAAAACCCTCAGATTTTTAGATCCAAAAATCAACCATAACACACTCTTTTTGAATACAAAACCTCTAATATATATAGGGGAAATGAGGAAGCCAAACAGCCCAAATACCCCCATTTAAACCTATTAAAATAGGAGAATATGGAAGGCCAAGGTGCTGTCCAAAAATAGCACCCAAAGAACCACACATGAAACTGGCAAAGGCAACCAAGGGGGAAGGAACAAACGGCCAGGGGAACCGGGACAACAGCCAGGGAAACCGGAACAAACAGCCAAGGGGGGGAGATGGAACGGGTGGCCATAAGGTGAACCAGAACAGGTTGCTAGGGGACCGAAACAGGCAGCACAAGGGGAACCAGAACAGGTAGCTAGGGGATCGGAACAGGCAGCACAAGGGGAACCGGAACAGCAGCCAAGGGAACTGAAAAAGGCAACCAGGGAAGGAAAACCGAAGAGCCAGAAAGAAGGGGAAACCAAAGGGTCAAAAGAGGGGGGAGGGGGGAGAACCTAATAAATCTCCAATTTATGAACTTAAAAGACACTCTACTAGACATTAATGAGCTGAATCTAATAGCGGACATTGTTGACCACCCCCCCCCCCTTTTGCCTACATCATAGGCAAAGCTATTTATGAAGATAGTCAATGAGAGGATAGACTCCCTTGTTTTATACTGTACTTTAATCCACATTGTTTTTCTCAGCCTAAATTACAATGAATGCTATTTAGATTTTTCTTGCTTGGCGTGGTTAGCTACCCTCTGTTTCCCATACTTTTTTTTGTTATTATTATTTATGCTCTGTTTCTCTTACTTTTGTCATGTCTCCATTGATTTTTTGTTCGGGTATTTCAAACTACCCCTGTTTCTTTATTAGGCGTTCCAAAGTTAAATGCCTGATTGAATTGTTGGAGATTTATGTTTTATTGGTTGGTTATTGATTATTTTAAGTTCTTTATTGGTGTACGTTTAATAATTCTTTTATAGTTATAATTAGGTTTTGCTCATTTCCTTTCCTGCTTTTTTTTAATTTCTTTGAGAACTTGATTCTTAACAGGACATAATGGAAGAAAAATGATTCATGTAGCCGACCTCATGTAGTGGGATTAAGACTTGTTGTTGTTGTTTGTATTATGTTTTACATAGCTGCAATATGTTTCCTTTGTTGGGCTATAGTAAAGTACTCAGCATCTATTTTACAGATGATCTGTCTTCTTATTTTCTAATGCTTCATTGTACTTTGTTTCAGCGTCTTTTTCAGCATATGAAATGGAAGATGGGTTCTAATGTAAGTCAATTATCTTATATTAGTCAACTTAATTGTTTATTTCTTTTTCCGTTCAATATGGATG
Source organism: Dendrobium huoshanense (assembly GCA_016618105.1). Taxonomy (NCBI): domain Eukaryota; kingdom Viridiplantae; phylum Streptophyta; class Magnoliopsida; order Asparagales; family Orchidaceae; genus Dendrobium; species Dendrobium huoshanense. Next base: position 36,649,347 of record CM028345.1, read on the forward strand.
CTGTACAAGCCGCTCCAATGTAGCAGAACATATACTTTGTGCTAATATATGTTGTCTACAAATATTCTTAATTCCTGACTTTATGTCCTCCAGTAGAAGTGAAAACATGTATAGCTAATGCACACATTATGCAATTTTCAATCCATATGCAAGATTGAGCGTCTAATAAGTTCATGAAGCCATCTGTAGAGATTTGTATAAGTTGGCAGCAGCTGCTGTTTTATGTTATATGAACCCTTCATGCTAGCATCATTATCCCAAATATTTGGGTTTGAGCATAGGAATCTTCATTCTGCATACAATTATGTGCAGTGATGCTGTTGCTGATATTAATTGAAAAAATGGATTTCTATGTTATATATTGTTGTGCTTGAACATTTGTGGTGATACAAAGAGAGATTAACGTCTTTATTTTGTGTAAGAATCCAACACGTTCACTGATCAAAGAGAAATTGGAAGAGATTGATGGGCCTCAAGATTATAGGTAGAATTACTATAACCATCATTGACAGTGAGGCTACCCACAATTTCATTTCCAACCAGGTTGTGAACAAATTGGTGGTGAAATTAGTGGATACATGATGTTATGGAGTGATGATGGATATAGGGAAGGTGGAGACGGGCCAGGGGATTTGTAGAGGATTAGTTTTGACTATATAGGGGTTTAGGTGAGGGAGGATTTTCTCCCATTGGAGTTAGGGAGCATTGATAAATCAATTTGGATTCATGTCGGATAGGTCAACTGTGGAAGCCATACATTTATTGAGAGGTTTGAAGGAGAAATATAGAGAAAATAAAGAGGATCTACATATGATATTTATTGATTTAGAAAAAAAGCATATGATAAAGTTCCAAGAGAAGTGCTATGGAGAGTTCTTGAAAAGAAAGGAGTTAATAATGCTTATATTCAAATCATTAAAGATATATATGCAGGAGCTATTACTTGTGTTCAAACACAAGGTGGTTTGAACAAGTATTTCCCTATTTCGGTTGGGATACATCAAGGATCAGCCTTAAGCCCATATCTTTTTGCTTTAGTCATGGATGTTCTCACTAGACATTTGCAAGAGGATGTACCTTGGTGTATGCTTTTTGTTGATGATATTCTTCTTGTTGATAAGACTAGAGAGGGAGTTGAAGGTAAACTTGAATTATGGAGGTCAACCTTAGAGTCTAAAGGTTTTCGCTTGAGTAGATCTAAAACGGAATATATGGAGTGTAATTTTAATAGTAATAGACCTAGTGAGGGGATTGTGATTTTGGGTGATCAAGTCATTAATAAGAGTACACGTTTTAGATATCTGTGATCTATTGTTCAGAGTGATGGTGAAATAGATGGGGATATTATCAACATAATTCAAGTTGGATGATTGAAGTGAAGGAATGCATCGGGCTTGTTATGTGATAGAAAAGTACCCCTCAAACTTAAGGGAAAATTCTATAAGATGGTAGTGAGGCCTGCAATGCTTTTTGGTGCTGAATGTTGGCCATTAAAAGAGAAGCATAATACTAAGTTAAGTGTGGCAGAGATGAGGATGCTCAGGTGGATGAGTGGCTTAACTCTTAGAGATAGGATACGAAATGAGCATATACGTGAAAAGGTTGGAGTAGCTTCAGTAGAAGATAAGATTAGAGAGAGTCGCCTTAGATTGTTTGTTCATATAAAACGGCGGCCTTCTGATGACCAGGTTAGGAGAGTAGAGGTATTAGATTTGACTTATGTTAAGAAAGGTAGAGGTAGATTGATGCTATCAAGAAATTCTGTACTTTTTATTTTATTTTGAACAATTGTATATTTTGTTTTCTTTTCTTTTTTTTAGCTATCCAATGATGGGAAAGCATCCAATGAACATGGTAGGTAGTGCATATGGCTTGGTAGACCTTTGGTTTGCTGGCTTGATTGGTTCGTAGCTGCTGGTGGTTCTCGGTTGGCTGTTTTGGAGCATTCGTTGTTGAGCTGGTTCTCTAAGTTGCTTGAGCTGAAGTTTAGTAGCTCATTAATATCCAAAAAGGTACCTCATTATGAAGTTTACTTTTGGAGTGGCCTTGTCCCTTCCCCTTTTCTTCTTGTCTCTTGGGATTCCGTGGCTTGTATTAATTGGGGGCTGAATTCTATGCTTTGAATTCATTGGGAAGTTGAATTTTGTGCTTTACCTCTTGGGATCTCACGGCTGGCTCCTTGTTCCGTGTCCGCCCCTCGTTTCCCGTGGCTGTGGCTCTCGGTCCGTGCGGTTCCCTTCGTCTCCCGTGGTTGTCTCCTTGGTTCCTGGTTTGGGTGTAAACCGAGAGCTTTGAGGGGAGATTTCTATGCTTATTATGTTTTGGTTCTAATGGAAAATTAAGACATGTGGCTCTTGGCATTCCTCTCTCTTGCCTATAAATATGAGAAGATGTTATGAAGAAAAGGAGTTGATATTTGTGAGCATATTTGCTATTAACCTGCAGGTTTATTCGGAAATCCTGCGGGCTCTTTCCAACCTTCTTTTCTCATCCCCTCCGGAAATCCTGCGGGCTCTTTCCACCCTTTCTTCTCGGGCTTCTAACCTCTTTCATCTCTCCGCAAGTGCCACTCCATTTGTATCCTTCTTCTCAAAGTAAAGCAACTTTAGGGTGTCGTATTAGAGTTGATTTGAAGCATCTATTGAAGAAATTGGACAATCTTGCAGTGGTGGACCATCGGTTTGCTAGTTCTATGCACTTTACTTATTTAACATACAAATTCGATGCATGTGAGGAACCCGCTCTGACGGTTGTCTGAGGATAGCGTCTTTTTAAATTTCTTTATTTCTTTAAAATCTCCTAGCATCTTTGTTGTGTTTGTCAAGTTTTGGGTCGTTTGCGTTTATTTAATAAAGTTTGTTTTAAGTTCTACTCATTGTGTCAGTTTTTCTCTTGTTTGTCTACATCATAGATCTAAAAAGACTTGGTTAGAAAATGTTAGGAATGACCTTTCTTTATTAGATTTAAACGAGAATTTGACTTTTAATAGGACACAATGGAGAAAAAAGATTCATGTAGCCGACCCCACGTAGTGGGATAAAGGCTTGATGTTGTTGTTGTTGTTGTTGGTGTTGTTGGTGTTAGGGAGCATTGATGTCATCCTGGGGATGAAGTGACTGCAAACCTTGGAAGACACCAAGGTCAATTGGGGGTATTGACGATGGAACTGGTTGTGGAAGGGAGAAGAGTAGTGATAATGGGAGATGTAGGGCTCTCCAAAGCGATGTCATCACTTAAAACCATGGCGAAGAACGTAACGTAATTTAGCCTTTTAAGGCTTCATTGTCCTGTTTAATAGAGCCAAGGTAAAACCCAACATTATCACTATTGAACCACATTGAGGTTCTAATGCCTCTATTAGGGTCCCTCTTTCCCCAACCGTGCAAGTATTATAACATGTCATTGTCACCCATTACCTATTCCTCATGCTCAACAATTTTTGATCAATTTATCTAATTTGTAATTAAATTCATACATTAATTTAAAATAACAAGTAATACAACACATATACAACATGAAGATGATAGATAAGCCATTGCTTTTCTTTTAAAAATGTTCTCAGTTAGTGGAACATTTATATAATCATCAGATACTTAATTTTAAGTTTGAATTGTTAAAATCTATGCATGGTTGTTTGCACATGAATATTAAGCTGTAAACATTCATTCTATAATATGAGAATTTTCTATTTCTTTTTATGCTTACTTTAGCTCAAATGCAAATATACATGAAAAAGACTAAAGAATTTGCTTCATAAATTAGACGTTTGTGTATCTCACCATCGTGATGAATTGCCTCCTCAATTTGAACACCTTGCAACTATTTACATTGGTAAATCACTTATACAATTCAAATTTCTCAATTGCTTTAATTTTCTATCTATAAATACAAATATTTATCCAAAATAATACTTTTACGTCAAAACTCTCTCTTTTCATATACCACGAAATCCTAAATAACAGATGGGGTATAATTAATTTAGGAACTTACAACCATATTTTAAAATTGAAGTCTACAATAAAAGTTACCTCTATTCTTCTTTTTTTTTTTCCTTGAATTTTCTTCCTACCCGATTTCGCTCCTCACCAAAGGCTTGCACTCGACTTTAGCCTCCCAGCCGAACTCAAGCAGAGGAGAAATATCAACCCAAGAGTAGTTAAGGGAAGAAATAGGAGGAATCAGCTGCCGAAGACCTTAATTTTTCTAAAGGAATGTTATTTATTTAATTACCCAGCCAATGCATGTTATTATAAGTGATATTTTCATAAAATTTCTTAAATGCTACAGTAACTTTTAATAATGTACAGCTCAACGAATTTAAAGCTTTGGAAACAAAAAAATTCAAATCAAAATTAATTCCATAACATTCACACTTCTAAAATTACCGTATAGTTCTATATATCAAATTGCTTAAATTGGCGGGTAGAACACAATGAGATGTTTTTTGATGATTAGCGTGAAAGTTGGTATTTCCGGTATGCAAATTTCAAAATTTACCTGAAAGCTTTAAAATTTAAACTAAAAAATTTGGGTGTTACATTTGGAATTAGCCTATTTGTTCATTTATATTTGTGATTATGCTTATTGATTGTTTAATTAGTAGTTTGTTAAGCGATACTCATTTAATGATGATTTATTTGCTTTTTGATAACTTATTATATGTCATTATATCAATTTTTTGTATTGCTAGAAGTATGAGAATAATGAAAATATGAGAATATGGTTAGGTGAATAAATTAAAATTTTAATTTATTTTTTCTTAACAGTTGATAATAAAATATTAAATAAATTTTAGATGGATAAATTAAAAAGATATTAGTTTTTAATTAACATTTGATAATGACAATATTGAATAATTAGATTGGTAGATTAAAAATCTAAGTCTGTAATCCATAAATATTGGAAAGAATGCTGGGTGAATTATCATCAATTTTGAAAAGAATAATGAATACATTTATCATTAGTAATAAGAATATTTATTTAAATCATTTGCATCTTATATATTTAAAGATCAAATTCAACTAAATTAACGATTGAATTTGACTCAAGCTTGAAAAAGAAATATGATAAATAAATTTGAATAATATTTTGAAAGTAGAGTTGTGTGTTACCTCGACTTGATTTCAATAAAAAATTAAATAATGGAACTTGAATAATGTAGTATTTAACTTAACTTGGTTCATTTACAATCATAATTATTGCTTTGGTACGACTGCAGGCTGGTATTAGTGAGATGCAACTGCTTTTAGGAAATCAACCTGGTGTTGAAATCTCAAATAATGGAAAGCTTGCCACATTGGCCAGAAGGCCCCTTTCTCAACCGGGTTTGGTATATTTGCTTAGTCTGCTGCATTAAACCAATTACTGCTTGAATATTGATATTGGTGATAATAATCTGGTGATATCTTACTCACAGGACTCTAACATGAATGAGTTTCAAGGATATGATAAGTATCCATTTGATTTCCCTGTGGAGGGAACACCAAAGTTAAAACATATTCCACCTTGGCTGTGATGAATGCCAATGGGTTAAATAATGCTGCTCCTGACTTTGGTTACCAATTCATTATGGATCAGCCAAGGAGTTACAGTCTGCAATGTATAAGTGGGTCTCTATTTAAGCTTACTCTTTCTTCAATTTGATCTTGAGCATTTTAATATTAGGTCATATGCATCTTTCTTTCTTGTAGCCTGTTTAGGATTCTTTCTGGAGTCTATAATTGCCTCTTTTTCTACAAAATTAGAGAACTTCCTGCTGTAAAGTAATATTGCACAATATATGCCTCCATTTGTTAAATACTGAATAAAAATATAATAAATGACGGGATGTTGCTTTTGCTATGCAATGCTACTATTTTCCATTGTGGTAAGTTCTTTGGATCTTTTAATGGTTTTATCAATATTAACTAGTCAGTTACCATTGCTATGTAAATGAGGAAATAATTTTAGGGGTTTTAATTTCAATGCAAGGTGAGTGTAAGATGCCAAGTGTTAGAGTTGTGTGTGTGTGTGTCTCTCTCTCTCTCTCTCTCTCTCTCTCTCTCTCTATATATTATATATATATATATAATATATATATATATATATATATATATATATATATATATAATTGGCACTAGAAATAGAGAGAGGTGTAAAAAAAAAAGAGAGAAAATGATCAAAATGTTCCACATACTATCTGGGGTGGGGGGGGGGGGGGGGGCATTTTATTCTTCGGTTATATAGATATCCAATTTAAGAGTCAAAATAATTTCTCCCTCGACTTTTTAAATAAGAGTATAAATTTTTATTTCTATTACAATCTTTAAATAAGTTGCTCTCAATTAAACGATGGGCCGCAAGGGAGGCCGAGCCAAGGCAAATTAGAGGCAAGTTTGATGACAATGAAATAATTACGTTTATTCTTCGGATGAGACATAAACATCATGGTTAAGGACATAAACATCGGAGATATTGAGCATCTTGGAAGCTCATCTTTATTGTGTATAAATTTTTATTTCTATTACAATCTTTAATTTAGTACCAGTTGCTCTAGTTGATATTGGGAAAAGTGGTGACGAGTAATTGTGCTAGGAGAGGTGAAGATGAGACGATGGGCTGCAAGGGAGGTCGAGCCGATATGATAGGTTATAGGAAAAGGTAGTTAGGTTGTGATGAGGTTACTTGTGCAAATCAGGAGAAGTAGAGGCAATGGGTTAGTTGAGTAGCTCTCAGCATAATATAGATTTTGTTTATTATGTTGATGAAAAGAATTAAACAATTGAAATACTTATTATACTCTCGTTAAAAATAATTTAATTAAACCAATATAAAAAATTAAAACTTAAATATTTTGAAACGAAAAAATTAAACTCAAGTAATTCGTTATAATGGAATCAAAATAAGAAAATGTTATACAAAATTATTTTTTTCAAAAAATCATCTTGCTCCATGATTTGTGCGATCTCAATCTATCCTAATTGTACGTGAAGTTGACTACTATACATGAGGAAATAAGATATGCAAAATATCAGATTCTATAAAAAATTTAAGAGAATGTGTATTCTAAACATACCCTCATTTTTCAATCCCATTAGTTTACTTTTATTTTAATTTCCATCTCTTTTAACTGTGTTTTCTTTTGTTCTTATTTAATGGGTTGAGGAACTAAATAATAACTTTTTATGGTTTGGGCTAAAGTAGCTGCCCTCAAATAGTTGGCGGACTATTCTGATCATTTTCTTAAAAAAAAAACACAGTTAGATGCCAGTAAGGTGGAAACCAACAAACAAATTTTATTTTTGGATTACACAAAAGATGTTGTTTCTAGGTACATTCTAAGATATTATTCATGTGAAAGGACTATGCTATTTGTGATGCATTCATGGTGTATTAACAATCAAGTACGATACAAACTCATTGGCTTTCTCTAGAGAAAGGTTATTAGATTGTATTTTGATAAATTTAGGTAGTTTGCATATATGTGATTAAGGCTCTGTTTGGCATTGTTGCGCAGTGTGTATTGCACTGCGCTGTGCTATGCTGGAGTTGTGAAATGCTGTTGATAACTTTTTGGTAAGATTATTGTCCGAAGTATTGGTGTTGGAATTATTTAGTAAAAATATTATTATGGCATTGATATGTGCAACTAAATGATTTAAATAAATATCATTGCAAACTTAATAGTATTATAATACGATAAACACTTGAAAGAATGAGTAGATAGGAGAGTAAAAAATGAGAGATTTTATGATCAAATTTTATGAACTTGTTTTATGAAAAAAACGATATAGAAGTTGTATATAAATAGGTGCAGAATAATTATCTTAAAAAAAAAAAAGAAACAGCCTTTAATTATGGAATCTATAATTCACTATGCTAGAAAAAATGGAATGTTGTTGTCTATGGATTTTTGCATTCTTGTTGATGGAAAATTCTTGTCAATGGATTGCTAGATTCTTATAGACAGAAAATTGTTGTCTATGGGTTTTTGGATTGTTGTAGATGGACAATTGTTGTCAATGAATTGTTATAAATGGAAAGGGTCAAGCGACAAATTTTTGATTATTTTAAGACCCCAAGCTTGGTTGTACATGTTAATCAGGCCTAGTTTGTTGATTAGATTATCATAACCTATTATGGGTAAATCCTTGGTAAGGATGTCTATAATTTGAGAGTTTGTTGGAACATAATTTAATTGAATCCATCTTTTTCAATTTCTTTGAGATGAAATATTTGTTTATCGCACTATGTTTAGTCTCACGATGGATCAATTTTTTTTTTTGTATTTATGGCCTCCTGATTTTCATAGTACAATTTTAGAGATTTTTATACTTGATAGTTTAATTCTTCTAGCTAGCAATTTATTTTAACTAAATTCTTTCTAAAATACGAAATGTTGTTGCTATATATTTAACTTCAACATTGCTTTTTGTGACCACAAAATATTTCTTACTACATGTAACTACTTTTGCCCATGCCATGCATAAGTACAATATCTAGAGGTGGATCCTTGGCCTAATATCTCTCTAGCCTTATTTGCAAAAAAAAATTATTTCCTTATTGTATGAATTTTTATATAGCAAGCCTTTTCTCGGTGGCATCTTAAGGTACCTTAGAATGTGGTTAACAACTTCCATTTGGCCTTCAATAGGGTTGTTCATGTATTGGCTTACAACACTGATGGGGAACCCAACATCAGGACAAATGAGATAAGAATGTAGATTAGTTTGCATGCAAGGAATTGTTACTTACCTTATTGACGGCCATGGTATTAGTGGTCATCCCAATTTTCTTTGTTGGGGGTCAAGTGGAATTGATGCAGGATTACATCCAATTATTCCTGTTTCTTGAAGTAGATCAAGAATATGCTTCATTTGGGAAATACTAATATCTTGTTTTTATCATGCCACTTCTATACCAATAGATCATTTTCAATTTTTCAAGTTTTTAGTCTTAAATTCTTTTCCCAAAAACTTCTTTAACACTTCTTCGAAATCTCCTGTCAATATAATATCATTTATGTACATCATCATTTTTTTTTTCTTAATGTGAGCATTTGATAAAGAGGTTGTGACCAGCTTGACACTTAATATACTCACATTTTTCAATAAATTTGGAGAATATGCCAAAGTAGAAATGTGGGGATTATGTGATGCCATATAGAGCATAAGTTTGCATACCTTTAGTGTTTTTCTGGTTTTTCAATCTAGTTGGGATTGTGGAGATCTATATTATCTATGAATTTATTTTTACTTCATAAGTCCTTGAACAATGATCATGTTTTTTTATTTTTCCCTTTTTCATTGGTTCGGCTGGAGGAAATTTGGGGCTGTTTGACTGCCTCTTTTCATCTATATATATATTTTTTGTTTTGAAGAATAAAAGGAGTTATGTGCTGATTTTTAGAGTCCAAACCTTCGGATTTTCTGAAAAGCTTGCGAGCTTGTCCTGCGAGCTGCTCGACTTCTTGGGTTTCTTATTTCTTTCTTCTCTCCGGAAGTGAGCACCCCTTATGTATCTTTCTTCTCAATGATTGCAAGCAAGTTTAGGAGTTTTATTTCATAAGTTTGTAAGCGTCATCTTTATGTTATAAAGTGTATTTTGTTTTGTTTAAGTGTAGCATTTTGTGTATTTTCTTATTCTCAAAGAAAGTCCTAATTTGTTTGTAATTTTGGCAATTTTTTGAGCTAATGCAATTATGTGACGAGCGATTCGAGTCTAAGAAGCGTTCACTTCTAGCTGAATTTGAACGAGAAAGGGAAGCCATCAAAAGAAAGTATGATATTCTAATCCAAGAATCTGAAATGCCGGATCTCCAAAAGTTTGAAGACATCTCATCGGGAGATAAGTAATTTCAACCGGAGGAGAATTGATGTAGGCAAGGGGGGTCAAAATAAGTTGAGTTGATATTTTTGTAAGCTTCTACTTGGTTTTAGCTCATTAATGTTTGAGCTGATGTTTTAGCTCATTATTTGGAGGATTTATTGTACTTGAAAGCTCATTATGTGGAGTTTGGAATCTTGCCTCTTCCCCTTCTTTGTGTCTCCTCGGTTTCTTCCTGTGCTGCCTTTTCGGATTGCTCCCTGGTTGCTTTCCCGTGGCTGCCTCTACTCTGTTTATGTGTTGGCTTTTCGGTTTCCTCCATGGCTGTTATCCCGTGGCTTCCTCTACGCGGTTCCTGTGCTGCCTTTTCGAATTGCTCACTGCTGCTTTCCCGTGTCTGCCTCTACCCGGCTCTGTGCGGCCTTTTTGGTTGCTTCCTTGGCTGTTTTATCCGGTTCTTGTGCTGTCTTTTGGGCTGATGTTTGGAATTAATTTTGGCTGTTTGGGAGTTGTTTTTGGGCTATTTCTGGATAGCTGCTGGCCTTCCAAATTCCCCTGTTTGAATTAGCTTAATTAATTTGTTTTATGGTGGTTGTTTGGCTACCCCTTTTTCCCTATAAATATGTGATGTTTTAGAGTTTTTAAAGAATGTTATGATGTGATTTTTAGAGCCTAAACCTGCGGGTTTCGTTGTGGAAAAGCTTGAGAGCTTGTTCATTCCTCTCTTCTTCTAGGAAAGCTTGCAAGCTTCTCCTCCCTTTCGTCTCGGCTTCTTATCTCCTTCTTCTCTCCACAGGTGACCACTCCACTTGCACCTTCTTCTCGACGATTGGCAAGCAACTTTAGGTGTTGTTTATTTCATATGTTTGTAAGCGTCAAGAGTTGTAAGTGTCGTTTTATAATATTAAAGTTTGTTTTTTGTCATATAAGTCGTATTTTGTCTAGTTTTGGGAATTTTGTGTAACTTCTATTTCCTAGGAATGTTTAGTCTTTTGCTTACAAAAATTAGGGGGTTGTCCTAATTTTTGCATGCATCATTGTCTCGGGCTTTTGACCACCCCATCTGTATCTTTCTTCTCAATGATTGCAAGCAAGTTTAGGAGTTTTATTTCATAAGTTTGTAAGCGTCATCTTTATGTTATAAAGTGGTATTTTGTTTTGTTTAAGTGTGGCATTTTGTGTATTTTCTTATTCTCAAAGAAAGTCCTAATTTGATTGTAATTTTGGCAATCTTTTGATTGCATCAGTGAGGCAATAGTAGGTTGAATGAGGGGTAATGAGGAATGTTCATCGCCCAGTTTTCAATGAGAGAATGGTGGATGAAAAATAAGTTTCCAATTTGGAATTCTTATTCTTGAATTTCCCTCCCCTTGAATTTTGCATAGGTTGGAGTCTTGACAAGCTGATGAAGAAGTTTGTGGTTTTGGTGAGGCTTTAGTAGTTCAATGTTCTGATAAGGTGAAAGTAAAAAATTTGGAATTCTTATTCTTGAATTCCTCCCCTTGAATTTCTGTTTTGGGTAGTACGTTCACAAAGGGTTTCAACCATAGAATTTTTCAAGTGTAAGAGAAAGCAAAAAATTTGACTGTGGATCATGGTGTTGGATTGTTTAAAAATTTGCGGTGCCTTAAAATTTTCTTTTATTAAGAAAACCACAGTGAAATAGGTATGATTGTCAATAAAAGAAATATATAATTTAGCTTTAAAGATATTGTTTGACTCTAGATGATCATCATACATTACTTTGGTTAAATACAAAAATTTTGGAGACTTTGTAGGTTTAATTGGAATAAGAGAAATGTGTTTTTAGTCGGATGAGAAAATTTCAGACTGAGAGTCCTTAGAATTTTTGTTGATGAAGAAAAAAGGAATTAAATTTTCAAGGTAAGAAAAGTTTGGGTTTCCTAGCCAATAATGTCAAAGGCATACGTTACAATTATTATTATTTGAAGAGTGTTCAAAATTTAAAATGAGATTTTTGGAATACATAACCCTTTGTGTAAGCTTGTACTTTACTCGAGAGATTATTCCTTATAAGGTATTCTCGAACACTTCCCCAAACTGTTATTTTCCCTCTCTATGTTTTTGTCTTAAAAGTGATAAATATTCGATAAGAAATTAGAAATGCAATTTTTATCTCCAGTGAGTTTGTTGATTGATAGTTGAAATTTAGGTTAGACGCTAGAAGCAGAGTCAAGCATAAGGTCTTTTGAGCGAATGATATAACCTGTTTTGAACAATTTTCATAGTCCATCTATAATCCGGATATTATATTTTTCATGTCATGGGATATAATTGTGGAAAACATCTTTATCTCCCGTCATATTATCATACTCTCTTGAGTCTACCAAGTAGTATTTTTTTTTTTCTTCTTTGTAATGTTGACATGTGAGATGTTGCCTTTTTGAGCAGCCAAGCTCGTTATGATAATGTTATGAAATAAGCTTATTTTGAGAGAATGATTTGTTGTCTTTGGTTTGTTGTTCAAATGGATAAAATAGGTAGGAGAGTTGTTTTGGATCTAGATTTTTCTCTTCTAAGTTGATTTCCAGCATTGGATTTGTTGGCTTCTTGATCGCAGGCTTCTTCATTGCAGCTGCCATTGTATTCTTTCTAGGAGGATCCTATGCATGTTTTTGCCTTTCTTATTGGATGAAGACTAACTTTCAGTATTGGTGAAGGACCTCTTAGACTGGAGGAGAGTCTTCATGTTGAACGATCCATTGATCTCATTGGAGTTGAGCCTTAACGGCTTTAATACAATCTAAAAAGTTAGAATGAAAAGTGAAGAGAATAAAAATTGGGATATTTGACGGAATTTTATAATCGTCTTGTATAAAAAAAGAAGAAGATAATAAGCTACATATAAATAGATGCAGAATAACTATCTCGAAAGTAATAAATATGAAAATCAGTTTTTAATTTTGGAATGTAGAATTAACAACAAAACACAAATGCAATGCTGATGTCTATATGTTGCTGGATTGCTATAGATGAAAAGCTATTATATATGAATTGCTCTATTGTTATAGATAGAATGTTATTGTCTATGTATTGTTGGATTGTTGCAGCTGGAAAGCTAGTTTCCATGGATTGCTTTATAATTAAGGATGGATTGGTGCCGATCATAGATTTAGATTATTTTAGCATAATTTAATATTAAATATATATAACTAATTAAAATAATGAGTTTATTTATTAAATAAAATAGCTAAATTTTGAGAAAGGGCTTTTCTAGGAAGACATCTATACCACTGTTTTGGTTTGGCCTGTTGAATTTTTTCTCACAATAGTTACACAGCAACTTAAAACTGTTTTTCTGTTCAGGAAAGCAGAAGCAGAGATCAAAAAGCATTACCAAATAGACCCTTAACAAAATAGTTGGGATAAGCTCTTTGATAATGATAATACATTCTTTCTCTTTCATTTGGCTCAACAGTTTAGAATTTTTATTTTTTAGTCCTTCAGATTAAAGATTCTCTTAATCATTTCCAATTGCATTTGTTCCAATCTACAATGAATGAAATAATATGCTAAATTTCACTTCTTTCAATCCTTCCAATTTTAGTAGTACAAATGCAATGATTTTAGTTTCCTTTACATATAATTTAGAGATTTACTCATGAACACTATCAACCAGGGAAGTTGGAGGCGCTGCTACTCCCAATGTTCTTGAAAACAATGCTGTTGAGGCTGCACATAGAGGAGAGACCGTTGATCCGAATTTCTATATACCCTCCCCACTTGAGACACAAGCTTCTCCTTTCACAGAAGGTAATTAAGCTGCTGTCAGGGAAAAATAGATATTGTGCTTTCATTGATTAAGCTAACATTTTTCAGTAGGTGAGGTCTCTTTACCTGGTATAGAAGTATTTCAAATTATCGGTGAGGCTAAACCAGGTTGCACTTTAAGAGCATGTGGCTACCCCACTAATGGGACCTATCTTTGTATCTTTCAGGTTGTTAACCCGTAATTTTTTATTTTTATAACTATAATCATTGAACGTTTAAGCTTGGTTTTCCAAGCTAGTTTGTTTTGCGGAACTTATGAAGTAGATGATTGATATCACATTTGGTTTCTAGTGGGTTCGTCATCTTGAAAATGGCACCAGGCAATCAATTGAAGGTGAGCCACTGTCTATTTTGAAGAACTATTCTGCATACCATTAACTTGTTAATGTCATGCTTTTTATAAAAAAATGGTTACCCATGTGGTTCTTTCTTAATCTAGGAGCAACTGTTCCTGATTATGTTGTTACTGCTGATGATGTTGACACTTATCTCGCCGTGGATTGTATCCCAATGGATGAGAGTGGTCGCCAGGTTTGCTACTAACTACAACACTCCTATTATGATTGTGCGTTATTGTTGTCATGCACAACCAAACTTACTGAAGCTCTTTAATTTGTATTTTTAAGTCCTTTTTTTGAAACATCTTGACCATTTTAAGGCGATTTTAACTGTAAACTGCTTGTTATTTGCAGTTGTTGGTGGTTCATTCCCTTATAGTCGTCTTGTTATCATGCAAAATGTCTATATTTGAAAATAATATAGGGGTGAAGCATCAATTATATGCGGAGATGGCATTAATACTTTAATTGGAGAGTTTGGAAAAGAAAAAAAATGAAGAGCACGTGCATAGAAGGCCGTCAATTGATTTTGTTAAATATTTATCATCAAAGCCTATTCCTAACAAGAACTATTAACGGTAAATTATTCAAAAATTTGGCTGCATATTGTTGGAGTTGTAGCCAGTGGGCATGATGAATTCCTTCCTAAAAGGGTGTTGCCAGAAAGTTCTAGTTAATTACCTTTACAGTATTTCATAAATCACTTTCCCATATTCAAATAGATACTAGTATAATTAACCATGCAACTACTCATCCTCACAGTGCCATCATTTCATAATCATCCTCATCATACATACAACATGCATATTTATGCAGTTTTAAGGAATCATTTTCAAAGATTCATAATGTTGTTTAAACAATCATTCGTTCTTCCATAAATATTCTTTCTTTTCCCAAATATTTGGGTTGAAATAGCTCATGGGTTTTATTTGAGTTTGGTTCTTTTTAATCTATTTTTCATTTAGATATTTCACCTTTTTGAGTTGAGGATTTATCAATTTCCCTTATATCCATCAATCTAAGTAGGAGTTAATAAACCATGATATACTTTATTATTTCTTAATTCAAGCTACATCCCATCTTAAATGTAAGCATTTAAAGGAAATATTATTTAATTAGAAATAAAATATTCTAAAATAATATTTAATATATTTTTCCAAATTTAAATCATTTATTAATCATCTTAGTTTTCTCATGATAATTATTTCTTAATCCGACCTATTTTGCTTTGATATCACTTTTGGTGGAATTTTGTCATTCTTAATGGACAAGAATATTTTATGATCAGGCATGACAAAAAAAAAAATATAATATCCCGAAAGTTAAAAATATTATTTCACAATAGACTTGATAACAAAATTCATATATATATATTATATATATATATATTATATATATATATATATATATATATTAATTTAGTAGAGATTTCCCCTACTCAATAATATAATATCCCGAAGCATATATTTTATTCTTGGGGATTGGTTTCCCATAGGGGCAAACCCTTATGGTTAGTTGCATCATAAGTATTTATCCCCTAGGAAAATTTTTGATTAAAATAATGATTTGCATTGTTTCATCAAAATATTAGCTAACAATTTTAGAGGGAAATGAATCAACCTAAAATCAATTTTGGAATGGAAGTCAAATGATGAAGTGGTGGAAGTACTTGATTCTGGGAAACTTAGAGGCATTCAAACTATCTTAGATTGAGCTTTACATTTTTAAAATTAGATTTAGGCTGAAGTTGCTTAATTTGATTCAGAAGAATAAGGCTTACATTCCAACAACACGGGTTGGAGTGAATGCCCAGGAAGGTGAAGTCTTACGATGTAACTAAAAAGAACATTGGTCTCGGACCCTAGACCTAAGGTAAGAACCACCAATAGGTAGTAACTCCGATTTACATCTAGCAAACCATAAAGGACTTACAAATTGTAACCTTACTTGGAGCTAAGTCAGCCCGACTTTGGACTTACGAGCCTAGAAAGGACTGTAATCCACCTAAAGACTTTTAAAATCATGAAATCCAATCTCAATGCATATGCAAGATAGGAAAGACTGTTTTTAACTAAGAAGATGGAACTTATAGCTTGGCCATTTAAACCATGTTGAGTAAAAAAAGAAAAAAATTTGAGAAACTTAACAAAGCAACACACCCGTCAGCCCGATCGGCCCCACCTCATCTGATTTTCCCAAACGATGTAATTATTTGCTCAAACCACTCTCTCATTTCCTCAAAACTGCATACAGGAGCAGTTGGAGCATTCATTCGATTCATTCACATGGAAAAGTCAAAGAGAAGCGTTCCCATTGATTCTCGGTTTTGTTCTCTCGTGCGATCCGACCTTGCATCGTTTGCTTCGTTCGCGAACACCCATGCCTGGCCCGATTACCTCACGCCAGCCCGCCTCCTTCCATTATGAACTCGACAAACACCACATCGACCCGCCTCCTGCACTTAGTCGCATGTAGGAACAAAGGTTCACCATCATTCAGTCAAACGCAACTCGCCTCTGCGATCCGATCATATCCTGCGATTCGATCTAAGTCCAGACTCCTGCTTGATTCAATATGATCGAAGCTACCTAGTCATCGATCCCTGCGCACGACCCCCCTTTGTTCTGACTGTGCCCTCGTCACTTGTGCAATCACTCTTGCAATAGCTCTCTTGCATGACTTCTTTATCTCCTTACACAACCAGGTCCGATTGAACCAGCCTGCGCAGATCCCACAGCCAGGCCCCTCCGCTTTTGCCTCCTAAACGAACACCCCCATTACTTCTACAGTTGCCTCACAAATTTGGCCTTGTTTGTGTGCATTATCGACTACAATTTCTTTGTGTATATTCTAAGACTGTGAGTATGAAAGATCAATTTGCTGGCTAAGTGCTATCTCGCCCCTTATTTAATTTAATTATCCAAGCATCTTTGTAATAAAAATCTTAATTGCAATAAACATAAATATAAATTATAAAAGCAACTGGCACGCAATTTCAAAAACCTGTGCCATTAATCTTTGATATGAGCAGGGGAATGTAAATGTGAAGGCCTCGCGCCATTGATCTTTGATCTGAGCCCATGCTGTGGATTTTTTATCCGAGCAGGATGATTTCTATTTCGAAGACCTCACGACCTCATATCTTTGAACTAGGCGGGTAGAAACCACACGTCGGACCAATAGACTGGAGCTCGGGTTATGCGTAGGGATCGGCTGACTGGGTAGCTTCAATTAGATGGAGCGGAGTTTGGCCTTGGGATCAGATTGTGGGATTGGGTCAGATCGCGAAGGCGAGCCGTGTTCCACGGAACGATGTGGGCCTTTGTTCTTACGTGCAGTTGAGTGCTGGAGGCGGGCCATGTTGTGTTTGTCGGGTTCAGAATGGAAGGAGGCGGGCTGGCGTGAGGTAATCGCCGAGTGTGGGTGTTCGCAAACAAAGCAGACGATGTAAGGCCAGATTGAACTGGAGAACAAAAAACGAGAATAGAGGGAACGCTCTGATTCGGCTTTTGCATGTGAATGAATGCTCCAACTGCTCCTATGTGCAGTTTTGTGGAAATGAGTGAGTGGTTTGAGCAAACATTTGCATCATTTGGGAAATCATGTAAGGTTAGAGTTGATCGGGCTAACGAGTGTGTTGCTTTGTTAAGTTGTTCGATTTTTTTTTCTTTTTTTTACTCAACAGCTCAGCCAAAAGAAAAAGGACATTTGTCACCTCAATTTGCCTAGGTCCCAGGTAGGTAATGTCAAAGTTGAAGCCAATTGTCAGTACTACCCGTCATAGTGTTCAATCCAATGGCTGAGATCCATCTTGCTATCCCTGAGGGTTTTTAGTTTTGTAGGCAGCAATAAGCATAATAAGGCCTGAAAAGAAGTGTAGGCACCCGTTGTCCTTGCTCTGCTCTAACCATTGGATGCCATGTCTTGATTTGGGAAGGTTTAGAGTGATATTTAAAACCTGGGAAAACGTAAGGCTAAACTAAACAAGTTGATTTGAGTTTGATCAACTTTAATTGAGTTTAAAATTGAGCATCTTGAACTGGAATGGACCAAATGAATTGATTTGAACTCAATTTGGTTCGATTTGAGTCGATTTGGGTTCAATTGGAATTATTTTTAGTCCGATATTATTTCGACGGGGTTCGATTGAGTTTAGAACTCGATCGAACCTAATTGGGTTCAATCGGCTCTATTGGTGATGAGTCGACAGAAAAATGTGTCAACAATCAGTCTTATCATGACCTAACCCAAAAGTTTGGAATATCAAAGCAAGAATAGATGGTCGAACTGAAATTCTTAAACATTTCACATATCTCACAAAAAACATCTTATCCACTTAGAACAATTAAATCATAAACTTTTATTTATAGAATGTTTCATAAAGTACAATATTTCTTTCATTTTTCTTACTATGGACGATAAATTTTCGGATGCACGGACAAATACATATGATTGTTACAATAATACTTGGGATGTTATCCTTTTTGTTGTATATCAGTTTCTCTTTTTCACCCATATAGATCAAATGAAATTTCCCTGAACAAGATTTATCAACTAGTGGGTGAGGTAAGCAACTTAATGGCTTATTATATTTCTAATATAGTACATTTCAAATACTAGAAAATATTAATTTTTGTTTGGTTCTTTAGTACATCATTTCATTGATATTTTTTTATCCAGAATAGATATGAAAAATGTCATTTGTGGCTTTCATGGTTATTAATTTAATAAAATTATTAGCATTTTTTTCATTTTAATATTTTTACTTATGTTATTTTTATAATCTTCCATTGATTACATAGCACCCTTTGAATTGTATCATTTAAAAGCACATCATCTCGTAACATTTTCAACCC